>KK119533.1:451899-478585 GCA_000611955.2 Stegodyphus mimosarum | reverse complement strand
TTTTTTTTTTTTTTCTGAAGATATTTATTTTATTATTAAATATTATACAGCATTAGCTTTTTGATATTTTAAATTGCCCTTTTAAGTTAAAGATTTTAAATAAAAATATTCTCAAGTTTAGACTCATAATTTTTACATATGTAACTGAAATAAAAATTTGTTTATAGTTAATAAATGTTAATTAAATTATTCATAATTAATTATTTAGTTTTATGATATGTCATTCTTTGACATTAATTACTTGTGAATTCGAAAAAATTTTAGTTTACCATTATTAGGAATGAAACCTGCGTATTTAAGCATAAACATAATTTAAAAATAAATTGCAAAGAACAGAAGAAGAAAAATTGTCAGAAAAAAGTTATTAAGGTTTATTTTATTTTATGCTGAATTGCATTCTGAGTGCAATAAGTTTATTCATTAAAACTACAATTATAAATAATGCATCATTGCATATTTATAATTATTATTACTTCACTTAGATTAAAAATTTAACTGCATTTCGTCTTCTTTTAAATGTGTTTCATTCATAAAAAAGTTTCAGGCCAGTTGTAATACTATGTATATCATTAATGGTAAGATGAATGTAATCATAGAATTAGCACATTTAGATGAAGGCTTAAGGAATTTTTTGAAAATGTAAAATGTTCCAAAGCCTTTTTCTTAGATGTGTATTCTATTCTCCCCATCTCATTACTTTGCATGTATTATGCTACCATAGCTTTCATGATTCATATGGACTAGCAACAGTTGTCATTCTACACTTTATCATTCATGTTGCTTGGCATATTGCTAATACTCAAAGGTTTCTCTATACAGCCTGGCATAATTTCTTTAATTCTCATTTAAAGTAAAACTGTGCTGTTATTATTGAAGCAATTTTAAAACTGTTTATATCTTTAATATTAAATTCTAGCCTTCTTATTTTTAATAATATTTCTAATTGATGTAATTTATAATTTGTCTAATTTAATACTTAACTAATAAATTAAAAAAAACATTTAAATCTAGTGCCATAAAAAAACATTTTTAAACGAGTTTATTTCTAGTGATGTTGAAATTCATTGCAGTATTTTACTGCATACTGGCAGTCAAATATTAAAAAGGGTAAAAAAAAAAAAGGAAAAAAAAAAAAACTTTGATTAATATGTAATGCTATACAATGACTAATATGTTATTTACTGGCTTTTGTTCAAGCCTATGAATCAACATATGAATGAAATCATTATAGGATAAGATATCTTCTACTGGCAATAAAACCTCCTTCTTTTTTTAATTCTTGAAAATATTTTAATGCTGATTTTATAGTATAAGATATTAATTTATATTCACAGTGAAATGTTAAAAATTGAAAGGAATCCTGTGATTATTTAAATAAAGGAAATGTTATATGTAATTTTATTTAAATTATTAGTAAACTAGGATTAGCATTTTTGTAATTGCTTACATTTTTAGTCCAAAGGAGCTCTGTCCATGAAGGACTATTGTTTTCGTTTTGGCATTTTGCGTTGATTCACCATAAATGTCCGATTCGCTTTTCAGATTGTTGCCACCAAACATTATCGCCCTGTATTATATTTAAAGAAAATAAATAATGAAGAATCTACATAAATGTATGCATATTTGTCGCATTGTGGTATGTAAACAACGGTACCAAGAGCCATCCAATTTTGAATAACGTACGTTTCCACCCAAATATGGGCATCTGGAAGCCCAAATTTGGAATTTGTTTTATTATCTATTTCAAATTTTGAATACCGTTTACGAATTTTCGATTAACAAACTCAACAATTTAAAAGCGAGCAATTGAAACACTCTACGGAGGGGGGGGGGACTTTTTTATTTCCAGCGCGCGGAACTGTGAATCGGAAATTCTATTACGATATTGCTGTTGAACTGAATTTTATGATATTAAGTACGAAGAACTTGATATTTAATAAATAAAGGTAACATACAAAGCGTTAGAAAAAAAAAAAAACGCTCCTTTGGTTTTTTTTTTAACGTAGTTTTAACGTCTAAACCTAGTTTAATATCTGAAACATTTCAATTTTGTTTTTGCTTGTTTGCTAATGCAATTAATGGCATCGTTCTGCGGTATTATTAGTGTCCCCGCTATTTATTTGGCCCCAAGATTATCGATAAATCGCCTGTCCTGCACTTAATAATCAGAGCTTACCCGATTTAAGCATTATGACGCCCGATGCAGTCTCTTCGTTGCCATAAATTTCTTCATTTCTGAAATATTGAGGGATTTTAGCGATTAACATCAACAATGTTCAAAAACCCTTTTAGAATTAAAAGAAAAGGTACTAAATGGGCTCGACCACATTGGTGTAAAGAAGAATAAGAATGGCATGTTTTACATTTTAATTAGGTAGTTATTCCGAAAATCAATCGATAAACCTATTTACAAACGGGATTTTGTTTCATTTGTTCTGGCAGAAATTTCTTGGCGATCGTTTTAAGAATAGATTCACAACAGTCATCTCCCTTTAACGATGTTGCGACAAAATTATGTATTACTGCAGCAATTTTACCGCACTTCTTTTCATAGCTGACAAGTCCCGCAAGTATCTTAAAATTAAATTCAAGATAAAACATATAATATTTGCCTACATAAATCTTTGGAATGCAACAAAAAGAACGCATACGGATATAGCGACGTTACTTTTTAAAACTGAAGAATTGTTGGTACCTACGGAAAATCCCGTCGACCACAAGAGAGGGCACCAGTCACTCCAAACCAAAAAACCCATTTACTAAATACAAGAAAAAACGTTCTATTCTTATTTTTCTTTGAAATTTATTACATTATCATTTATTTATATTTAATTTTTCATAAAAAATTTCCATTATTTTTTCCACAATATCGCCCTATTGTGGCCATCAACACATTTTTTTTTTAGGTAAGATTCCATAACTTTGGAAATATTCAACAGCATGCTCTTCTGTAGTAGACAAGTCCCAAATTTTAATCTTTTTTTTTTCCCGAAAATGCGTGATAGAGGGAAAAAAAGGATGTATTTAAGAATTTTAACTAACACGTATAATCAAGGTTACACCAAACTCAGCGTGTTTGTTGAGGAATTTTCCATTTTTGGCGAAAAATCGCGTAGTTTGGCGTCTTTTCTTTAATAGGCAAAAATTGTCGACGGGTTTTTACGTAAGTACCGAATGAGTAGTGTACAAGGTTGCTACCGTTTGAACAAAACTAGGGGACTTCTGCTAAGATGGTTGCACTATTATATAAGTAGTGAAAAAAGGCAGTCAGAAAATTATGAATTATCTGAATTAAGTAATAGATATCTTATCTTATTCCATTTCTGTTGTATTTTATAATGCAGTGGATGAATTTTGTTTTCAGCTAATTTTATATGAATGTAATTACAATTTCAATGATTGATCGAAAGATTCTTATCACTGTATCACAATTTGCAAGTGCTTTATAGATTATGCAATCGAATTTTTATGAGATAAAATTGAAGGGAGGGGGCAACATCGATATTTGAAAAATTTGAGGCGTTTACATGTTATCAAAACTACCTTAGTAGAAATCGCCAAAACAAGCAGAATACACCAAACTCTGGTAACCACGCGCATCACAATTATTCAGGTAACCATACGCATGTCAAATATTCAGCTTCTCACGAAGACATTTTCGTATGCGTTCTTTTTGTTGCATTCGAAGTTCCAGCGGCTTTTATAGAAAAGTAATGATGATTTTTTGTCTTAAACTCAATTTTAAAATTTATGCTTGTAGGACTTTCTTATAATAGAAGAAAGATAGGTGAAATTTCTGCAGGAATACACGATTTTATTACAAAATTCGCTAAAAGAACAATGCTATGAATTGTTTCACAAAGCGATTGCTACGAAATTTTCGACCGCAACAGAAACAAAAAAATATTTGTACCTAGGTTTACTGATTGCCATTTGGAATAAAAACATAGTTAAAATATGTCTATAATAATATGTATGTAATGTATAATTTTGTAGAATAACAGTAATTATTTTTGTAAAATTCTTCAAACTGCGCCAGTGTGGTTGCGATAATACAAAAGTACCAAGTTTGACTTAACCTAGAAAAGTGAGCATTAAATTCTAATTCTAGTTTCAAATTCAATTCGATTTGCTAAAAAATTTTCTATTACATACCAAGTACCTGCGGCCTCACCGATAGCGGAATGGTTAAAACCGCTGAACATTGGTAGTTCTGCTTGGTTTGGATTCGAATCCAGGCAATCCACCTGGCCGATGGTTCGTTTTCGTGGTTTTATACGTGTGGAAAGTGAATATGAGCTAGTTCTTAGTTCTGCGAAAGTCACGGCTTTGAAGTATTCAGCTAACCTAATCCAGCTTTCTGCTGTATTAAAAAAACATCCGTATCACACGCACAGTAAATGTAGATTGATGCGTATAATTTAACTCGGTGAAATGCATAAAAGATGATGGACTCAAAAAAAGAGCGTGGGAATTGTGATTTAGTTTGTTTCTTCATTCCCTGTGAGGCAAAAATTTTGTCCTCTTCCTCCAAAAATTCATGTTGGCATATAATATTTCTGTACTTAGAAGTAAACTGGAAAAGAGCTGCAGGGAAACTAGAAGCGATTTCCTGTATTTATATGTGCAAAAAATATTTCCCGTTGTTTCATTTTTAACAATTTATTTTTTTACTTTTTTTTTGTTTAGTATGTTATGAATCATTTTATGGAGTAGGGAGCGCTAGAGTATACCCGATAAAAATTTTAGAAGAAATTTGCATGCTTACCAAACAGTTTGAGAGTTGGCAGTACTTGTCATTGCTGCAACTTCTGTAAATGAAAAAAAAAAAAGTAAAAAGCTCTTAACGAAAGCTTCTTACGCTTATCCATTTTGAAGCAGTTTTAACACTTCAGACGCCTACAAACCTTTTTGTCACACATCGCAAAGTTAACTGTTGAAGTGGTACTTCAGACTACCGGAGATGCTTCTGATAGCATGTCATTTAAATCGGGATATTTCATGAAAGTGATATTTCTTTTATTCAGATCCTTTTTATAATGTGCTTGTTTTTCAAGTGAAGGAATAAAGTGTATTTAATGAAATAAGCTTAAATTTCGACACTTTTCATAAATTCGTTTTCCTTCTATAGCATCTGTCGTAAGTTTGAATCATCTTTCTCTCCGCATTCAAGCGATTCCACTTAGCTTTCATTTATTCCGCCTTACCACGTAGATGGAATTCCTGCATGCCCGACAGATCGTTTTGTAAGTGCATGTGCAGTGGGGAGTATCTAAGGGTAGTCTTTCCAAAAACTTAAGTTCTCTGACCGCAAGTTGATACGATCAACAGATATATTATTCTTTACATAAGGCCAGAATCTGATGCGAAGTTGTGCTGTTATTAGTCAGATTTTTGCGCTAAAATTTGTGTTGCTATTTTAAAACTCTAAAATATCTTAAATTGTATAATATGAATAGAGTATCGTGTTTTAAAATGCAACTTTCATTACTTGAGTTTTCTAACTTGGTTTGGTTTGATTTATTGGATATGGCAAAGCATTTGAGAGCTATCAGTTTAAGTTTTTCTAGCTTGAAAAACCTGAGTTGTGAGATGCAATGTTTAAGGTAGTCTTTCGTTTATGAATCGTACTTTAGTATTCACCCTTTCGTACGGAGGAGGGATGCAATTTTATATGATTTAGTCATTTTTTTATGGATGGATATATTTCGGCTTGGTGTAACTGAGGCATTTTTTGGGGGGGGGGTACTGTTCTGTTATTGGGACCGGATTCAGAAATGTCTGAATGTATGCACGTGTGTATGTATGTACGTATGTAAGTGCATGTATGTGTATACATATACGCATTCGTACTTGCACACATGCATGCATACATGAACACATTCATACATACATGCATGCATGCATACGTACATTTCTGAATCCAGTCCTGATAACAGAACAGTACTCTTTCTTTTTTTTTTTTTTTTTTAACATTTGGTTATTTTTAAAAGTGAAATTCTCTAATTGTAAAAATATTTGTTTTATACTTTTTTAACTTTGAAAGATATTTTTTCCTCCGATATGCCGTAAACGCTCGCTTTGTGAAAGAGCGAGTTTATTTTGTAAAATCTTTTGTAAATCGAAATCGTGTAAAGCCAAAGGAGCAATTACAATTAAATTATATGGAAAATATTTCGGATGTTCTACATCTCCAAATAAGGGAAAGGACCCTCTGAAATTGTACCAAATTTCTCTTAATATATATATGTATAAACCAGAAGAAATACGTAGTTCATATAAATAGCAAAAGCATACATAAAGTTTTACGTTCTATAATTAAAAAATTCGGCAATCGCGCTTGAGGTTTCGTTAAACAACTGAATCGTCAGAGTGGGAAATACAGAACGTACAGTGCAGGAGAGACAACGAGGCTTGTGTATTAATATCTTTTCTTTCTTGGTATTATTAGGCCACTGTGTCTAGAGTTTTTAATGCTTGATTAACTTGCTGTAGAAACTCGAGCTTTGTCTTGAATTGTGGGTGATGTAAAGTTTTGAAGTAAGGTAATATATTTGATTTAGCTGGTTTTATCTATGTTCTGACTCTTAATTGGATTCTATGGTAGCAGGGGATTAAAAATGAAGAATTTGTATCAACGCGAAGCTCATGTAAACTATAAGGGATGTTTTGCTGGAATTTACATGATGTAACCCTTTATGCAGCAGTATCGGTGTAAAACTTCGGTTAGCGAAAACGACACCTTGCTGACAAACTCACTACGACATACACCCTGTCTTGGTTCTTCTCGATTTCCAGCAAGACAGCATTTTATTGCCTTCTTTTAATCTAAGTTTTTGTAGTCGATCAAAAAATCCCGTAGTACATATTACCTTGAATCTGTATGCTGTTTTAAAATTATATTTTAATCTTAATCATTGTTTAAAATAAATATTGAACTATTTTTGCTTTCTAGTTTTTCATGACACAAAGGATATCCATTTCAACAAAATTTCGTTAAAAAAAAAATCTAATTTAGGTTTTTGTGAAATCGAAGTATTGTGAAGCTAATGTTACTTGGGTTATGCCATATGAATAATTATAGGCGCTGAAGCCCTTTGAAAAAAATTCTTCGGAAGGTTGTATAAAGAAGTTTCTAAATGCCGATACTCATACGATAAAAGGTGGTATAGATGATTACATTTATTTTTATGGATGCACAGAATGCTTCTCCGCTGCTCTTCTACACCAAAAGTGTTAATTTCTATCAAAAATACATTAACTACCCTACCTAAAAATACGGTCAGGCTTTTATATAGCAAAGGTGTCAGTTTTATTAAGGTAAAGCCCAAATTATTCCACAGTATCGAGAAAACCGTCGGTTTATTGAAAGTCCGAATTATTCTGAATTGCACCAATTATTGGTTTATTGTTCGTCAAAGGTAGATCAGTGATACATTTAAACTAAAGTTTAAAGAAGTGTTAGTGGTTTTAGGTTAGATTATTTGAATGTGGGAAAGCGCATGAAAGTATATCTGCTTTAGGAAAAGTATGCTATGGTGGTAGATCTTTTACGTAACCTGACATAATGGGAAAAACCGCGAAAATCAACTATGTAGCTAGCCTGTTCACCTGGGATCGAACTCTCAGTATATTACGGTGTTAACCACTCGACCATTGGTGGGGAAGTGGTTAATAAAGAATGAAGAGAGGCATTTTTGCGGAATGCGGTAAAGATCGACTAAGTAGAATCGACTCGGCAGTTCAAAAACTGGTTTCTGTCCTACAACGGTGTCAATTCTTTACAGGTATCCTTAAAATAATAATTTAATCAAATTCTTTCTCTTTTGATTGAGCGTTGCTAATTATAACCTTAAATGCTTTTCCAGTATCGATTTTATGCTGATGTCGATTCCACGTAGTGTTGATTCTGTGCCTCTGACGATTGTGTGCATTAATATTTTTACTCATTATTACGTCGCAATCAAAATTTACTTGTGTCGATTGTTATGCCGATATCGATTCTACACTTTGTTCATCCTATAAAATGTAATCCTATTTTTGTAGTGAAAAAAAAATAACCTTTCTCACAGTTATTAACTAAAATTCACATTTAAGGTTGGTAAAATTAGCATGTAGTGTCAATATTAAGGTAAAATTTTCAGGTGCGACCTTTAATGTTATGAAAAACGTTTATATTTTTTTTTCTAAAGTCTGCTAAGTTTTATTTAAAAAAAAAAGAAAAAAAAAATTGCTGCTTTGACATGTATAATCTGCTATATCGGAAATTTGGAGATTGTTTTTCTCTTTGATTATTCTACAGATGTTTAATATAAATTAGTTCAAATACTCTGTTCGAATGCGATAGCATTTAAATCAATAATAATAATAATAAAAAAAAACACTGAAAGCTTTCAGATTTTATATTACGCCTAAAGGGGCATTTTTTAACATTTTGTGTTACCTTTATTTATTAAATATATTCTTCGCACTTAAACCATAAAATTCAATTCAACAGCAAAATCATAAAATATTTAAAAAGAGAATATCTTTAGAATTTTCGATACACAGTCTCGCACGCTGGAAATGAATTTTCTTTTTTCTCCGTACAATATTTTCATTGCTCGCTTTGAAATGTTTAAGTTTGTTATTAAAAGATTCGTTGAAGTTTTACAAAATATGAAATAGATAATAAAACAAATTCCAGATGCCCATATTCGAGTGGAGGATTGATTACATTATTCAAAATTTGATGTCTCTAGGTACCGTTTTTTTTTTCCCTCGTCCCTCCCACAATGCGAGAAACGTATATAGGTTTGTGCAGATTCTTCATTATTTAATTTCTTTAAATATAATGCAGGGCTTTAATATTTGGTGGCAACAATATGAAAAGCGAAACGATGTTTTATAGTGGACGACGCAAAATGCCAAAACGAAATTAAGAGCCCTTCTGGGCAAATTGTTTCTTTGGGCGAATAATTTAGCGTGAGGTATTTTGAATGGATATAAAATATAATACCATTTTGCTATTTAATTTCTTTTAATGATAGGCGGACGGTAGAGGGGTTTTAAGCGAATGATCTGTGCAAGATTGATTTTATCTGCTGTATATTGTTACTGTAGTTATTTTTGCCATATAGATTATTCAATTAAATTATGGCAAAGCACACTAGGGCTATCTGCCTAAAGGGAGGGATGCCTTCGTGGAGGATTTTCTAAGGAAAACGGGCTCGTATACACGTTTTGCCATATAGGATATAGATTTAAGATAAACCATGGTTTCATGGACTTGTCCATTCTTTTTCAGTATCTGTTGCTTGGTGTACAACTAACGGTTTTTAAAACTTTTTGCTTCAGATTCTGTGGGACTTTTAAAAAGCTTCATATTACTTTTTTTTTTTTTTTTTCTGGTCTGGAATGCATTTTGTAATCGATTCAATTTTTAATTCCAACTGAATAGTAAATCAAAATTTTTGCTGAAAAATTTTGAGTTAAAATATTTATTCTTATAGTGCGATGTTGCATCGTAATATTTGTGGTACAGAAGAAGCACCAGGCTATAGAATCATGGGAACAATTCCATCCTTTGTAACCATATTTGTACGCCACTCGGCTGTCGGAGAGACAAAACTTGTGTTCAGTGTGATCCAATTAAGGCGTCCGAGACTGTGTAATAGCGCGAAACTCATCCCACAACATCCGGGTTTTTCCGCGGTAGCTGTTCACTTCTTGACCACATTGTGCTGAGACAATGTAACTGTCTTGAGAAAGTTTCCGGTTCGACTTGCGGCGTCTTTAAATGACACGCTACGAGGAACATCTTAATTGTTTCGTAAAGCTAGGTTTGTGGAGGATGGCGTCTAGTCATTCTGTATTTGTATTATTATTATTTATGTCTGTGATGTAAGCAGAAAGTTTTAAATTGTAATTTTATGTAGTTCTTTCTTTATTTAGTTTCTACCTCTGTGTGTGCTTTTGCCCTCACGTTACCTTTTAAAAACTTTATTATTATTTGCGGAATTTATAACTATTTACAAGTGCAGCTTATGTTATTGCACTTCATCCATTAACTAGTACTAGTAGATTTTGATAGTTTTAAAACTCGACAAAGTTAACAGATTTAAATAATTGTTTTCTGGTCACAGGATAAAATGAAAAGAATTGTCATTTTTCTAAAAATTAGGTCCACTGGTGGGCTATAAAACTGTTGAGCATTGGTAATTCACACGATATTCGAATTCCGGTAAGCTTTTGCTGCTCTGAACCTGCTAGCATTTATTTCGATATTCCAGACAAAATCACGCCACCGAGATTGAGACATTTTCATAAATGATAACAATACGTATGACTAAATGCTAATATTTCAAGAGATGAAGACCAGTTTTAAAAGAGCATTAAGCAAAAAAAGTGATTCCTTGGAATAGAAGCCCGTCAGGGGACGAGTGGCCAAAACATCTGAACAATTATTATTTGATTCGGACTCGAATTCCAGCGAATGGGCTGGCTGCATGGGCGTTTTCGTGGTTTCTTTGTGTATAATGTTGAACACGAGCCAATTTTGTTTAGAAAGCCTGATGTGAATCTATTTCTCCCTCTTTTCCGCACTTAGCCATTATCAATTAAACAGAATATATTACAAAAGTTAATCACGATAATTGTAAGTTTAGATAATCTCGATATGACGGAAGCATTTAAATATTTATTTTACCTTCTATAACTGAAGCTAATTTTGATTTTGACTAGGTAATAATTATTACCAAAGCCTCCAAGTAGAGAGAAAAAATGCCAAGGTAAAAAGAATTTTGAAATTTTACATTGGCGTGTTTGTCTTCGAATTTAACACATTTTTTACGATCAGTTCGCATTTTGGAAAACTTAACTTGCTGTTTTATAGTTTAACTTTGATGTCGTCCTTCTCGCTTTTCTGAAGAAGACAGATCTTTGCCGTATCGCTCTCCAAGTCTGTAGAGTTTTATTGGAAACTCTATGCCAATTTAAGATTTCATTTTTGCCTACTTGTGCATATCATCGAGGCATTATGTTGGGACTTGCATTCACTGAAATTATTTATTGAGTTAAACATAATTCTGATGTGTATTTAACAAATGCATTGTGCTTATACCTACGTAATTCATTACTTGTTGATGCAGCTAATGTAGGAATACATAAGGAACAAAATTTCCTCGCGCTGTTGAAATAGGTGATCGAACTTCCGGTGAATAGTATCAGTTCAGATGAATATTAGTTGATATTTTATTCTAACACTTTTTCTTTACGATTGCCATATTTTTATCTTCTTTTTAATGTGTATATTGTAAGACATAGCACACTGCTTTGAATTATTTCTTTTATTTCCCCGCCCGATTTAACTGAGAAATCCTTGTAATATATTCTTGCTGTTGTGTTGTTAAAATGCGCGGCATAACAGCACTTAAGTTGTATTATACAAACTCTTAGGAAATTTTGCAATAAAGTTCATGAAGACTATGAGTTGCATCGAGTTCTGTGGGTTTATCGGACAAGTTTTATCCTAAGGTCCTAGGTCCGATATTCTTAGCCAGGGAGAAAATTTAATAGTTTTGAGCGAGGGGGGAATGATCGGTAGTTCATTCCTTATAGCGGCCCCCAATCGTACTAGGCGGTACTAGGCCAAGATCTCACACCATTTCCTGGATGTCAACTCCTCTCTCCAAGATTACTTAAATCTAAAAGCAGTGACGAACGATATTCTGGAACCACTGAACCAATTTCCAACATGAATGCTCTTCTTCTTTTCGGAATTTTTAACATTGCACCTCCAAATGGTTTCGTCGTTAACATAAAGTTTTATGTTGGGGTCATTTCCGCGACTCGTTTGCCAGATAAAATACATCTTTCTTGAAAAAATTGACATGACACCCATCTCATTACTTGGTAAATTAAAGATTGTTAACGGCCTATTTACAGAAAAAGTAATGAATATATTTTTAAGTAAACAATGCAAATTCGAAAACCCAAAAATGCCACATGGTGCTGTTATATGATTGCGTGGCGAGGTATAAGAACACGAAGCCGGTGCTAGTATACGTTCACGTAGAGAGGTTTAAGAACACACAGCCAGATTTTGGTGCGATATCTCGGTTGATTAGTGTGATTCAATCTCGGCGGTCGCTATAACAAGGAAGTACCGAATGATCTTCTAGCAATGATGAAAAGTGTGCTTGGGGCAAACCTTGTCCTACACATTGTGTAATCATCATTTCCTAATCCACTAAATATAAGATTAATCTTATGGTGAAACCTTCCTTGTTTGTTTTACTGATTGTTGCAAAGCACGCTTGGGAAGAAGGTTGTTTTTATGGAGCCAGTTATGAAAGATATGTCTCATATTCACGTAAAAAATGGCGGAAAACCAGGAAAGTACCTAGGCAGCCAGCCCATTCTTCGAGATTCGAGCTACCACATTTCATCAGTCTTACTTATTCGGTTCTAGGTAGGTCGAGCATTCATCGACTCCGAACTGTAAATGTTTATTCTTTTCCACTAAGTGACGACATCCACAAAAATGTACTTAGTCAAGCTTGAGACACAGCATATTGTCTAATTTCAGTTAAGTAATTTATTACCTAAGGATAATACATCTGCATTTAGAAGACATAATTTTCCTTGGTTTTCTTGTAGGAAAGTTTAAGAAATGAATATGAACAATAGTCCTAATATGAAGAAAAATTTAAATTAAGTCCGCGTAATCAATCACTGATTTCGAATCTGAAGGGAATTTTATATTAGTCTTCCATATTACTCATTATGGTAATCGACAAAGCGCAGAGTAATTCTTGACCGATGAAGATAACAAAATTCAGTTCTTTTCATATTGTTTTAAAATAGCAAACATTTATCAGAAAATTAAAGACACACGAGTTCAAATTATTGGACTTTTTTAGCCCAAAGGGGCTATTAGTCTCGAAACGGCATTTTGCGTCGAATCACTTTTCTGTTGCCACCAAATATTATCACCCTGTATTATATTGAAAGAAATTAAATAATGAAAAATCTGTATGAAAGTATGTATGTTTCTCGCACTGTGAAAAAACACTGGTGCCCTAGAGCCATCAAATTTTGAATAACGTAGTCCTCCACACGAATAACGGCATCTGGAAGTCCGAATTTTGAATTTGTTTTATTATTTATTTCATATTTTGTAAAACTGTAACGAATTTTTGGTTAAACTGAATGATTTCAAAACGAGCAGTGGCAGCACTGTACGTAATAAAACATTTTTATCTCCAGGCGCGAGACTGATTGTCTATTAAAAAGTCTTTTTACGCTGTTTTAAAATATTTTTAGCCCAGAGGAGCGATAGCCCAAAAGCTCTCGAAACGTGTATGTATGTGTACATGAAATAAACGCCGCTTTGGGCGTAATATAAAATCTCAGTTTTCAATTAAAAAAAAATGTTTTTTTTCTTTTTCAAATTTAAACAGAGTATTGCGTAACTCACTCAGCGACTTAAAAGCAATATTAATTATTACAGCTTACAAATTAGTTTGTAATACACTGCTATAAAGTAGATTAATAGTTACCTATTACAAAGTATTATAGTCTACAATACACAACGGAAATGTCGAACTGATTTGTCTTTATTTTTGTCATGAAATAATAGCTACGGATCTCCTTCGCCTGTCATTTGTTATTTCTAGCTAACAGTATTACAGTTTCATGTCATATGTAATTAAAACGCTTTTATGTCAAAACGTTTCATTCTGTGATAATTGATCTTTAATAAAACTAAATATAGATTTATTCGTGGAAAATTATGTTCAATAAATAATCATTTTGTTTTCAGTCATCGCTTTCCATCGCTGCAGTTATGACATGTTAGAGGTAACTCGTGTTACACAAGGATGCAGTAATACCATCATTCAATTTCCGCTAATTGTTTCATTTTTTTGGAATAGTTATAATTTTTCGCAAATGTGAAGCACTTGCGGTTAATTTCTACAAAACATTTCAAAAGTGTGTGCGACATTTCCGCCTTCCTGTTTAGTGGTAATACTAGAGGATTCTTCTAGAAGTTCTGAGAATTTAAATGAGTAATTATTTTTACAGATTTCTATGAAAATGAATAGAGTTTAACAAGCGGATTTGTATTTTGTAAATTGACAGTTATAGTAAATTGTAATCACCTTTAGTAAAACTTTAGTAGCTTGTTTTGTGCCGAAGGGTTCATTCTTAAGCCTGAAATAACTTGTTCTTTATAGCAATAAACCTCTCATGGCGATTACCTTTTTTTAGACAACTGATTACCTCTAAAAAAAGACCAATATTTCTCAGAATTTTTCATTGATGTTGGATATTACTTTAAGATAACGACTTCCACAGAAGAGCAAATCATTTGAAATTAGGAAGTCATCGTAGAGAGGTCTCACCGTATTAGTTATAGACCTTTTGAAAAATTAATGCTCAGTATAGTTTACAAAACATTAGGCTGTAGCAAACTTTTTTAAAATTAAAAATGTTTCCCACTCGAATTAAAAATACATTTTTTAGTAAAATATTGAAGCGTGTTTTGAACGTTTCTTTCTAATTCGTTCCAGTAGTTTGTGTTTCTGTTAATGAAGTCAATTAAACATCGAAATAAAAGAATTTCTAAAAAACCAAAATTCGGCTGGAACTGGCAGTCTTAGAAAGATATCACTGTGACATCTTCATTTAGTGGAGGAAAAATAGGAGAGACCGTGGAAGACTTCTTGAATTTATTACATTATAACCCAGCACATTAGGACTAAGGAAAGGAATATTTTCTTGGAAGACTTTTAAAAGAAATTGGCTCATGATACACGCAGCGAAAAGCAGGCGACGGAAGACGGGAATACCTGGTATGATATTTAAGGAAGTATTACTCCCGTGTCTTCCACTATGTGAAGAAGATACCGACACCTCCCGTCAGCGTAAAGAGTATGAAAATGGGGGGGGGGAGAAGAGAGAGAGAGAAAGGAACGAAAGCGTCGGGATTGGAATTTGAGTCGAACTACCAGTCTTTAGCATTGGTGGCATATCTTGTTGAGTGTAGTAAGCTTTTATTACGCATGGAAAACGGTTCTACAACCAATCCATCACTGGGATTTGAACCCAAGTAGAACTAGCGTTTAGCTGAATATCCATTCAGCTGCCGATGGGCTCCTATTTGCCACTTTCTTGCTTGATACTGTTTAAAAATTGGCTATTTCTCGAAATATTAGCATTTATTATCGTATTTGAAATGTGTCTTGTCTTGGCTGTGTTTGCGTGGAATATCGAAATGAGCGTTATTAGATAGCTGCAGTTTGTTTGATAACAATTTTTTTGTCATCGAGATCTATGGCTTAAAATCTATAAACTTACTTGTAAATTGTTTTAATGATGTAAAGCAATTTGAATAAACTTGTTGCTTTTTTGAAATCAGTCATCAAAATTTTGTAGACCTCGACGAAGGAAAAATTTTTGCAGAAGGGAAATAAGCATCCGTTATATATTTTCCATGGATTCATTTTTACATGAATATCTTTTTGTTTCAAAGTTCTTCCCTTATAACGTTTATTACAAAGCTTATTTTGCAACCGATTTTCCACAAATTGCGTAGGTGGACAGCTTCGCTGCACCTGCTGCTAGTTCGTTTCGGATGATCTGTTGACCTCTTAGGTTCTCACGAACTGGTAATGTATGTATAATTTATCCACTACTTGAAGGTGCTGTCGATTGCGGTCAGCCTATCAACTTGTTAGAATTGCTTGTAATACATATGCATTTAATATAACACAAGGGAAGTGAAGATACGACCTTACAGTTTTTGTTTACTTTTGCTGTTGATTTATTTTCTTAGTTCTTTTGTCTAATTGTTTAATAATAGCATTCGTCGTTTCTTCATTCTTTGAAAAGTGAGTTGATCTGACTTGAATAAACTTGCGCACTTCTGGAATTCAGGTATTTCTGAAAGCATTATCTATGTCCTATTTTATTCGAACGTATTGCATTTTCAGAACACCGTCCAGAAAAGAATTGCAATCATTTGTCGACTCGCTTCGAACTGTGGAGAGCAGGCTCGCCGCATGGGTGTTTTTGTGCTCTTCTCCATATGCGACGCACAGTCTTAAGCCCTTGATGTCCTAGTTTGAAGTTATGAAGCAATCGAAACTACCATTCTTGTTTTTCAACATTTTTTCTTAACAAGTTGAAGTAAAGTGAATCTGAGGAATAGTCACAGAATATAATCTTGAGTCACGACAAGTGCAATGCGAAAATGTGCGTTAATGATATAAAATTGTATTGCGAAAATCGAGCAACAGCGGGAACTTTCTTGGCAATCAAATTTTGAAAATTGTTAACAAGATGAGGCCATATATCTGCATCTTGCGTAAAGCTTTTATAAATTTTTATATACGAGGGTCACTCTGAAATTTTTTAGATAAACATAGGTTTTTAAAATTATACTTACGAAATTTTAGGAGTGTTCAGACTAGTCTCCTCCAGCGTCAGTGTACTTCTGTAGGCGAATTTTCAAAAGATTAAATGCCTCAAGCCATTCGTTTCCTGGAATCGATACAAAAAATGCATTTATAGCCTCATGTCATCTTCGTAATGAAAATGACGTCCACGTTAAGTTCTTTTTTAGATTAAAAAATAGCCAAAAGTCACACATAGCTAGATCGGATGAATAAGGTGGATGTTATATCACTTTGATCTGTTTTTGTTCAAGAAGATGAACTGTTGATCTTGCTGAATGAGAAGATGCATTGTCAGGGTGGAGTCTTCTAACATTCACTTCTTGAAGAATATCTATAAGACACTTAGTGGTGTACCAGTTAGCTGTGACTGTCTTCTGTCCTTCCAGCTTGATGGCTTTAACCAGCCCTGTACTTCTGAAGAAAACGGTATGCATTACTTTTTCCATAGTACGTTGTCTTTCCACCTTTGTGAGCGTGGGATCATCTTCAAAGACTCATACTTTACTTTCTTGATTTGTTGAAACGTCAAGAAATGGTATGTGGCAAGTTTTGTTAGATTTTAGAAATAAAGCGGTGACCACCATCTATAATTTAAAGGTTTCTTTACTGATTCTGACACGCTCCTCTTTTTGGCGCTGAGTTAAATTATGGAGGAACCCAATAGCAAACTAGTTGCGTCATAAATAAATAATTTTATGTATGGCGGCGGATCTAGTGTTAAATTCTTTCTCTGTCATTTGGTAGGTGCAGTGATCATCATCGATTAACATTTTCCGTATGACATTATCCGGGATTACTGCTAGCAACGGCCTTCCTGTGTCTTCATCATGAAGAGAGTTGTGATCTGTGTTAAACTCTGAAATCTACTGAATACGAGATGGATCTTCATTTCCAAATGCTAATTGTAGAACTAATGCTACTAATGCTAATTGTGAACGCATTCTTTGATTTAATTCCACTTTAAAATCATAGAAATTCATAGCGCAATAATGTTCTCTCGTCAACTCCATTTTTCCTTCTGCCTAAAATTTATTCTATCCTAAATTGCTTACAATTGGCCTATAAAAAATCATCCGATAGGCTAAAATAGTTCATATTTTCAAATCTAACCGGACCTAATATAATATTTTCAAACTAACGTGAATTTTTTTTCTGCCCCTTATCGTTTGCGCGTGTCTCAAAAATTTCAGAGCGAGCTCCGTATTTTGGTTTGTGTACACTGAGATTCAACGCTGAACTTTTATGTAGTATTGTAGATCTATCTCTGAACGTATACACTTCTAAATGATTTTATTTTTCACCCTTTTGCTAGTATTCTATAACCACATTCTATCAAAATAAATGCGTCGCTTATACTCTTTCGATGATTAGTAACTTTGGAATCTACAAAGAATTTAATTTATGCATACATTTATATATATATAAGATATAACAAAATACGATAGCTGCTTTATGATTGGCGACCTCAAAATTTTAATTAATTCTAAATTTAGTGCTCTTCCCCTAAATTCATCTGTTCTCCCAAATTCAAGATCTTTTCATGTTACGTAACGTTTTAATGCAGATACCTCCTGCCCAGTCACTAAACTGTAAAACAAAACTTTATCTAACTCGAACTTAAACTATTGACTCCCTCCCTTCTTCATCTGAACTGCTGCGTCCATTTTCGCCGAAGCTTTCTTCCTGGCCAGACGCTTTGCTACCATGCTTAATCATCTAAATTGACATTATATTTAAAAACCCGTGTACGTAGAAATTATTATATTCAAATATGATTAAAAATATCTTGTCTGCAAAAGGATGATTTGATATGCGTAAAAATAAAAATTGTGATTCTTCAAGCTCTGAGTATAAAATTTAGAATGTTAATTTTGAGGTCGTAAATTATTCATAAAGCAGCTATCATATTTTGTTATATCTTACATATATATATTTAATATTCTTAAATAGCATAGATTTTGCTTTGCATCATAATGGGATTGGATTATTCTTTATGACAAAGCACTCAAAAGCTACGTATCTCCTAAGGAGATAACTTGGCTCGCATTCACGTACATATGGAAACAACGACGAAGTTTCCCATGCAGTCAAACCGTTCGCCGTGATGTGAATCTGGGTCGAACTGGTAGTGTTGAGCGATACTTTTACATTTGGCCACTGGTGAATAATAGGAAATGACACTACATGATTTGAAAGCTTTTGGAATGTTTGAGAGAATTATTTGCAGTGATGTATTTTACTAAGGCCCTTGAATTTTTTGGGAGTTCCACATCTTACGACAGAGTATGTTTACTAATTTTTAGTGGAATTCTTAGAAAGCTGGACCGTTATCGTTTCGGATTTCTCAAGTCTGCTTTTGATCGTGTCCGACTGAATACGATTTGCATGCATCTAGAGAAGCCTTAAATCGTTGCAGTTTAGGAAAATTTTAAGTTTTTTTTCATATGCTTCGTTTATTTTAATATTTTTTAACGTTTTGGAAAAATTAAAGTGAAGTTACGACATTTAATTTTAGAAACGAAAAAAAGTGTCCTTCAGTCTGATCTTCTAGTGACTAAAATTTAAGGCAACTAAATGCTGGTGGCTTGTTCGTCCAAGCGCCAAAAAGGGCTGATTGCTTGGGATTTTCAAAAATTTCTTTATTTTGGAAAAGAATTGTCATAGTTAAAAAAATTGTGATTATGTATTATTTCCATGAAAAGGGAAAAATGTTTATTTGTACGTCGTAGAATCTCACAAAGTTATCTTGGTCTTTTTTCAGAACCTCATATTATTCGAATTTTCAATTTTTACAAATTGATATAACGTTTAATTAATGATTTTTCAATAACTTGTTCCGGGTTGTATCCCGTCGAACAAACGGACTGACTGCATTGGAATTAGCATTTCCCTCTATATGTAACATGAATACGAGCCCACGTCTCTCAAAAGGTCTTCCACGAAGGCAACTTAGTCTTTATGCTGATAGTCCAGCGTGTTTTATCATAATCAAATCCAAATGAATAATGAATATTTCATTTACTATATATGGAATTTTTAAAAGCGGTTTTTCTTTGGACTTGCTTAGCTGACTAAGGGGCCGGTAATACACATACATATAGTTATAATCTTGGATTCGTTTTCCGGAACGACTGAGCTGAGTGTTTGGAAATTTTAAACCTTTCTGAAAGCTATCTGTCAAAAATGAATTTAGATAGGCAACTAACCTTTGTATAACTTGTTTTAACTAATTATGTCGTCGGTAGTTTCATTTTTGCTTCATTGTACGAAGTAAAAAGGAAGTACTGTCATCACAAAAAATTTCATGTAACATATTTCAACGAATATATCCATTTTGATCACTATCGAATGTAATTTAACGATGTTTTTGCGTGATACCTGTACTTAAGGACAGAATAAAGGATACTTTTTTCCCCCCCAAACGAATTATAAAACTGGTTTTAAAATGGATTCAGAAGAGATTTTTTTCGTGGCGTGTGTACATACGTACGTATGTGTATGTATCTCGTATAACTCAAAAAGGAGTAGCCTCAGAACGTTGAAATTTTGTATATAGAACTGCTATAATATGTAGATGTGCACCTCCTATTTTAGTTGAAATCGGCCACACCAAAAGTATATAAATATTTGTATATATATATCCACTCTGTTACTCGGCTCAGTGAGCTCAGTTTCTTTATTCTTATATGTTCGTAAATTGTGCATTTTTTGCTTTAGAAATGATTGAATTATGTTGTTCTTATCTTAAGGTTAAAGTTTTTATGCCTTTAGTTTACCTGCATGTTATAATTGTAGAATTATCAACAATTTAAAAGTTGTTAAGTGCGACCAAGCCTAATTTTACCATAGCAACCATATTTGTTTACATATGAAACATAGCAGAATAGTGGATTAGTTGCTAATCTAGAGAAACTAAGCTTCACAACAACAAAGTAACGTCATTTTTTATTATTGCGAATTAAATTATGCATCCCATATATTGACTCAGCGTCCACCACAAATCAAGTCAGTTTCTACGCGTTCAGTGTCTTTTTGCCGATCGATACCAAAAGTAAACTTTTAGTTTTGTGCACCGAAAATTGTCCCTTCTTGCCCGCTAGCCGAATTGCTTGTTTCTGCCTACAAACTGTAATTTTAATTGTAAAAAAAATTCTTTTAATTGTTTTAACTGTAGTTGATGTTTTATGTTTTTCTGTATTTTTCGATTTTTAATATAGATATTTTGAATTTTTATTAATTTTTGGTTTGTCGAGAAATGAGAATTAATTGAATTAGAAATATATCTCGAATGAAATTCGAGGAAATAAGTTTAAATGAAAAGCAGGAAAAAATGCGTATAATTTAATATTCCATACTAGGAAGTCATATGGTGTACGCTTCAGATTTTTTAAAGTTGTGCTGGTTTCCTTCCAAAGTAGCGATATATAATGCAAACATAAGACAATTTACTGTATGAAGTTCTCGACGAAGGCATTTATGTTAATAATGCGGATAGACCTTGAGTGCTTTGTTTTAATCAATTTACCTTATCCATTAGTGACTTAATTCAGACCGGTGGGGTAATCCAAGTCAAATTATTATTCGTTTAATTTATGTCGAAACGTACAATTTGCTTGCGCACGTGTATATATTTATCGATTTCTAAAATAAGAATTTTATTATTCCAGTAACAAAATTGCCGCTGTTTTACTATTAATTCTTGGCAAGAATTTATACTGTAGCTTGTAAAAACATGCTTAGAAAGAGTTGGGCTGATTTTGGAGCTTCTGTTAAGAAACACTGCATTTTGTTCTCAAGCTTACGAAATCTTTTTCTGAAACTTCGCGTTTATTTTCCCTGATATGTTCGGAAAATAATGAAGTCTTATAAGATATTCTCGGATCCATTGTTTCGGAGGATCTGCAGACTAATCGTGGTTTCGCAAGGTGCAAAATTGAGCACTTCATCTTGACACGAAGTGGTGCAAAAAATGTTTCAGCGGCTCGTAGGTAATCACAGTCAAGTTCTGGTCAGTTTTTTTTTCTTAAGTATATAATTAGGGTCAATTTTATTTTCGAACTTTTAGTAGAATGTAGGTCAATTGCTTTCTCCGTTGCCTTGATTCCGATTTTGTTTCAGGTATTCGGGCATGTGTGTGAATTTCTGGAAGGCAGTTTTCTTTTATGGAGTTTTGGCGTACCATTATAGGATGGGAAGAAATCAGTTAGCTGTTGAGTGTGTTCCACTCGTTTGGAGTTGCGAGTTCTGATTTGCGAAGTTAATGAAATATCGTGTTCCAGAGTGCAGAATTGTAAAAAATTCGATGAAATAAATTTTTAGAAATAATTGCCATATTAAAGAAAATTCTTTACTGCCTTCTTTGTTGGTTATCATTAAAATCAAAGCATGTTCACCGGATATTTTAAATTTCTATAAATACTAAATTATTTGTTTATGAATAGTTTCTTTGAATTAAAAATTTATTATTTTTAATTTATAACTTTATTGCGTACGTAATGGATTGAATGCACGCAGAACCTATGATTCTTGGTAACATTTATTTTAAAAGAAACACTTTGCAGTTCTGGAACTTCCGACATACATACTCGTACAGCTCTTCTGAGTATCACAAAGCACGAACAGTAGTTACACTTCGGAACTACGTTACTAAGAACGTTAAACACTATGCAAAGTACATTTAAGAAAGAAGTTAACACGGAGAACAACTTCTCAGAACTCTCCCTCGTCTTATATAGTTTTCTCCCGGTTGCCGAAAGATTTCTAGTACTTTCTCCAAATTACTAGAACGTGTATGTGGGCCGGATATGGTTACAGCGTTTCTTTTTCTGAGGTTACAACCATTACTCGTCGTGGAAAGTGTGGGATGCTATCTGTTACGGCAGCAGGTCTCCATGGTCATCTTACATACAGCTTTAGCAGTTCAATGATGTGTTGATGACATCGTGTGGCCGTTTGCGTTACCTTTCATAGCATGCCATCCTGGAGCCATTTTCCAACAGGATAATGTTAAACCTCATACGGCTGGCATATCTGTGGGCTGTGTCCGAGCTGTTGATATTCTTTCTGTGAGCAACAAGATCACCAATTTTTTCGCCAATCGAATATGTGGGATATGGTAGGCCGCGAGATTCGAATACCCCAAAATATTCCATCTGTGATAATTGAGGAATACCTGGCAGAGTGTATCGGAGGATGACATTGGGAATCTTCTTTATCACTCCTTACTTCAGTGTTTATCACGCTAGGGGGGTTAACGAATTACTGATTTAAGAATTCAGTGTGCAATTGCTAGCCACTGACCGGTCGTACGGGTTTGTATTTTTAATCATTCATTACCTGTGTCCGAGTTTCATGCATATTTAATTTCATTGGAATAGTCACTTTCTTTCTTTTCTTTTTTTCAGAAGTGTGTGAATGATAAAAAAATGCGAAACCTAAATACGTATTTTTTACACGAAAATGTTAGTACTTTAGAATAGACTCTGAATCCAATTTAGGAGGGGGGAATGCTTGTTAGTAATAAACTAATAAAGGTTGCATTAAAGTTCAGGTGTTTTTAGATTTATCTGTTTTAGGTATTTTGCTCTTAACCACTTACTGTTTTAATGTTTTCTTATTAGGTAATGCAAGAGTTGTTTGCACGGCATTTTGATCAAAATTTTTTAGAATTTCTGTTTCTGATATAATAGCTATATGAATTATTTATACTATCACTTTGATGAAAGGTATATTGAGCAATTCTGCGAATATTGATAACAGTTCAAAAGAAGTAATGTGTGCATATGCATATAGTCTCTTCTCAGAAATTACAATTTGTCATAAATTGCACTCCAAGAATCATCCATTTGATAATGGTAACTTCTTGTATATCTATCTGTGAAATAAAGTCCTAGAAACAATCTAGTCGTTTATCCACTTTGTAGTAGATGAAAGTCTTAATAGAAAGGATTTCAAGAATAAAATTGTTGTAAAGGATTGGTATTGAATTTTTTATCTGCATCAGTTACTATAAAATAAAAACAAGATGAAGTTACTTTTTAGATTCTTTCTGGCGAGAAATTCATGGAAAAGATGAGTTTCTGATCAAAATGTCAGTATCATGCAAAATTGTTTGCACCAATTTTTTTTATGTTCCTTATTTTTAACGTAATTTATGCAATTTGTGCCATTTGGTGTAAACATTATTTATTTGAAATCACGAAGCACTTGAAGAGCATTAGCGGCTCAACACCGTTAATGCTCTTTTGGGCATATTTAGATAAAAAAAGTAGCAATAACTGAAAATACAAATTATTCTTTAGAAAATGTGTGATGAACGCCACACATTTTTGTTGTATCAGTGGCTTATGCTAACTAATGCGAGGTCTGTTCTAGATGAGGAGCTGTTTTTTGCTTTAAAACTCAAGGCAATTTTTTCATTCTTAAAAGTTCTTTTAATTTTTAATGGAATGCAGTATCAGAAAGCGATGTCCTTTTAAAAAGGTTCCTAAAGCTGTTATCCCACATGAAAATATATGGAAAGAACTACTCTTTTGTGCAATTTTTGCGCTTTGTCACTAATAAAAAATCGCCAATCATTGCGCATCCCTAGGGTTGCCATGTAAAAGAAAATAGGTACTTTCAATAACCACATAGATGGAGTTTTAGGCAGCTGATTGGTTGAAATTTGAACAATTTGCAGCTTTTTGCAGAAGGGAAGAAAAGTCTGTTCTGTCTTTCTGTCAGTTGTTAAATCCAGTAGAATGAAACATTTTAGTTATCTGAAATAGAGGGATGTTGAATATCACTTCAAGGGAGAACAGAATAAAACTTTCTCAAGAGTGCTTAAAATTAAATCAAATATGGTATCACACATTTACTATACAAGCGAATAAACCAGTGTTTTTTGATTCCATCTACAAAGTAAGGGATCTACAATCTCAGGGAAAAAGTAATTGTAACTGTCCTTGTAAGCTAATGCCAGATGTCCTATGAAAAAAAAAAGTTAAATTATCTTTGATGTTCCTTTTGTATTAATGCTATAGCAGGGAATATGGCCTTCACTTCTTGCTATAGTACATTTGTTATTGATCTGATTTATAAGTCCACCATCGGCCGAGCGGTAAACTCGGATGAACAGTGCTAGTTCGGATCTGGGTTCGATTCCAAGCGAATAGGCTGGCTGCGTGGACGTTTTCGTGGTTTTTCTCATGTCTAACGTGTATACGAGTCAGTTTCCCTTGAAATTCCACCACGAAAGCATCCCTTCCCTTAGGCAGATAGCTTTAGTGTTCTTTGCCATAATATATGAAGCCACACCTATCTGATTTATAAACTTAAACTGATTGTCTTCTTTACAAGTTATGAATAAATACTGCTGTGTTTGTCAAAGCTGAACAATAACTGTCTTTTTTTTTTTCTTTCAGTGCAGCAAAATCTATCATACTTATTAACTCAGTGCTGATCTTTCAGTTTCATTCATTCTAGTGAGCCTGTTATTAATGCATAATGCCGGCGAAAAAATGGCATTATTGCATTATATTATAGCAGGTTTTTTTTAAAAAAAACATTAAACACCAAATGTTTCATTAAAATTTTTCATGGGTAGTTGATTTAATCATTCATTCTAAAACATGCTGCCAATCAAGGTAATTGATTGAAATGCAATTAATTTTTCGGAGGGGGATGAAAATATTATTATTTTTTTGCTAACTCATTAGTTTTCTTCCTATTTATTACAAGATGGTTTTCTACTATAGATAACTAACTTGTTGTTTTTGTTTTTCTTCTACATTTCCTGCTGCTGCTAGTTCAACAATAGAATTGCTACTAAGAAATTAAAAGTCCATTGGAAACTTGACTGCATACTTTGTAATATTAGTAACCGCATATCGCCCGAAGGCAAATTTTCTTAGTTTTTCTTCCTAATTATTCCGTGTTCTTTATCTGTTTTGTAATGTATTATCGAATATTTTCCATATTTCTTATTAAATTTAGAATTTCCGAATAATTCTTTTATTTTTGTTTCAATTCTAAAGTTATTTTACTCTTCTGCAAAGGTTTTTTAGCCTTTTCTTACATAACAAATAGCCAAAAAACATATAGCTATTTTAGGAAGAAGGGGTTAAATGATGATCAGTTCAATAATTGGGTTTGTACAATCGAATTCGAAAAAGCATTCGAGTGTTACCTGTGTTAAATGCCTTCGCGAAATGATTTTCTAAGGGAAACTGGATCGTATTCTCGTTACAAATAGAAAAAGATCACTAAAACATATATGCAGCTAACCTAGGGTGAACTAAAAATGTTAGCGGGCGCCCACTGGTGGGCCTAATCACTTTAATGTTTTTTTCTAGTAGTTCAACGGGAATTGTCTTCTTAAAACGAGGGAAAAAAATAAAAACTGCAGCATGGGCTTTGTATATTTCATTGAATTCTTTGAGTATTTTGTCAAGACATCCACAGGCAATGACCGGGTGTTGTAGATTTTTTCGAATAACCTCTTTCAAATAAAATAAGCGTCTAGTATTCAAGTTTTAAGTTTGGTGTGCCTAGTATTCTAAATATCATTGTTTTTCAGAGTAGTTTGAATATATAAATTCAATATAAAAGTAATTAAAAGTAAATTAATAAGCCCAATATTTGTGCTAAAGCTGCAAAGTAATAAATCAGTAATTCACAATAAATTATAATAAGAAAACTTTCCATATACCATCTCCAAGGAACAGAAATTTAATTTAAAATCATCGTCGAAAAGGTATTTGTCAGAATTTTAAAAAGAATTTAAAAATAGAAATTTCTAGTCCTCCTTTACTTTAAAACTGTAAAGGAAAAACTTAAATCGCAAAAATGCCAAAATCAAAAGTAAAACTTATTTAAGTATTGAAAAAAAAAACAGTTATTGTTATTGAAAGCAGATTAATCGACTTAACAAAGGGATAAACCAATCTACCATCAATTAACAACCTATTGTTATTGAAAGCAGATTAAGCGACTTATCAAGGGGATAAACCAATCTACCATCAATTAACAACAACTAAAAGAAGAGTGTTTCATCTTACTTCCAAGTAAGCGTCAAATTATTTGATAGATTCAAATCATAATTCACAATTAATACTCAATCAAAATAAAGATATTAGTTCACTTAAACCAAAAGAATCCTGTTAAAAAGCAAATAATCTTTAAAATTAAAGTTTCTCACTAAGAACACAATTAAACTGAACGAGATAAAGTTTTCTTATTATAATTTGTTGTGATTATTGGTT
>KK119533.1:414189-450357 GCA_000611955.2 Stegodyphus mimosarum | reverse complement strand
TAGTTTACCCATGATATTGATGGGCATCCGTAGAGGTAGGTAGGTATACATCATGCAGAAATCTGAAAATGAAGAGCTGAAGGGGAAATAAATTTGGGTCTATATTCCTTCATTACATCGATGTCTGTCAGCATATAGAAAACTATAGCACGAAAATAATGGTTTTTATAGTTTTGCTCATGAAGTCTGAAATCCGTCGAAAGGCGGGATGCTGTAAATTTTTTAGTTCTGAGTTAGTTCTAGTATCGGCCTGGAATCCAAACTGTTCCTTACCTGACAGACTTCTTTCCTTTGTTGTTATTTAAGAATTTCTGTACAGCCGGAAACTAGTTGACTGTTAGAAAACGAATTCCTGATTTTTAGTGCAGTTGAATTTTCGAAACTGCTGGGATTGTGTTTCTGTAGTTAGTTATTCTTCGCAATTATTACCGTTATTGATACTTTAGATACTACCTTAACTGAAATCTGTTTCTGACAAGATGTTTTTAGGATCAAGTTTCATGTGTAAAGCTATTCTTCTAGAGAAATTGTGCGAATGTGTTATATGGAATATCTACTAATAGCCGAAACGTTCTGTTTGTGCTACGAAAACCAAATTCTTCGAAGTGTTTGAAGAAACAGAGTTCGGAGGAAAATAGAACAAAACTGATGTTTTTAGGAATCTGTAGTTCTAGTTTAGAAGCCAATTTAATCGTAATATCTTTTTTTCTTTTCATAAGCTCATTACGAATTTGCTGCGGCCGTGTTATAAATCTTACTCATTTTTTAATGCCTCTCCGATCCATCATATGGACCTGTCGTTGTCGGTTGTTAACTTAAGCTTTCTCTTTTTGTGTGAATGCGATGTACTTTTCTGTAACCTTTTCCCCTTGCGAAATATAACCCCAAAAGGGATATTAGTCTCGAAACGGCATTTTGCGTTGAATCACTTAAATGAGTTGTATCACTTTTCAAAATGTTGTCACCAAATAAAATTAATAAAAAAACAAAACATGTATTTTGGGAAAGAGATTGAATTTAGGTAATTTTTAATTGCTTTATACGATTTATATCATAGTCGGTTTTTGCGATAAAATGTTTTATAACAGTGCCAACTACGAGTATATTCGTAATTGGCGGTTGCTTATAACAAAAATTGATTATTTTTACAACAATTATTACGACAATAATTAAATTGCTTAATTATTTTTACAGTTCCTATGTTAATATTATATTAATTACAATAAATCTCTTGAAGTGATCCAAATTGTTGTGTTTTTTTTCTAATCCCAAAGCTAGGTACCGTCAAAGGACATGAAACTATTACGAGTTAGATCGTATGTGGCGTAGGTAAAAGAAAAACGTTCTACGAATTAACTCGTAGCTGAGGCCTAAACACAAACTTCTATCTAACGAGATAACTCGTGGTTAGCAGCGAATGTGTTGATAACAGAGCTAAAAAAGCAATAAAGGAGGGATTAGTAGGAGTGAGTGTAACAGCAGACTGGTAGACTGCGAGCTGAGCGAGAGCTCAAAAAACCTTAACAAACCCTTTTGGGAGCGACTGTTAAAATCTAAAACCTTTCAGATTTTTTTTTTGGGGGGGGGGAGATAAGTAGACTACTTAAATTGCTTATGACCCTTTTCTAATATGTTGTTGATAAGATTCTCCACAACACCTTCAAGGTATTTTCTATAGACGAACTGGTCAGTAATTAGTTGCAATGGGCGCTTTCGTTCCGTAGGGCTCTTGCATTTATTTAAAGTATGAATCGCGAACCGCTGCCAAATTTATATGGAAAACTTAGGATGTATGAAATTTATTGGACTTTGGTGAAAACTTCTTGCCGGCAATAGATTCATTGCTAAAATTCAGGATTCTGTTAAAAAATTATGTAAACTGCTTGAGAATGGTGAGAACATTTTACCGACCATTTACTCATTCATTCGTAATGTTTAAAAATTTATTCTAAAATAAAAATGGAAGCAAAATTAATTTTACACGATGTTACTTACATTCGTGTTTTTAACGTGCAAGTTTTAGATCCGAATAAATATATATCGATGAGCGAATTCGTCATCGAGCTCCAACTTTAGTTTTTTACAGACCGGTGCGCTAGTAGCTCCCTGCAGAACTTTAATGGTAGCAAATGCTATATTTTTATTTATACATGGGTTGGCTGTTTTGTTGATTGATTAAAACGAATCATAAGAAGGCTGTCTTTTTAAAAGTATAAATGCTGTCATGAAGGATTTTACAATGAAAATGTTTTATGTATAGATTGTGCATGGAAAAAACCCACGAAAAATCAGTGTATCTGGCTTGTTCGCCGCGATTCGAAACAGAGATGGAACTCTGTCTGCTTGCCAGTCTCTCTGCTTACTTCTACTCTCCAGCAGTGGCCGAGTGCCGTACCTAGTCTCGATAATTTGCTGTTGGTTTGCAAGAACCTGTTTTTAATTTGATATTGCATTTAGCAGCCTCAAACCATCTTCACATTGTAATTTTTTGAGTGTTCATATGTATTACGCCTTGATACACTGAAGTGCTAGCTTTTTTAAAATCAATTTCAACTTCATATATACATTTATTAATAAATTTATGCGAAGTAACTGAACATAGTGAATTATTAAAACATTACCATATGCGTTAATATTTACAGAAAACGGGTAGCTTAGACGTGATTAAACGGCGCATCGATGCCGTAGTTGGAGAACTTGGGATTGCCAAAATTGTCTGCTCAGTCTGGCTTATGTGTATGCGTACTTGTGGCAAGGATACGTTAGGTTACCCAGTATGAACAAAAAAAGACTGAGCTTTGTTAGATGACGTGCCCAGCTGACCGCGTCTGAAATAATAAAACGCATGTTGGAAGCTTCCTGTGGGAGGCGATACGCCGAGGTCAGAGAGATCGGAAAAAGGTTGGCGGTGATGTCGCTTCGAAAACTCTTTCCTTCCGCCTACATTAGCATGCATATATGGACTCCATTTGTGAACGGGTTGCGTTCTTTTTTCACTGTATTGTTGTTTACGTTATGTGATTATTTTTTATCGCTGTCTTTGTTATGTTTTTTACTTTTTAAGTTTATTTCAAGTATTCATCTTGCGTGCATTTGAGTAATGAGAAAAGGATTATTTCTCTTTGACTTAGAGGAGAGGGACGTGGCATTTGCGTCAAATTAGACTAAATAAATAAATACGCAGATTCTAATTAACCGAGGAAGAAAAGTCTATCTCCGTAAGAGGGGAATGCCTTCAGGAAGGACTTTCTTAAGAAAAGTGTCGTATTTACGTTGCAAACCGCAAAAACAAACCAGCAGCAAGTTCGTTCGCCTGGGCTCAAACCCAGGTTCGATCAGCTATTTTGAGCACACGACCACTGGTGAAACAGTCTTTTTTCAAAGGAGTGAATAAGAAATTAAGAAATTTCATTTTCAAAAAATCAACATTTTCATCGCGCATTTGTCGTATGGTTTTACGCCTTCTTTTTTTCTTTATAATTATATTGAAGAATACGAGGAACCGTTAAAATAATTGACGTGAATTTTTATAAAAAATAATGAAATAAAAATTTATCCATTACGGTCAGAAGGACGAATTCACGCAAAAGGTCAGCTGGCGTTATGGCCGGGATGTGAACCAGTAACACGGCATGACATTCGGGGTGACATGCGAGCGTTCGCTGACACAGGATAACATCTATTTTCTGTATTTGCATTATGTTCAAACTATTGCTTGAGTGAGAATTGGAATGAATTGAATAGCGGAGGTAATAAAAAACCACTATAAATACGTAATTGGCTTATTAACGGAATATATAAAGAATTTTTTCTCTTAGTAGAGGGGAGGGGGGCTTTTATTTGTCTGAAATTAGACATTTTATGAATTTTCGACGTACGAACCGTTAAGGGTTCGACGTCACTGTGTTCTCGCAACTACGAGAAGTCCTGTTTTTCTGCTTTTGCATCTGCGTAGCTGAAAAATAATAAAATATGCAGGGTAGTCTGAAAAATCTAATGCAAGCTTTTCTTGACTATGGATCGTAGTTATGTGCACATTAAGTTCACAAAGTAAGATAAAAATTAAATTATGAGAAGAGGGTAAAATAATTTTTTAAATTACGAAATTTAGCTTTTTATGTGATTCTATTAGAAAAAAAAGTTTGCTTAAGAATTCTTAACCGTTTAACGAATTAAATGCAGAAAGTTCGCTATTTGGGGCCTACTGTAGTTAAAATCGCTGAATATTATAGTTCGATTGGCGTCCGAATCTCGGTAATGCATGTGAACTATGGCAAATTAATGGCAAAGCACTCGAGAACTATCTTCTTAAAGGAAGGGATGCCATTTGAGGATTTTTTGAATCTAAACTGGCTTGTATTCACATTCCACGTAAAGAACAGTATGGTAACTTCTTTGCAGCTAGCCCGTTCGTGCCAGAATTTAAACTATGGTTTTCAATTGAGCTATCATTGTTCAACGATTTTACCGCTCAGCTGCTGGTGAACGCATAGAAGTAAGCGACTCTAATATTTTAGCCTAATCTGCAAAAATTATATGATAAAGACACTTTATTTTAAAGCATAATGCATAGTTCCTAGAGATTATAGGGGGAAGCCCCTTCTTTTAATTAAAGCCATGGAAACAATAATGTTGACGTGGGCGCTAACAAGAATAGCAGAATACAGGCAAATTTAACGAAAAAGGTGTTACGAAAACAAACAAAAAAGTCAAATATTCTTTGACCACGAATCTTTAACAAGAGATTTATAGTCACCAAGCATAGTTTGAAGAAATAAACTCATTTACTTTAGGAAACAGCCCTTAAACTAAGAAAACATAATTTCCACAGTGATAATTTTCTCACCCCACTCTCTCCTCCTAATAGTTAGTTCTCACTGGCTGAATTGAATATACACGTACATTTATAATAGGAGTATACTTTTGCTGTATTTCGTGAAATTATAACTGTGTTGTCACCTTTTTGCATTTCGGAATTTAAACAGCGTCCCCCCCCCACGTGGCAGTGAGGGTGCCACTGTAAATTGCAGACACTAAATCAGAAGATGCAGAGGCAGTATGTTTGTGTATTATGAGTGCTAGTATATATTATACGTATTATCTGTCCCTAATCTACAACTATCATTGTTTGTATAGTTCTATTAGAAAATTTGTGTATAAGTTTGCAATACTCAAAATATATTTTAAGAATAATGAGGTATTAGTTATTCGCTCATGTTTCCATATCCAGTAATCGGCTGATATTAATTTATACTATTAACTATTAAATAGAATTTGTGCTGATATATAAACTTTCAGAATTATTAATAGTAATTTCCATACTTGTATTATTAATTACGTATTAAAAAAATCTGATCTTGTCACCACATGACTTCCTCGTACGGCCTATTAAGACATGCACATTTTTTGCTGCATTTCATTTAAACTTATTTTCTCGAATTTCTTTAGAGATATATTTCTTATTCAATCAATTCAGTTCTCACTTCGCGGCAAAGCAAAAGTACATAAAAACTCAAAACAACTACATTAAAAATTGTAAAATACAGAAAAACACCAAATACTGTTTCACACCTAAAAATAATTTTTAAAAAAAAATTAAAATTAGAGTTTCTACGCAAAAACAAGCAAGTCGGGCAGCGGGCATGAAAGCAGATTTTTCGGTACACAAAACTGAAAATTTACTTTTGGTCCCACTCGGCAAAAAGCCATTGAAGGTGCAGAAACTCACTATTCACTATTCTACTAAGTTTCAAATGTAAGCAAATGGCCGTTTGTTAGGCTTAACTCGCCACTTTTAAATTGTTGATAACTATTGCGTGCAGATTAGCTAAAGGCATAAAACTTTTACAAGAACATAAAAACCATATAATTCAATTATTTTTAAAGAAAAAAATGCATAACTTAAACATAAATTATTAACTAACATATTACTATAAGAACAGAAAAATTAAGCTCACCGAGCCAAGCAACATAGTGGGAATATATATATATATATATATACTATATATATTGCAAAACTAAGTCCTATAATAAGCTGTTGAAAATCTGAAGAAACCTATCGTCTTTCCAAATACATTTGTTTGATGGGAAACATTTTAATTGAAAATTAGGAACTAAAAACATTTTTAAACCTACAGAAAATTATGAAAAGTGTACACGAAAATATTATGTTAATCCTCTCTGTCCAAAACTTCAGACAGAACTTTGTCAAGGGAAATTTTCTGAACTTTTAACCAAGGTGATTAATTAGACCAAGCAGTCCTGTTTCGCCTGACAAAACCATTGAGACTACTAACAGAATTTAGCGTATTCAAAGTTCTTTAAAGGATTAAACTTAACTACAGTCTCACTGGTTTTGTCCCTTTTCCCAACATGACTGCGCGTTCAAAAGCATTGAAATAAAAATAAATTGTAATATAAACATGGTACTACAAATAAAACATAAAATGGAAACTTAATTGAAAGAAAAACGTAAAACACAAAAGGCCTAGTAAGTCTAACGTGAAATGTAAAAGAATAAAAAAAAAAGAAGAGAAAAAAAATATTCAAGCAATTCTCAGAAATGAAAATTAAATTTGAAAGTCCTATGTAAAACTAAAATTAAGGGGGCCCTAATGTTTGAAAAAAAAAACAAATTTTGACTTGTTTAAAAAACAAAAAATATTTTAGTAGGAGACTAGTTTAAAATTAAGATGACTTACTATGCTGTGGACTGTCTTCTGGCCAAAAGTAAGCTGTGCCAAATTCGCTCAAAAAGAAGGTTGCCAAAAATCGAAATCTACAAATAGAGGGGCATATATATATATATGCCCCTCTATTTGTAGATTTCGTTATATATTAGTAAAGACATAAAGTAAGAAATTGAGAACTCTTTTTCACAAAGACGAAAATTGAATTCATAATTAACGAATTTCAAATAATCCTATAAATGCAACAAAGAATTTTTAAAATTGTTAAAACCAAAACTTTTAAACAAGCATACTCCAATTAAAAAATTTTATGAAATTTAAAGAAATTTAAAAAACCAAAAGAAGAGGGATTCAATCAACCTTCAATGCCACTTGATGAGGGGAACGGAACTATATATGAATGATTGGTGCAGCCGATTCCAGCGAAAAAGAGAGTGCACAACTACATGTTATAGCAGTCGCTTATACAAAATTTCAACGTTCTACGTCAACTAGTTCTTGACTTACGCGAAACACGAACGTACAAAGATCAAGAAAAAAATGTCTTCCGAATCCATTTTACAATCCGTTTTGGCAAAAACAATCCTTTATTCTGTCCATACGTACAGATGATGTCAGGCAAAAACATCGTTCAAATGGTTTTGAGACATGTCGAAATGGATATATTCGTTGAAATATGACACCCGAAAATTTTCGCAATTGCATTACTTCCTTTGCTTCGTACAAGGAAGTAAAAGGTGGCTATATCTTTTTTTATAGTGGGGGTAGTACTCTTTATCATTTAGTGTCAGATTTATTTTCTTAATACAGCACAAATGTTTTATACGAACGAATTCTTTTTAGTTTTCTTAGTCCGTTCTGGATATTTCTTAAATGACTGTTTAATTATATCTTTACATAAAACACAGTTATTTACAGAATCGCAAAACTAGGAGAACACATTCCAAGACACGATGAAATGTTTCTATAGAAAAGAATACGAATATCTTCCGAGCACAATTAATCAAAGCTTATGTAGTATGATCGATTAACTGTCGTAACCAAATATAGCAACTGTTATAATTAAATCAACTTCAAGTTAGAGTGAATTGGCGTAGAATTTATATATATATCGTTCACTTGAATCTTTAAATTTTTTTATATGAAACGATTCATGGGAATATTTAAACAGAGGAAAATTTTAATACGATACCATGTACGGAACTGTTATACAATATTAGAAAATATATAATGGGGTGTATCATTCAGTATACGTGATTATGAAAAATATCCTGACAAAAATATGTGCTTTGATAAATTGGTAATTGATTCGATTTTTATTCCTTTTATGCTTATGTGTTTCGTTGAGTTTCAGAGAAACTGTGTGTGTTCAGCTGGTCAAACAAACGGAAAAGAGTAGTTCTTTACTTTGCTAACGAAATACTTTTCGATTGCATCTTGAGTAGATGGTCTTTGTGGAGGATTCTAAAATTCTGCGGGTGACATTTCCATTTTCAGCAACGAAAAAGTTCATTGGACGTTTTTAGCCCGAATGAGCTATTAGTCGGGAAAAAGGATTTTGCATCTTTTGCTATAAACGGCGAATCACTTTTCAAACTGTTGTCACCACGTACTTATTGCCCTGTATTATCTTTTAAAGAAATTAAATGATCAAGAATCAGCAAGAATGTATATATATTTCTCGCACTCTGAAAGAACGGCGATGCCTAGGGCCACCAAATTTTGAATAATGTAGTTTTCCACTCGAATATGTAGACCTGAAAGCCCGAATTTTGTATTTCATATTTTGTGCAACTTTAATGAATTTTTAACAAATTCGACGAATTGAAAGCGAGTAGTGATAACACTGTAAGGATTAAGACATTCTCTTCAGGGCACGAGACTGCATATAAAAAATTCTAAAGATATGCTGTTTGTAAATATTTCGCGATTTTGCTGTTCAACTGAATTTTATGTGGCTGTGCAAAGTACATGGTATTTAATTAATAAATTTAAAACTAAAAACGTTAATAATAAAAAGACAAAAAGTTTTGCAAACCATCTTATTACGAAAACTGTGCACTGATTTGATGAACTGAGAAAAGACTTGGGGGGGGGGAATACTAAAACGTATGCTTACACTTAACACTGCATTATTTGAAATTCTAAACACATGATGCTATGCTGCCTTTAAAATTTTTGTTATTTTGCTGTTAAATTGTATGGTTCCTTTCAGATGGTGGTATAAATGTTATAGAGGCATAATATAAAGCCATAAAATGCGGAAGTTCTGTTCGCAAGTGCAATACAGGGTCTAAGAACGTAGCCATGTAGAGGAGCTAAATTTGTGCACGGGTGCGTTTGTCTACAGCTTTCCCGCTGAAAACTTCGAATTCTGTGCGAGAACCCATAAACCAGTTTTTGTTTGTACAAAAATAAATATAAAATGCCGAAAAATAAAAAAGCATTAAGACTACAACGCAGAAGAAAAGCAGAAAAATTAGAGATTTATTGAAAGAGGTTAAGAAAGAATGTTTACCGTTGCCAATAATAAATTATCAAATTTGGTTGTACCTTAAGGAGAATATAATGGAGAGTTTCTTCAGTGGTGTTTCTCAAATAAAAAAATTGATCAGTTGTGTATATTATACTTTGTAAAAAACTTCAAAGATAATAAATTTAGCCATGTGGAACGGAATTTCCACGTTTATTACATTAACTGTTTTATATTAACGAATATGGTCAAATAATAATAACAACGAATTTTATACAACGAAATGTAGTCATTTATCAAAATGGCCGATTTTCATTGGTTAAATTTTCCCTTGATGTGAAATGGAATTTTTAGCTTTTCAGCTTTGTTTTCATATAGTGTACTTTTCTTAATAAGTGTTTTCTTTGTGTAATCCTTTCATATTAAGTTTAGTTTTCATTTTTATATATAAAATGAAGCAGGATAAATTATTGAGTAAACCGTAACCCTTTATTTTTATCATCAGGATATTTAAGTGATTGAACTTTACCACGACTCGTTTATAGGACATAAAAGGAAGATAATCTTTGAACTTTTTAAGATCTGATATAAAATTATTATTTCTGAATGGCAGCGGTTCAAACCAGTTCACTTCTGCCTGTTCCGTTCTGGTTGGAAGCAATATCTTTAGCTTAGAGTTCAACAAAAGATAATTACAATTTCAATTACAGGAAGAAGACTAAACAATTCTCTTCTGAAAGAGAAATCTGCTTATCTCCGAAAGTTGCTTGTACCAGTCATGCTTTAATCTGGAACCTAAAAGGGTCTAAGAAATAGGAATTAATTGAAAACCTTGGTTGGAAACATTAATTAAATAATGATAACACGGCTGTATAAGAAGTTTTAACTAATAGTAATAAGGATTTAGTACAACTGAAAGGTGAAAAATTTTAGTTCGTATGAAGAGATTTGCATAATTAGTAGACATTTTCAGTGGATACTTGCCTTTGAGTAACGTTATGTAGCTTCATTATCATCGCATTGTATATTTCGCTGTTTCTTTAATATCATTATTAGCTATACGTTTAGGATTTTTATGAAATTGTATTATTTAAGTTTTTTGAAAGCTCTCTGCCAAGAGAATGGATGCCATCTTAAGAGTGTTTTTAACGAAAACTGCCTGGCATTCAACGCCGGAAATCGCAAGAACTCCCAAGCTAATCTATTAGCTGATAACGGAACCCGTATCGAACTACCATAATTCAGCGGTTTTTATCGCTCGCCTGCCTTTAATATTGGAATAATATTTTCTTTTTGATTAAGAAGCTTAGAATTTTTCATCTTTCGACTTTTTAAAATGTGTTGTTTATTATTTTTGGACCATATTAATGAAATATCATAATTTTAAAGTAAATGTTACACAGCTAATCGAGGACTCCACCCCCCCGTTAGTTTTACAGGAACTCATGGGAAAGCTTTGAAATGCACCTTCGTTAGAAAAATTTTTATAATGTCTCAAGTTCTGTAATATTTTGCAAAATTCAGCGTTAATCTGCAACAACATAAATTTTTATGAAAACTTTGATTTTAAAACAAAAAGTTTTGAAAAAAAAGGAACGTTTTGGGGATTTACGCATACGTGTGCGTTTATTATAAGTTAAAATTGTTCTAAAGAGGGATATATATAAATATATGTAACATATAAAATTATGATGGAAATTTATTAACAGATCGAAATTCAATTGGAGAATTTGCAATAAACCTTTAAATTACTCATTTTTAATTAAAACCCAACCTCCTTCAAGACATCTGCAATTTCTCTGCAGTATTCGCGTTGCTGTAGACTCTTGTCCAAAGATTAAAACAAAGACTTTTCAAGCTTATAAATAGTACCGCATCTGACTACGCCTCCTCTCTCGCCACTTCACCTTTCTGCTAGCTATTATCCATTATTTGAAATGTAAGTATGTATCTAAAGTTGTGGGGCGCGTTTAGCACCGCTAATCAATTAAAAGGATATGTGCTAAGAAATTCCCCAACCAAAAATAAATGATGTTTAATATCCAAGCTGGTCGTGCTCCTTCCAAAATTCCATCTGGTCATCCAGTACACCGCAAATTCCAGTCACCTACGCAGCAGTTTTCTCGGCCTTGATTAAATAGTGAATTGGTGCATTCCCTAATCAAGTTGTCGTCTAATATCAAGTTATCTACAACACAATAAATTATCACATACGCACAAGCACACACACACACTGTATATATGAACTGAATATCTTTTTAGTAGGGAATCCTTCAAATTGACGAAAACAAAAAATTGACGATACGACAGTACAGAGAATATTTTTTTTGCACTACTTCGTAAAATTTTCCGGTTGTTTAAAGAAAATGGTTATCCCTGATAAACAACTAGATAATAATGAAAAATAAAACAACTAGACGTGTGAATTAAAAAAAATTAAATTGAAATAAATTTCTGTTAATTATACTATAGATAGTTAGTTTCAGTGATTGCATTAACTGAAAGACGGATTTTGTAATATCACCTCTATTTTTTTTTTCTAAGATATTATACATGTACAAAATTTTGATGCTATGTTTCGAATAATAGTTTTGTAATAACCATGTGTTTTTTTGTGGGCTTTTGCAAGTGGGATGTACATAGGTTTTTTACATGGGTACGTAGTTTTTATTATATTAGTTCACAGTTTGCAATAAAAATGAGAAAACGATTCATAAAGATGGAAATTATTGCTGTGAGACCAAATAATGGAAGCTGAGGTATTGTAGATTTAGAAATACGATCAGGCATAGAAGATGTAGGTGACCTAAGTAGATCATTATTTAATGGTTGAGAAAAAACGTTTCAGCGCTGTAAAAGCATTCTGTATATGCTCTCAAAATATGGAGGGGGGAGATAAGTGTTATAAAGTAATACCAGTGACGAAGGAGGTCCATTAAATATAGATATGCCATCAAAATCCTGCAATTGGTACACTGAAAAAGATAACGGATACTATTACAATCCTATCACCTCTTAGAATGCCTAGAGGTGTAGTGGTCAGCACGCTCGGCGCGTATTCGAGAGGCCCGTGGTTGGAGTCCCGTCGAAGGCATTGCTCATTTTTCATCTCTCCTTCTTTCAAAAATACCTAATGCTCTACATGTGTCTACCTAATGTCTCTACCCAAAAAGTACGGACCGAGAAAATAATTCGGTGAGTCGCAAAAAGTCTTGAAGCTATGTAATATATGCATCTATCTGTAGTTACAAATGAATTTATAATAATCAATTAACTGTTATATAAGTTTATCATTACAGCCTTATTATTGTTACGAACGTACGGATTCGTTACGGAAGGAATGCACATAGAACCGATGATAGCTTGATAAAATTTATTTTCACAAAAGAAACACTTAAAATTTTTTTAACTTTCCACAAAAGTACTCGTACGACAGAGCACAATCAGTAGTTAACACTTTAAACTATTATTAAACACACGCAATGCAAAGTCATTTAAAGAGCGAAGCTCGCAGAGAGATCTCTAATACCATGAAGCGGTTAGAGTCCTGGCAAAGGCGTCGCTCTTTTTTCATCTCACCTGCTTCCAAAAAATTCTAATATCTCTACAGTGGCGCCCGAACTAAAACGGTGGTGGATGATGATTCTTCACCACCAGGATTGGGTCCCAGGATTACGTCATGTTTTAAAAGGGAGGTATATAATGCATATCTCCCGCCTTCTTAGCATGCCTTCGTGGTGTAGTGGTCAGCACTCTCGATGCGTATTTGAGAGGTTCGTGGTTCGAGTCCCGGCAAGGGCATTGGTCATTTTTCATCTCTCCTGCTTACAAAAAATACCTAATGTCTCTACAAAACTACTTTCACATATTTCAGTCAAATATTTACTGAGGAAAATTTTGGGACACGTGTTCCAGTTTTCAGCGTATTAAATAAAGAGAACTAGAAACCTTTTGTCGTGTCATGATTGATGGGGTGAATTTTCTAGTGTTGTGTAAGCGTTCACTAGCTGTTGTGGCAAAATTGGAAGTTAGCTTGATATACTCTCCACGACGAACTAGAAAGTTAGACATACTAAATATATTAGCTATTGGTCAGTTAGCTATTTTTAGCCAATAACAGAGAATTACAAATCTGGATTATCTCATAACTCCTGATTAACCTGGGATTTAGTAAGCAGATTAACAGGTTACTACGAGGGGCGGATAAACCAGGCTAATTTTCTGTTAATTATAATATAGGTTATTCCTCTTTGTTGTTTTCTTTTTAACTGATATCGAGTTAACCGTATTGGGCTTTGTTTTAAAGAAATGATCCCAGAGAGGCTCAATTGGTGACAAATCTGGGGATCGAGCAGGCCAGGTAAGGCTGTTAATGTGCCGGAGCAGTGTCTGTTGAGAACAGTTTCCTGAGAGCCTGCCATGAGTAGAAACACATGTGGCTGAAGGATGTCATGGACGTAACTCTGGCCTGTCATTGTGCTATGGATCAATATTAGGGGTGACCGTGTATCGTAAGCATGACACCCGATATCATCACACCAACTGTGGGAACAGTGTCTCGCTGTAAAGCGAAGGCAGGATTGAGGCGTTCACCACACGGCCTCCACACACGATATACGATTGTCATCACTGGCCAAATTGAATATAGATTCGTCGCTGAAGAGGACCTGATTCCATTCCATTAAAGTCCAATCCTGTCGTGCGCGACACCACTTCAAACGGAGGCGTTGGTAGGTGGGTGTCATTGGCAGCACACGTAATGGTCGCCGCGATACCAGATGCCCTTCAACTAGGCGCCTTGCGATGGTTCGAGAAGGCCCGTAATGAAGCTGCTGCCTACGCTGGGTAGCGGCCAATGAGGCAGTTGGCTCTGTGCGTGCGTGTCGTGTGATGTGACGGTTTTCTCGACGACCAGTCTGTCGAGGGCATCCTGAGCCTGGTCACCGTGTAAATGACGTCTCTTCTGTCCACTTGTTCCAACAGCTCCTCACAGTAAAATCAGAACGGCAACCTGACGAGCTACTTGCCAAACTGGCTACCCAGCTTCTATCATCCCGATGATTCTTCCGCTCTCGAACTCTTGGCAGCTGCTGATATTGGCTTCGTTAACGGCGTAACGGCATTTCTACCTCAGCGTTTCCTTAGCAAAAGATTAAGTACACTCAAACAGTTCCAAGTTCCACTTATACCGAGAATATCAAGCATTCTGCCTGATGTGTTCCGGCTGTTATCAGATGTTTATTCTGTGGGCGCTGAAGAGAGAAGGAGTTCTATTTACTTGTTTTATACTCCAAGAAGAACGAAGTTCGCCTTCTAGTGGCATTATGCAATGTACAATCACGCTGCCTTTCTAATCATTTGCATATCTATCCGACTTGTACCTTTACGCCAAGTTTCGTTACTATCCCACAATTATTTCTTGGTGCGCAAATTTTTATGGGAATGAGTGTATTTAGAGTGCCCCTATGCCGCAAGGACACTATAAAATTACAAACATCCATGCCTTCTCTGGACTTCGAACCCGGCCCTTTGGTACCGCAGTAGGCTCGCCTGACCACTATTCCGTCTGGATGGCGTAATAGCAGACGATGATGCAGTATTTGGGATATTGTTTTATATCAATGTCCGTGATGCAGTATTTAGGAATTGTTTTTATGCACAATAGGAAGTAATTTTACTGTACATAATATGGAATGTATAAATATGTTAAATCATCCATTAAAAATAAATTCCTAAAGCACAAAAATAAGTGTATAGCCATTAATCATGTATTTCCCATTGACTTCTATCAAAATACAAAAGTGGTATAACCAAAAATATTATTTTTTTCTGTTTTGAAGTGTATTCTGTTTTTGTTTTGAATGCTGATTTTATATCTTAATTCTAAATTAAAAATGAATTTATTCTCCAAATTAGACTTATAATCTTATAATTTTCGGTTAATTATAACGTAGGCTCTTTGCTGTTTTCCTTTAAAGTGCTGTCGGATGAACCGTGATTTTGAGTTAACCGTGGACGTCGTCCCGGTATTACCCCCGTTAATCAGGAGTTCACTGTTTCACTTACCAATGATATCATTGCCGAAATATGTTTTGAAAAAAGGAATCATGCATGATTGAAGCATGATTTTAGTCAGTTTTTGACTGTGAAAGGAAAAGACAGTGTGCCATTTTTCTGTTCTTCCAAAGATTTAAAAGATAGAAAATAAATAGGGAAAATTGATGTACGTACCTGCTCGGTTGAAGAAGCTGAACAAGATGCAGCGATGCGAAGAAAATGTCTTAGGCGGTATTTCACATCTACGGCGCTTGAAATTTCATCAAAATTTGACCTCCTCCTGTGGAGGCATAATTCACAGGAAGTAAACAGCCCTTGCATGCTCTGTTTTTATTATTTACTTAATTACCGTCTGTAAAGAAGATTTCTGTTATTCTATTGATTTGATTTTGATATTTGTTGTTGAAGATAACGGACAAAAACTTCTCTATTATCGATTGAATCAGGTCCAAATATTGGTGACCTTATATTTGGAAGGCGCCAGTTAAGTTGCTTTCACAAGCGGCAACTAAATAACACTCTAATTTGCTTCGACTTTCCGTATGTTTAATTTTTACAGGATTCCAGTTATGCTGATCTTCTATGGATCCGAAAAACTGGAATAGGGCGAAGGTGAAATAATTATCTTTTCAATTCTTTTTGATACTTTCGGTTTCATAATTCGTAGCTTAACCGTTTGACTACTAACGGGACATGTATGTCCCATTAATAATTTAAAAATTACTGTTGAGTTTAAAAGTACTTAGAATTTCCTGTGTGTTGGAAATTATCTTTCAATAGTTGGAAAATCAAGACGCCGCTGTGCTGGTTGTACGCAAAAAAACGTAGAGAAAAGAAGAAATATGAGTTGCCCAGTGTTGTAATGTTGTAATGTAAAGAATGCTTTACTCTGTACCATACGATGCAAAATCTATTTCATATAATAAAGTTTTCCGGAATAATGTGTGCTTATAGTCGATCGCTACGTGTGGGACATATGTATCCCACCATTAACTACGCTGGGCCATATGTGGCCTTTGGCTTGAAAACCGTTTGTCAAAAAAATCCCAACCGCTAAATTTACCTTATTTATGATGATATTTTGTTCACTTCGATAGAAAACTGGGTAGATTTTTTTTTTTTAATTCGTAGTCAGAGGGTTAAGGAACTTAAATTTTTGCAGCACTGGTAAATTTGTAGCTACGATTCTAGAGATGCTTCTAGTTCGTTCTGGGTTCGAATACCGGCGAACGGCCTGGTTGCACAAGTGTTTTCGTGGCTTTTCCCCATGTGTAACGAGACTATAAGGTAGTTCCTCTCGGGAAGATCTTCACAATGGCATCCCTTCTTTTAAGCATGTAGCTATTGCGTGCGTTACATTAATGGGTGAAACAACGAATTAGGAGTTTTCCAGGAATATTTGGAAGGAAGCCATGGCATTATAAGGCTAACGGAAAGTGTCCGAAGTAAAGAAATTGCAGATTGTTCAAAATTGCAATACTAAGAAGAGCCTTGATTTGATTTCGAATTATTTATGCTGACTTTTCCATTGTAATCGTGATTATAAATATTAGCGCACATGCGCCTATGCGTAATGTTGTGTGGTGTATGAGGCGGGATCATTTAAACTTATAAATATTGTTTTAAATTTTTATAGATATGTAAATAATTTTAGTGGAGTTATGTTTAAAATTCTGGTATCTTTTGTATAACGTACCATAAAAATCGGAAAAATCGAATTTCAGCCGGAAAAAATAAGATTACAGGGGCAAGTCTACTTAACATTGAAATAAATGGTTATCTCGGTAAACTGGCGAGGGTTTTGGCGACTAATTTTTGTCGCGAAACTTGGCGACCATTTGGCTACATTTCGATCCGGTCTCTGTGAAATTTATTGATAACGTAACTGAATAAGTGTAATTGATCCCCTATATGTAACTGCACAGCAGCCCTTATATGTAACTTTAATCGTACATGTCTTCAGTAATTTCGAAAAAAGGAAGCTACTAGAGATTTCTCGGCGGACAAGAGAAAACTATATAATACCGAATCATCAGCTCCCAGTTGTTGTTCAGTTCAGCTCAACTCGAGTTCGGAGTACTGAGGGATCTTCGTAGGAGTTTCGCCTTTTAGATGCCCTTTGCATTGCGTTGTGTTTAATGTTCTTAATAGTTTGAAGTGTAACTGCTGATTGTACTCTCTGAAACTGAGAAGAGCTGTACGCGTATTTTTGTGGAAAGTTCCAGAATTGTAAAGTGTTCCCTTTGTTAAAATAAATTTTATAAAGTTTTCATTGGTTCTGCGTGCATACGAACCCGTACGCACGCAACAATATCTCAACCAAAAAAAAATTCTTAACAATAATAGGAAGTGTCGATGTAACGGTATCGCATTTGTCTTCCCCAAATCAAATATTTAAAGTGTGCTTGAATTCTCAAGATGTGCATTTCTGGAGAACACCAGTACCGGACGTGTTTACGTGTTTTGACGGAATGTCAGCAAGAGGCATAGTGACGTAATCAGCATAAAGGCGTAAGGTCCACCATGAGCTGCGTTATTGTTGTTCAACCTCGTTCTATTCGTAAAGGCTGAAAAGGATAGTAATATTCGGATTTTCCACGTGTGTAATTTAGATGCGGACTGATAACAATTCCGAAGTCCTCTACACTGACATGTCTTCCCCAAGGAGGATAATCGTGATGTATTTTACCGTAAATAATCAGTTCGATCTTTTAAAAATTCAGTTTGTCTGGCTTTTCTCTCTCTTAATTTTTTTAAGCAATCCTTTAAATGGCAAATGGTCAAAACGTATGTTGCTTCTGAGACACCGGGCCAAATAAAGGGGTATATTAATTTTCCATAATTAACTATCTCATGATGCATGATAGTGTTAGTTAGAAAAGTTAACTTTGTTTTTCGCATGTATTGGTAGTAAAAGGCGTAGTACACTTGAAGAGACGAATTATTTTTCTCTTAGGGACAATAATTATTTACGTTTGCTAACACCTACTATTTCGAGTTTTTACCAGTTATTTAATTAATTCAGGCTTCATTAGTGTGTCATGGATTTTGAAATTAAGGTACAGTACCCGGAAAGACACTTTTATGTTAATGATAAATGTGAAAAAATATTTTTTATATTATTAATATCAAATTTTGAGGTTCCACCTTTTATTTAACAGTTAAATGTGGGGTACCACTTATACCGATAAGCGAATAATCGCTTGAGTGTGTGAACAGAGACGTAAAACTCAAGAAGGGTTAATTACCCTTTATTTCTCAAAATAAGGATGAATACAGTCGGCTCCTGTCTTAGAGAGTACAGCAAAGCCTCCACTTGGGCTTGAACTCAATAAGAATTAAAGTTTAACTAATGCTTAACTAAAAAGGTATAGCCGCAGCTATCAGGATTCTAAGTACTTGGCCCCTAAATCTCAATTAAGTAGGCCAAGCTATCAAAGGCCTGAAGTACGGCCGAACGTAGTAATAGCTTAGAGAGAGACGTAGCCCAAAGGCATACGCGCGCTAGTCAGAAACTCTGGCTCTCTAACGAAGTAAGTGAAACATCGACTTAAATACTACTCTTACTCATTTGCATTAAAGGCGTTTCTGAAAATGCATTCTGGTAGGAAATTGTAAGCTGAAATTAGGAGAGAGAGGAAAGTGTGACAAACTTAAGGTAACTTTATAAACTTAGGATAAACCTTACAAAATGTTAAATTCGGGGGGCGTTTGTTAGATTACCCAGTGTATGCGCCCTCTTACCGACGAGGACAATACATACAAAGATATATTTATTTAACACATATATTTAGAACGTGTAATGAATAATGCGATTCGGTACCCATTCAGATAAGATTTCTATCGCAGTGCGTTCAGGGAGGTAAGTTTTAATTCTGCAAGCGAAATATTTGCGAGACGTGCTCATCTCTGGGATAGATCGTAGTACTTCAGGCGTGAATGTTCCTGCCCAATCGTTATTCTTCGGGCCGTCGTTTCTGTTTTTATCATTTCGTGTTCTTCCCTCAACTACGAATTACACGGTGACTTATTTGTTATTCAGCTTAGGAATGCTTCTAGGAATTAAATCTTTTTTTTTTTTTATCTTATTTTCTCAGCGAGGGTCTTCCGACTTGCTTTCTTATTGGATTAGAAAGAGGTCGTACCCCGTTTACGTCTCGTAGGGATTATTCCTACTTCGTTTGTTTTCTAAGTGTTATTTTATTTATATTTAACAACTAACTAGGTATAGGGTAGAATACATTTTATATTTTAAAAATTAAAAATTTTAACAGCAGTTGAAAACGCATATTTCAAATTCGTACAGTAGTCGCTCTGTGTTTTCTGTTTTGACCTAACAAAATATATTACCTTGAAAAATCTAGCAGTTTCACTAATTCTGACACCGCTCTTTGCGTGGTGATTTTGAATGTTAACTGTAAGAAATAAATATTTTTTCATTTTTATTTTTAATAAAAAATATATCTATCTTAATTCCCAGGTTTAAGAACGCAATGCAAATTCCTTAACAATAAAAAGTATCTTCACGGGTTTTACTGTGTCAGTGTATAATGTCAAAGAATGTGTCTGAAAGACATCTAATTCTCGAAAAATATGCAGATTAGGCATGGGATGAAAACTAATGAATTGCGACTGTTTCAATGCAGAAGAATAATTTGGCATTAAATTAGCTTAGCAGTGACATGAACAATACATTTTAGAGCATTTTGAATGCTAGTGTGTATTGGGAGGCTTGAGGCAAGACGTCTTTTCTATGGATCATGTAATTTTTTGTTTATAAAAACGGCTCCAAGCAAGTGGCAGAGGTCAGTAACGTAAGGTCTGTTGCGTTGCTGGACCCTGCCAACTATGAAAATCTGCTGGACCACATCCAAAGACGAAGTTGACAGATCTGTTATATTTGTTATTAATCTTTGATGTAAAAGTTTAATAAAAGTTGAAAAGTCAAATTGCGTAGAGTGTTGTTATATCAGTACAAAATGAAGGTGTAAAAAATTGGTAGGTAACGTAGGTAATTGTTTGGTAAACTTGTGAACAAATATTTCAGAGAAACCAAGTTCAAGGTTTCTTGGTGTACAGTATCAGATTTTCAATTATCATTACAAATGCATTAAATAATACTATACCATATGAAAGTTTAAATAACAGTTAATGATTTTAAATTGTGCATAATACAATTTCGGGATACAAAAAGCATAGTTACAGTTAAAAGAATTGCCGGTGTCTATGCGCAGTGAACGAATCAGGATAAAAATTTGGCGAATGATGATATAAAAGATATAAAAGGTCTTTTAGATAAGATATAAAGGTCAGAACTAAAGTCTTTTTACTTTAAAATAGGAACTTCAACGCAAACTTCCGCTGCCCGATTTAACTCGTAACCACGGAAATAACGACTGCGTGAAAATGGTCGACTCGCTTAATCCAGCCCAAAACTTCATTTCCATTTAGCGTGTTTCTCTTCATGCAAGGCGTGCAAATGAAAGCTGACTTGAACTACAATCTCATATGAGTTGGAGATAATAAATGCTGTGTTGTAGTGACTGTACGAGTTACCATTGCGGACGGGAAGGCTGACAATGGCCTTAAAGTGCTTATTTTAAAGTAATAGACTGTAGTTTACGTAGTTCTGCCTCAGTTTTTACAGATATCGTTCCTAGGAACAGATCCAAAAATTCCCTTCCCCTCTCCCTTACCATCAGTTTCTCAAGAGGACTTTCTGCTCGACAGTATTTTAAGTGCCCCTTTGCCGCAAAGCCACTATACACTACAAACATTCCATGCCTTTTCGAGGACTCAAACCTAAACCCATTGCTATGACAGCCGACTCTCCCATCATGCCGAACAGGGCGGCAGTTTGGATATTCTTTGGAATGTCGCACCGACCTTTCCATCTTATCAGGGGTAACTGTGATGACGGAAAGATGTTATAAGGTCGTTGAATGCTTCTGAAGCTATATTGCAGCAGCGAATCCAGATTTTCGTTTGATGAACTCTGTGTACATAAAAGCACGACGGACTATAGGTAGTCGTATTTTTATCTGCGTAGAATAAAGTTTGTGGAAGAGAACCTGAAGCCATTGCTTGTACTGATGCAGGGCCCAGGACTTAGAAAACTGTCCAGACTGTTAGACTTTAAACTTGTGCAGAGCCTACATTTCTGGGCCTGTCGAAAATTTATCGGATGCTCGAAGAAGAATCATTTGCCCGTCAACAATTTTTAGCTACTCCCCAAGAGCTATAAACTATCCTTCTGCAGGAATGGCAATTATTGTATTCTGCTGCCGTGGATTACCAGATTAAAGGGATGTAAAGTCTATGTAAATCTTGTATCAGAGTCCAAAGTCACATTTTATATTAAAGTCTTATCTCTATTTTGTGTGTACAGTATGCAAAACTTTTCCGTATATAATAAATAAGACAATACGTACAAGGTTTAAATATATTGAAGTTAGAAACATTTTGGTTAAATATGCCCAAAATTAAGACTGTTACGTTTATTTATTACTCGTGCGATGTGCAAGTTTTGCTATCGTGCGAAGCCTTCACCCAGCCTCGCAATAAACAGAGTTTTTGCCTTCGGCAAAGTTCTTTACATTATCATTCACATTTAATTGGTCTGTAATTCTAAAGAAATCGAAATTAGAAAGCAATAAATACACATTTTAATAATTTAAGTCTGAAGTAACTTTCTCCCTTTTTTTACTATGGGCCTTCGTGAGGTAACTGGAAGCATGTCCGCCTGGCTGTCGGGAGGTCCGGAGTTTGACTGCTAGCGAGCATGCTTTGTGCTGTACAAAGGCTTTACTTTATTCTTTAAATATTACTCGATTGATATAATTTAAAATACTTTTAATTTATAATATATCTAATAGAAGTTTTTTAAATGCTTAATGTTATAGACTTAGGTTCCAAATTGTTTATTGTTAGTTAATTTTTTTGCTCTTTAACATCTCTAATTTTGTTATTACTCATAAAGAAATAATTGATTTAATGACCTCATCAAACGTAAAATTCAGAAAAAACATTGGTTTTAAGTAAATTTGTGGCTACTTTTTGCTGATTTAGTTATTTTAGAAGTCAGTGTACTTCTCGTTGCGAAGGGGTTAGAGAAATAAGAATTCTTGGAAGAAGTTATCAACTAAATATTTAAATTGCAGTTCGTGCGAGATATCTTTTTAGTCGGCATATTATCTCTATTTTATAATTGCTTTCTCGTCTCTCAACTACTGCATTTTCTTAGCAGCTTTTGAAAAGTGTTAATATCTCCCTTCTCTTTCTTTGATACATATGTAAGCTAAATCTGTATTTAAACGTCTTAGAAACTCCTTTCAGTTCTTCTTTGCCATAACGTTGGTATGTGTGTAATGTACTCAAGTTGTTGGTCGCATAGCGTTCTCAGCTTTTATGGTTTGAGAGAAATTAACTTTAAACCACGAAAGTTGATTACATTAAAATAGAAGCATGGAATTTATTTAAGCCAATGAAATAAAATGAAATTTTAAGGAAAGACCGAAGAATAGCGGACTACCTGAGGCCGCGAAATACCAGTAGTTCTTGAAATAAAGACGTTGTTTCCAATAACAGGGGGGAAAAAGTATTTCTTTCACTTAATAGCTAAACTGAACAAAGTTTTATAGTTGCACTACTTCCGTTACTCTTAAAAACTAACTCAGGAAGAAGGCGAAAAAAAAAAGCGATTTCGACTTGTGTTGAAAAGAAAGCGAAAAGAAAAAATGTCGGGTGGCGGTGATAGCGAAAAGTGAAAGTGTTGCTGATGGAATAAAATGCCTGGTTTTTCAAGGTCACTCACTTCGTTTCACTTCGGTTGTCATAGCAGTCAGTGGCTCACCTAGTCAACTGTGACTACTCAACTCCACTTTCCATGCATGCTGCAGCCTTTTCAGAGCCAGTAGAAATTACGTTTTATAATTTATATATTAGATTATTTATTTATTTATTAAGTATTTAAGGAACAGGATCAGAAATAAGTTTTTTTTAAGCTCAAAGGAGCGTGTTTTTTTTTAGCCCAAAGCTCAGAAGGGCTGTTAGTTTCGTCTTGGCATAAACGACGAATCACTTTTTTGAATTTGTTGCCACCAAATATTATTGCAAACAAATATTATCAATTGTTGCCACCAAATATTATTATTATTATATTTAAATTATTGTATTATATTTAAAGAAATTAAATAGTGAAGAATCTGCATAAATGTATGTATGTTTCTCGCTTTGTGATGAAACAACGGTACCTAGAGCCATCCGATTTTGAATAACGTACGTCTCCATCCGAATATGGGCATCTGGAAACCCAAATTTGGAATTTGTTTTATTATCTATTTCTATTTTGTAAAACTTTAACGAATTTTTGATTAACAAACTCAACGATTTCAAAGCAAGGAATGGCAATAATGTACGGGGGGAAAAACATTTTTATCTCCAGCGCGCGAGACTGTGTATCGAAAATTCTAAAGATATGCTCTTTTAAATATTTTGCGATATTGCGCTTGGATTGAATTTTATGGTTTAAGGGCGAAGAACATGATACTTAATGAATAAAGGTAACACGCGAAACGTTAAAAAAACGCCACTTTGGGCGTAATATAAAATCTGAAAGCTTTCAGATTTTTTTATGTGAAGAGGCCATTCTGGTGTAATAATAAATTTACGCAAAAAATAGGATTATTATTGTCAGATCTCTTGGCTGCTGCATGTGTCCGAGTGTTCAGTGCAGTATTTGAAACGTACGTTCCATCAATTTATCTATATGTTAACTGGGAAAAGAGTTGCATACATATTTAAGAGGGAAAAAAAGCTGGATTCATATTTAAGAGAACAACGCATTGTGGAAAATGGTTGAATAATTGCAGCTATATAAAAAGTTAAGATAGCGCGTCTTTATGTTACATAGCCTTATCTCTTGCCACCAATGGCTGAATGCTAATGAGTGTATGAAAATATGTCAGTTCGTGATCCACTCGCGAACTTGAATATTGTTATTTCTTTGTTATTTGTGTATCTGATTGAGAATTCTGTATGCAGTAGGACTAGATTCTTCGTACAATAACACTCCATTTATGACTTCAAATACCTAAAACTCCTGATATCCGAATAGCTTGTTCTTTTTCTAGGCAAAGTTGAATTAAGTTTATCGTAAATTTGCATACTTATTTTGAATTTTTTGGTTAATTTAAATAATAAAATATATTTTAACATCATTTCACGTCAATTAACTTGATTTACGTATATTACCGAAGGTACTGATTGTATACAAAACATTATTATATAAAATTATTTATACAAAACTGCTAATTTTATACAAAAATAATAGATTATTTTAATTTTAATTAGTTGATTAAAATTTTTGCGTTTTTTTTATTAAAAAATATTCTATTAAGTTAAGTACAGGAAAAAAAAGGGTTATGTGTTTTGCTTTAGGAATCTATATAAATAAAAATTATTTTAATGTTTTATTTTAGATTGGAGCAGAAAAATTTTGTGCGTTTGGCAAGTAAGGCAAATAAAAAAAAATCATTTCATAATTTAATTATATCACGAAATGTGTGCAAAGTCTTATTTTTGTTTTACAGAAATGTTGTTTTTTAAAAAATATCTGTATTTTTTACGATAAAAGTAAATGAAAACAAGGAAACGAAAATTTCTTCAATTTCATTGTGAGATATTTCAGATATCTGAAATTTTCGGATATCCGAGTGGATTGTGGTCCCATTTAGTCTAGATACTTTGTTGTACTGTATTCACAATATCAGATCACTGTACAATATCTGATTTGCTATCATACTTTCTTTTATAAATAAGCGAATAATCGAACTTGGCATTTTTAATTTATTCTAAACTAGCAGAAGTACCCGATGCCAGTTAAGTTAGATTGAGAGTAATGCATCTAACGGCAGAGAGAACGATACCGCTGTAATCGTTCTCTAATAACGATGTAAAAAATACGATTCATAATCATACATTTTTCACGCTGATGCGATATGTAACCCACATAAAAAATTTCAATAAAAAAATAAGCTAATTCTTTCTCATTATATCAGCAACAATGGCACGCATTTTTTGATGATTTTCGTCTTTCTAATCAAATGGTCGTAAAAGCTCAAGTTCCATCCAATATTTCACCTATAATTCAATTTTAGTCGATTAAATGTGGCAAAAAATTGATCATAAGTGATCAGAAATCAATAACGCGAACACACAAACAGACAATCTTCTTTATATGTATAGATTTTGTAAAATTTACAAATTTTTGATTAACAAACTCTACGATTTGAAAGCGTGCATTAGCAACACTTTTCGAAATAAAGCATTTTTGTCTCCAGCGCGTGACATCTTTGCCACTCTGAAAATGAGTGCGAAAATTTCAGAGTTTTTAATTAATATTTCGGCTGATTAAAGTCATACGAAGATGGGAATAGCTGCAATGGCTTCCCACGAATTTTTGGAATCGGGAATAATGTATTTCATGTTTGGAAAGGCTATTTTTATTTCATCGTAAAACTTCGAAATTTTTTTAACAAACTCTAGGATTTGAAAGCGAGCAGTGGCAACAACTTTCGAAATAAAGCAGATCGCCAGCTTTTAAGACTTGCCATTCGGAAAAATGAGGGCGAAAGTTATCGTTTTTTCGAGTTTTTAATTAATATCTCTGATTTTAGCTCCTTTTTTTTGGGGGGGGGGGGAAGGTAGACGTCGACCTTTTCCAAAACCCAGAAAAGAATTGTAGAAAGTTTGGTGACGATAGGTATAGTAGTAACTGAGTTATTAGATCACAACCAAACACGGACTTTCTTCTTTATAAATATAGATTAATTTATGATAAAATTTAGATTAGCTGGAAGGGAGTTATTGCCATCAGTGCAGACTTATTCTGTTTTTCAATTTTTTGTAAAAAATATGATAACACTGAATGAGACCGACGAAAAGAATATGCATTTTTGATCTGTTTACGTACTGCACTTACGTACTACTAATGTGCTTAAGTACACTGTATGCTAAACTGGATCATCAAAATTGATTTTTCATTTATGTTCAGACTTCAAAATATGATGTTAATTAGGGCTTCCCAAATTTTTTAGGCTCATTACCAGCTTCATATATTTGGACTGAATTGTCGTAATCCGCCTGAAGATAGTTGCGATTTATTTTGACCCATATGTATGTAATGTTTTAATGCGTAGATGAAGGTATTCGGTACTTCAATTTCTGGCATCCGAAGACACTAACTGCGTAGTTGGAAGGATGAATGCATAAACCAAAAACTTCCAGATATGGCCGTTTCGAAACATAATTTTATTGCAGGATAATTCACACCAGATCATCTTTCAGTAGATAATATATTTTTCAATCATAATTAAATGCAATAATTTCCATGTACGCGGGTTTTAAAGTACGGCGTCATCTTAAGCAAGTAAGCAGCAGCGTGGATGAGGAGCGTCTTGCCAGGAGGAAAACGTAAGTGAAAAGGGTCGCCGCAATTCAGAGGAAGAAGGGAGGGAGTCCGAAAAGTTTCATTTCGAGTTGAAAAAGTTTTGGTTTGCAATTTGGTGATTGGTCAAGAGGTATTTGCATTAAGCGTTACGTAACATGGAAAGATCTCGAATTTGGGAGAAAGGATGAATTTAGGGGGAGAACACCAAATTTAGAATAGTCAATTTTAAGATTGCCAAGCATTTCTTAACAGAGCCATCGTATTTTATTATACCTTACATGTATGCAGTTTCTTTCGGTAGTAAGTAAAAAAGACTTGTGGGAAGGGAAGTATAATTGTTAAAATAATGATGAGTAAGCCTATACTCATGGGGGGGATGGCTGAGAAATAAAGATTTTCAGAAGAAAAATAATGTAATGTTACTAATGTTGCATAATGTAACATAAACGGCCGAGGGAATGCCGGAAAAATAAGATTACATGGGCAGGTATATTTAACATTGAGGTAAATTGGTGTCTCGCTAAATTAACGAGATATCACAAAGTTGGTAATAGTTTTGGCCACTAATCTTTATTGCCAAATTTGGCGACCATTCTGGCGACATTTTTATCCGGCCCTTGTATGTAAACTATAACCGTATGTCGCCCTTATATGTAACGGCATATGTCTTCCAGTAATTTCGAGAAATGAAAAAAGTGAAGGTAAGGCACAGGAAATTCCAGTAATTTCGAGAAATGGAAAAAGTGAAGGTAAGGCACAGGAAATTACTCTGAGGTCGAGGGAGAACTATACAAGACTGGAGCGAGCATCTTGGTTTTACTTCAGAGACTTCACGGTATTGAGAGATCTGTCTGCGAGCTTTGCTTTTTACACGCGCTTTGCATTGCGGGTGTTTAATAGTAGTTCAATATGTTAACTTCTGATTGTGCTCCGTCGTACTGAGACAGCTGTACGAGTACTTTTGTGGAAAGTTACAGAAGTGTAGTGTTTCTTTTGTGAAAATAAATTTTATCAAGCTATCATCGGTTCTATATGCATTCACTCCGTAACGAACCCGTACGTTCGTAACAATAATAATGCTGTAATGATAAATAAACTTATCTAACAATTAATTGATAATTATAAATTCATTTGTAACTACGGATAGATGCATGTATTAAAAAATATAGCTTCAAGATTTTTTGCGACTCACCGAATTTCCTTCTCGGCCCTTACTTGTTGGGAACCATTAATGTAAAGAATTAAAAAAAGTTTACCTTACATATATGTTACTGTGGTGTATTGGCCAACACATGAGTAAGATAATAAGAAGGTCCAAGTTTATACTTTATTATGGCAAGTCCCTCTTTATATTATATTCCGATCCAAATTTCTTATCATAACAAATATTTGTTTTTAAATTATGAAGCGCAGTGCTTTACTACAAGTTTCGTCTTCTCCGCTGTGTGCTGTTGTGTGAAACCAAAAGCACATTCGTCGAGCTGTTAAAAGATCTCTGATTCGAATCTCGGTGAAGGTTAGCTGCTTCTCACGTTCCTTGCTTCGAAATAAACTTTATAGCTCAACAGTGACGCCGACTAAATGTGGGAGGCTAATTCATAACCCCATCTGGATTTTGTGACTGGTTTCCTCTCTTCCCTGTTACCCGTTCAGTGGGGAAGAATATAAGGAATTTTTGCTTTCACCGCTGTGTGCTCTTGGGTATAACTGGTAGCACGTTGGCTAACAGTCGGAAGTTCTGAAGTTTGGGTGTATATTCATTTCTGGTATTTCGTAGCGACTTAAGTTAAGTGGGACAGTGCTATTGCAAAGTGCGACGGTGCTTTTGTGACGATCGTTTGCAGCGCTGTACTGTTTGCTAGGATGCGATGAGGAGGAAACACTCCTTCTCGGTAGAAATTTTAAAAAAGGAGGGGATTTACCTTTAAAGTTCCATTTTATGTACTTATTTTCATATTCTTTACTTTAAAAAAGCCGCCGACGGTGAATACGGGGTCACGATGGTCTTGCATGGGAGTCATCTAATCAGATGTAAAAGGAACGTGTAAATTTCAAAGAATATGAAGCATCCCTTTAAAAGAGTATCGACGATTAAGTATTTTTATAAATTTATAGCTGTGCATATATTTTTATTTTTATTACAAGCCCATAGAAGAAAGAAGAGAAAGGCAGAAGCAAATAGAAACGACGCAGTCCAGAAATAGTTATAACTAGTTTCAGAATACAGCGGGGGGAACACCCGAATTAAAAATGAGAATTGAGAGACTGTTGCTGATTTAAATTATAATTTTGATTTCCATATTTTTTTACCTTACTCACAAACAGACATATCCATATATGTGTATATATACGTATTATTTGCATATGAAAATCAGAATTTCATCATTTCATTCATTTTTATATTTTAAAACAATTATTATATTTTAAAACAATTATTATATTTTAAAACATTTTAAAATTTTAGTAGGAAAACTCTTTGAGGTGTTCGATTGTGATCTAAAGTCTTCAAATTAAACATAAAATTGTTTTATGCTCTTAAATTGGTCTGTTTTATGACATTAAATTCTTGAAACTACTGTCTTTGGTTTCCAGTTTAGTGCAGTAAATATATTTTAAAACGTATTTTAATTCACGACGACTTACTGAATTCGATGAGTGTCAGTGTTGATGAATGAAGTAAATTAGACTGGTCAATAGAAAACTTGGACTGCATGCAACATCATAAGATACTTTTCCGCGAGTGATTAGTAATAATGTGTTAGTGTTATTTATTATTATTGAACTCTGTTGTTCTGATGTGTGAACATTAATATTTTTTCCTGAAAATGTGTAAGTACACAGGTATAGAGTGCAAGCGCAGATTTCCAGCAAGATGCAGTAGAAAACTGACTTCAGTATAAATGGTTTTACATGCCTTTTGAACAGAGCACATGAGCCATCTTCGCTGATATTATTAAAAGAATTGCCTATTGATTAAATTTTGCTGTTAAAGTAACGCTTTTTCTTGTTTTGTATTGAACTGTACGTTTGTCTTAGCTTTTATATACTATTTATTGCCTACCATATTTCTACTCAGGCAACATATCAGCAGCGTTTCATATTTTAGTGCAGTGCTAGTTTCCTTAATTAACCTTTAGGAAGTTAAACACAAAGCTTTTTAAAGAGATAGTAAGATATATATATATAAAGAAAACAAAAGAAAATCTGAATGGTTTCAGATTTCAAATTACGTCTAAAGGATTTTTTTTTAACATTTTGCGTGTTACTTTTATTTATTAAATATCATATTCTTCGCACTTAAACCATAAATAAACCATAAAATTCAGTTCAAGAGCAATATGGCAAAATAATTTTAAATTGAGCATAGCTTTAGAATTTCGGATACACGGTCTCTCGCGCTGAAGATTAAAGTTTTTTTTTTTTTTTCTGTACAACGTTGCCATTGCTCGCTTTGAAATCCTTGAGTTTGTTAATCAAAAATTCGTTAAAATTTTACAAAATATGAAATCGATAATAAAACAAATTTCAAATTTGGCCTTCCAGATGCCCATATTCACAGTAAGATTACGTCATTCAAAATTGGATGCCTCTAGGTACCGTTGTTTTATCACAATGCGAGAAACATATATACATTTATGCAGATTCTTCATTTTTAATTTCTTCAGATATAATACAGGGCTCTAATATTTGGTGGCAGCAATTTGAAAAGTGAAACGGGCAATCAGAGTGATTCGACGCAAAATCGCAAAACGAAAATAATAGTCCTTTAGGGAGAAGGCCATTGGACTAATAAATTTCTATATGCTAATTTCTTTGAAGGGCTCCGAGAAAGCCTCAATAAGAGTTCTATCTATCGTGGTAGAAGGATCAGACGTTTGCTGAAAGATAAACCTTGGAATGTGGGGGAGGCAAAAAATATACTAGCAAATATAGGTACTTTTGTTTGGATAACATCCTTCTTCAAGGCCGCGTCCTTTATCCACCCACTAAAGGCACGTAGGAGATACATGTGCCGTTTCTTGCGTTTGTTTGCCATCAATGGATATTGAAACGCATTTGAAACTCTTTACATGTCAAAGCGTTCATCGTGCGGGTTTCACTTTATTGTTATACAGGAAGGTTTTGTAGGCAGATGACCTCACCTTCGCGTCTTCTCTTTTTCATCAAAAAACTCGTTCCCTTTCACGTCAACATAAGCTTTTTGAAATAGCTGGAAAATTATTAAACGAGTTCCCCCTTAAAAAAGCTTTGACCTCTTTTAATTGGCGGCAAAATATTAACTGATGAGCGTCGAACTTGTTTCCCTTGGATAAGGATAATATTCGTGCTGACCTTGAACTATTTATATTTGTACAAGTCTGTATCTAATTAAAGAATGGAAATAAATCGTGTCATGTTGTTGAATTAGTAGTTGTTGATTTCTATAATATCAGTCTGTAATTTCTTTTAGCAGGTAGAAATTTTTGAAATATTTAGAACATGGCGCTTCACAAGAAGTAAGTTTTTCGGTTATCTTTCAAGCTTTTGCCGGATTTTCTAAGGTACCGAATCGTAAAATTCCATTCGAAATTTGTTTCGTACTATTTGGTAATCTAATTTAAATTTGGGAACATGATGGATAATTTCTGGGAATTACAGAAATGAAAATCAGCATTTATACGAATTTAAAAGAAAGATTTGGCACTTTAATTTTTTTTAAAATTTATTAGTTGTTTTTAAATTGGCCGATCGTAATGGCATTTATACTTTTAACATCAGAGACTTATTCTATCCATTTTTCGAATCCCTTTATGGCTATTTTATGTTAAGTTATGCTACATGGGCATTTATCATACACGGTCTCATAAATTTGCCGTCTATCAGACATGTAGAAATTCAGCGTGGCGTTAAATTCTTTGTCTTTCAGATTAAAACTCTGCATTATTTTGCCGAGAAATTTAGAAACGATTTACATATTGCTTAAATGATTTATATTATTAATAACATTTATATTTGATATAATTTATAATATACGTCTTGTTCGTGTGATTCAGCGTACGTGCGCCTGAAACTTTTTATACATTTTCATTTTTATTGTAATTAAGTGGAAAGTTATATTTTAACGCCGTGGATGCAGACCTAAACTGAAATTGCTGAGCTAGACACGGTTGTTATATTTAGTGGTAGTTATACAGTTTACATATGTACTGTAATTACCAGTGTAATTCATGCAGTAAACAGCGTAAATATTCTATACGTATGATAATTAAACTACTTTCTCTCGTTTTGCATTATAATTTATTAAAATGTCCAATAAACATATTGCAAAACGAGGGGTCTTATTTTCTAACATATATGGTATTTAATAGCAGAATTTAAAAATGTGTTTATTTTATAGAATAGTATGCTTCCTGTTTTTATTCGGGTTGAAATATACTGTAACTAATAAACTTTACTTTTAAACTAGGCGACCATTTAAAATGTAGCTTCCATTTTTATTATTCTTTATTGAGAAAATAAATTCAGCTATGCAGCTGCATTTTATTGAAAATAAAGTACAAATTGACACCAGAATATGTATAACTCATATTTTCATTTAGTGAAATTCATAAGGCCCACCAGCGGCCGGGTGGTAAAGTCGCTAAACACTCCTAGTTCGGTCCGGGGTTCAAATCCCAGTGAACGGGCTGGATGCATGGAGGTTTTCGGTGGTTTTTCCTATGTGTAATGTGTATACGAGTCAGTTCCCCTTAGAAAGTCCCAACGAAGGCATCCTTTCCCTTAGGCAGATGTCCCTCGCCTTCTTTTGCATAATCAAATAAACCAGACCAAAATAAAATCGTGCAAACGATAATTTAATCCTAACTTTATGCTGCTGTCGGACATTGCCAATCATGTGTACTTTCTTCGAAATGTTTGCATATTTCAAGTAATTTATTCATCATTTGAAATATTTTTTAATTATCTAGACCCCTTATTTTCCAAGCATTAAAAACGCTACTTTTTAAAGATTCGTCTTATTTAACGCACTATCTTCTTCTGAATTCCGTCCCTTAATTTTATTTTTTGCGTTTTCTATTCCTCTCTTTTTATGTGAAATATTAAATTTTCAACGGTACTTGCATGGAAAAATGTCAAGAATATTTTTAAGCAGTAATATTGTGGTTCTGTTTCTCCTGAAACGGCAAATATTTGATTTGATGTTTCTTGTAGGCACTCATAGAATCTTCTCTTCTGAAAATGTTGGTTTTTAATGTAAACGCTAATAACAGAACTGCAATTTACTTAGGCTATTATCAATTTAAATTTATTGCGTAAGATGCATTCATACGTTCATTCCTACTTTGCATCGATATGTTTTCTATAGATCTGTAACTGATTTTTCTTTTGTTTGAAAGAGAATGTTTTTTGCTTAACGGGAGGGAATAGTATTTTCATGTTTTTATTCGTCTGTAAGCAGATATTTTCTTTTTTAATTCTGTGTGATAGATTTCATACTTTGATAGTCGCTATTTTGTATTTATAATATAGCAGCAGCTTTATATATATTACTCATAGCCTTAGATATATTTCATTAGATGTGTAATTCTAACGTTAGTAAAAACCGTATTACTGTTGTTTTTTACTTCCTTGTACGAAGTTTCGGGTATCATATTTCAATGAAAATATTCGTTTTCGTTGACCACTCTTGAATCCATTCGAACGATGTTTTTCCGTGACATCTGCAATCTGCACATACGAACAGAATAAAGGACTGTTTTTTTTTTTTTTCCAAAGCGGGTTGTAAAATGGTTTCAGAAGAGTTTTTTTCCCTCTACTTACGTATCTCGTATAACTCACAAACGAGTATCTTTAGAACGTTGAAGTTTTGTATATGAGACTGCTATTGTGCTCTGTTACCCAGCTCGGAGAGTTTAGTTTTATAGTATATATATATATATATATATATAATAGGTCAAATTTTTTAACAGGTCATAAATTGATTAACAGGTCACTTGTTCATCTACTACTTTCTTTTAACTATATATATATATACATATATATATTGGTAAATTGTGTATTTTTTGCTTTCAAAGTGATTTAATTATGTTATTCTTATGTTCCGATTAAGGTTTTTATCCCTTTAGTTAATTTGCATGAAATAGTAGTAGAATTATCAGCAATTTAAAAGTTTAAGTGGCGCTGTTAAGCCTAACGAGGCGGGCATTTGTTTACTCTTGAAACTTAGTAGAATAATGAATTCAGTTTGTGCACCAGGTTAAGTGTTTACTTGCACAGTGGGGTCGAAAGTTAACTTTGTTTCGTGCACCGAAAAATGTGTCTTCCTGCCCGCAGGCCGAATTGCGTGCTTTTGCTTAGAAACTTTGATTTTAGTTGTAAAAAAATTTTGAACTGTTTATAACTACTGTATTTGTTGTTTTATTTTTTTCTGTATTTTACAATTTGTAATGAAAATGTTTTGGATTTTTAATGTATTTTTGCCTTGCCGAGAATCGACATTTGAATTCAAAGTGCATTTTCATTTCTCGAAAGCGCGAATTAGGATATGTATTAGATTTATATATAGCGTTGATTAATATAAGTATTTTGATATAAAATCGGACTTTCTGTGAAATAACATATGACTTTTTTTTCCATATTGCGATTCTAATACTCAGATTTTGCCTAGATATTAAAGTTTGTAATTTTTGGTGAGAAATATATGGCGAAACATAAAAGTTTATCTTGGAGCATTTTTTTCAGTTTGCGCCGCTTGGAATAATTCTTAATTTAGAGTAACTTGCTTAACGTTCTTTTTTTTTTCCCATTGATGCACGAGATGAAAAAAGGTCCTTCGTCCATCCTTTCAAATCATTTTAACAATTAAATTGTAACAAATAAATTTAAAGCACATTTTCTTTATTATCGCTTATATTAAATATGCCAAATTTCAAAACGTGCCAAAATGTAAATTCACGTATGTCTTAAGAAATTTTGAATAAAACACTCTAATTTTTTTTGCAGGTATGCTTAAAAATACGTCTACTTTAAGATGATGTTAAAAATTTTATAGGTCATAATGCAAAAATTGATCGAAAAATTTATAAAAAATATTTAAAATACAAATTTAAAAAAATAAATCATAAAAAATGTGCTAATTATATTTGGATTAAGCCTAAATTTCGAATTCTGAAAGAAGGAAACAAGTAAGTTTAATAAAAAAAAGATATTAATAAATATATATCGAATTCAATTAAGACTGAGGAGCTAATATTTTAAAAACTACTCTTGCGATTTTTACAAAACTTTGGCAAAAAACAGTTTGGCATAATTTGAGTCGTAGAATCGAAATATGGAAAAAAAATTGGCAATTGGCATTAGAACAATAAATATATATAAATCTAGTTCATGTTCTTTCGTCAATCGACTCGGTAGAACGGAAGATATAGAACTGTCCCCCCCCTTTTGTGTGTGTGTGTATGTGCAGTGTACAAAGAATTCATCTATTGTTCACATCATATATTTTAAATGGAAATACCAATAAAAATTAATCACGGTGAAGTAAATATTATTGGTGACAATTTTAATTTTTTTAAACTAAAAGTTCGCAGTTTTTTAAGATATAAAAAATACGAATTTTAATAGGCATCGAGTTTGAAAAAAAATGTTAAGTGCTGTTTGTTTTACTAGAAGATGCGGCAGCCGATATATATCACCATATTGACTTGAATCTATTGGAATGACATTCAGGACATAATTTGTAGAAAGATTAAACCACTATTTCATGTTTTAGTTTCGAGAGGGGTTAGTTGGAATCTAGTGTTGTACAGCGCAAAACTGCTGTGAATACTAAAGTGGAGCGATGCTCCGTCTCCTTTTGTGCGAATGTGTAGTAGAGTATAAATGATACGAAGAACATAAATCTCGGTCTCCGTAATCCACTTGGTCGTAAAACGTTACGTGCTTGTAAGGAAAAAAGATAACTAAGTTGCGCGATTCGAACTCGCATGACCCAGGCAGAGGGCTGGATTGACCCGGATTCCTCCACTTGGACAGCTCTCTCCCTTCCCCGCTTGGCCACCGTCGGCCCTCGTGTAGTGCCGACCGCATTCCTCGTGGCTGTTTATTGTGGACTCATGGAAGCTGGAAGTCCAAGAGAGTTGTGACGCGAGAAGTTCTGGGAAACGGCCTTGGCCTTGTCGCTGTTTATTTTCATTCGGTATTCTTATTCTGATTAATTAATGTTTCACCGATATTAATTGCTATTAATGGTTTAAATTAATGGTAATGCTCTGCAAGAACTGCATCCGAATTTTAAAGTAGGCAGACTTTTAATTGCTGGTGGCGTCTTTCTCAACAAGTAAAATAAATCAGTTCTTAAAATAAAAAAAAAGGGGGAGATGGATCAGGTGCGTTTTTAGAAAACAGAAGGATATTGTAGAGAAGAGTCATTTTTCAAATAAAGTTCTTTATATTAAAAAAAAGAAAAAATTCGTATATTGACGGAGTGTGTAGACCTACTGGTATTCTGGTACATCGTC
>KK119533.1:391267-414163 GCA_000611955.2 Stegodyphus mimosarum | reverse complement strand
TATGTGACGTGGAGGTGAGCTAGATTTTCATACGAAATCTTCAAGGAGATGACTTCCTAAGCCAGGTAGCCCTCGAGTACTTTATCATATTTTCAAATGTTTAGTGAAAATATTTCTGGAATATTTTATTTACAAAGTATTAGTCTCTTTATTAAAGCTTTTCGTTCCTAATATAATCTGTTGTTCCTAATTTAGTCTGTTTAATTTTTTTGATATTCTAGATTATTTAATAAGGCTGTTAAAAACTGAAAATTATTTTTATAAACTTTAAGAGATCAGAAAGATTATATGAGACTTAGAAGCACTTCTTCCTCATAAATACTACTGTCACGTAAATTTGTGTGCAGATTATTGATTTACTGTATGTTTATCAAAAATATTATACCATTCTTGTAATAAAAGAAAGTCCTAAATAAATAAATGTATCTCGAATTTACATTTCCTTTTTATTGCAATGCAAAGATCTGCTCATTATTTATTAGTTATTCATTTCCTGCATGCATTCATGCAGTTAATCGATGACATAAATACGCTGGTTTTAAAACTTGCAAAATTATTTTTGCTATTAAAAATTCTTTTCTTGGCCTTCTATTTAAATATTATGGATTAAATTCTCTGAGTGCGATAAATTTCATCACAGTTTTCAAACTACTTTGGAAATGCCCATGGTTTAATTTTCGCCCTGATGAGAATGGTATGGGCACTATACTACCGCTTCCCTAACTTCATCTGACTAGGATGGTATCACTACTTGTGCTGATATCACTCTAATCAAGCAACTGGAATTTGCCATTTATTTCACAGTGTAAAGTCATTAGGTTATTTTGAAGCAGGATTGCATGAAAGATGAGCAATGCCCTCCCCGGGCTTCGAACCTGAACCTCTGGAATACGCCTGGAGTGTGCTACCGTTTTACACTACGAACGCATGCTGGAAGGAGGTAGAAAGTACTCCCCCTTTTAAACGGCAAAAAGGGATTAGGGGACCCAGTCGCCAAATCCGGGTGGTGGCGAATTATTGTCTACCACTATAAAGCCATTAGGTTATTTTGAAACAGAAGTATATGAAAAATGAGCAATGCCCTCGCAGGGCCTCGAACTGAACCTCTCGAATACGCGTCGAGTGTGCTACCGTTATACCATGAAGGCATGCTGGAAGGACGGAAGAAAATATCTTACAACCAAAGCGATAAATTTTAAATATGGTAAAATTTAAATGCACATTAAACGCTAGTAATTCTAGTGATAATGCATGATGAGTCATTTGCAATTAATTGGATTTTTAAAACAAATAGTCAGTGCTTAATCCTATACCTCACAGCTGGTTTTTTCATTAAATGACAACCCCAGACAGACCTAACCAAAATAGTGTAGTGTTATCGGATCATGTACGTACCACTAGTGGATCGATTGCTGTTTACTATGCAATGATATGTAACCATTCGTGCCATCTTATTGTTCTAATGTGAGAATAGATATTTATTATGGATGCATCTGTGGGTATTGAAATGTAAGTAACATATGATTTTATGGCTTACAAATGAATTGCCATATCGAATCGCTAAACACAGATAGCTCGACTAGTGTTCCGATTCGTGAACAGCTTAATCGCATGCGTCAATTTTCTCATGTGTAACTTAAAAATACAAGGTGTATTTTTGTACTTTTCAGCATGCTAACATAAATATTGGGTCATAAATGAAATGACCTTAAGCTTAAATAGGAGGTGATAAGAAGAATAATACCTGTTTAGTCAAAGTAATTTCCAGCGGCATCGATGCATTTTTGGCGACGCATGACATTTTAAGGCGAGGTCAGTTGCGCTGTTCGATGAACTGACATGTCATTGGTAAAGCAGTTCTTGGCTTCATAAAACGTGGCTTAAGTGCCCTCCCCCTCTACCAAAAGGGAGGGAAAAGATCTATGCAGGAAGTGTACAGAGGAGGAGACAGTTTCGCATCCCGAATTGTTGATTTGCTGTATGGTTTACATTGCCTTATGTGGTTGGGTGTTATGACGAAGTAATAGAAAAACATGTTTATTCACAAGTGCCGATTGCTTAAGAAACCGTTTGTTATGCATTAGCCGCATATATGTACAACATCAAACTGCATTTATCGTTTCAACTTGTGGGAGGTATGAGTAGCGAATGACACTAGCAGCAGACCACCATACAGTAAACATCATATCACCCTACAGTAAACATGCAGTGGTGCCTTTGGAGTCCATCCTGGAGCATCTTTCACATTCAGATATTGTGACGAATGTGTACTAGAATATTTTCATCCACAGTCACAGTTTGTTGCATCTTTTTTCAAGAGAAACTTCGAAACACCTTGCTTATTTCCATCAGTGAGTTTATTTTCATGGTAAGGCACGCATTTATTGAGCTTCCTTACTTTTCATGTTATTTCCAAGCACCGTACAACAATTGTCCTAACTACGCACTAAGGTCCTGTGTGATCCCTCATATAGTTTGTCATGGATCTAATTTGATTAAATCCTTTAAGTCATTCGAATCAGTGGAGGAAGGACGATGGCTATGAGGTTTGTTTTGCAGTCCCAAATCTCCCGAGCGAAATTTTGCCGACCAACAGCTAGTGGATCTGTCATTTGCAGTTCTTCCTAACTTAGTATTGGTAATATTTAATATTTATTGCTCGTTGAATGAAACAAGTTCTGCCAACCATATCATCCAGGCGTGATGCTGTCACATGACGTAAAAAAATTTGTTTAAACCTTAGTGCTTACTTCTTTCTACAAGCATTAACACCTGAAATGTGCTGCATATTAAATTATTATAAACAGATGGCTTTAAAGAAACTTTTTGTCTTTTTTAAATTTACTCTGTGAATAAAACATAATGAGCAGTGTAAATTTAATAAATTCAAAATTGCCCTGCACGTGATGCAGCATAATGCAAACATATTCTTCATAATCTATCGGCTGTCCTCCTTTTGTTTAATTGGTTTTTCACATCTCGGACTGTGCGAACTGAGTTTATGCTTCCTTTCCTTAACTTACTGTGCTTTATAGCTCTTAAATAATACAATTGCTATTACGTAGTAAATATATCAGTTTTATATTATAATGGGCGACTATGAACTCATTAACATAAGTTAATTTAAACATTTATCAGTTATGACTCTGTGAAGTTTGATTAAAATTAGTAATTTTAGAATCCGGTGTTCTCGTGTAAGCATAGAACATGTATTTGGCTACTGTTCAATATAATTTTAATGGTAATTACGTTCGTTCTTAATGCTTATTATATGGTCTTCTGAAGTTAGCTGTAAAATTTTCGATTTAAATTTTGAAAGAAAAGAATTAAAGAAGTTACGGCATAAATAACACGTTTATTTCTAAATAAATATGCTGCTGTAATTTCTGCTGAGCTTTTGATTGATCTTGAAAGCTGTTTATAGATCTCCTTTAGATAATGTGTTAGAATTGTGCTATCTGTTTTTTTTTTTTTTTTTTTTTTTTTTTTTTTTATTTATTTTTTTTCTGTTGTACATTTTTTTTTTTTTTTTTTTTTTTTTTTTTTTTTTTTTTTTTAAACTATCTTTTCGGGCATGATGTAACGATAGTTAGCAAAGCAAATCCGTTTCTGTTCATAGCTTCTGTAGGAGTTCAGAATGTTCCAGATTTGCATACTATAATAAGACTGTGACACATTTTTAAGGACAATACTTTTTAAAGTTCTAGTCTGAAGAGGCATCGTATGAATTTTTATGGAGGTTGGTATATGAAGTTAAGCGAGTTCTTTTTCCGCATCATTTGAGTTACTATGCTGATTAAGTTTTCTAAGATTTCTATGATTGTATTTGACATGTATAGCAGCTTCTTCAGCAACTGATGCGCAACCGTATTATGAGTACGACCCCATTGAAGACATTTTATTTTGGAGGCTCCAAGCCTCCATGAAAATAAAACAAACTTTAAAAACATTGCAATTAAACGTAAGTGATGTAACGTGCACGTCTGAATTATAACTTATGATAAAAGTTTTACCATCATCTTAAAGTAGATGTATTTCTAGGCGTACTTGCCTAAAAAAAGTTTTTTTGCTGCGTTTTAAAATTAGGCATATTTGTTATAACAACGCCAAATGTGGCTTACACACTTTGTTAAAATTATTGGAAAGAATGAACGATGCATTCCCCACCCCCTCTCGTGCACAATGACAGAAAAAAAGAAAATAGGTTTGAAATAAGAATATTGGCACAAACTGGAAAAATATGCTCTAAGATAAATTTTTAAATTTCTCGGTAAGTTTCTCACCGAATTTTGCGAATTTAATATTTAAGTATAATGAGTCGTAGAATCGGAGTATGGAATAAAAAGTAGATATTTCATTTCAGAAAACGTCCTATTTTGTTTCAGCATACCAAAGCTAAGACAGTGCTATACTGTAAAATTTTAATATATATCCTAAGTCACGCTTTTTCTTTTGAGCCATGAGAAACGCAAATTTTGTCAATCGGCTCTGTAGGACGGGAAATGTAGAACTTCTCCCCCCTTTTTTTTCCCCTTTGGTACAGTGCACAGTATAGTTAACACAACACACAGAATACGCACTATATGGATGTTTTCTATTTACATGTAGGTGAAACATCTAAATTTACGGATTATTAATAACGTATGAATGTCCATGAAAACATGCCGAAAATTTATTTTATGGGTTTTTAAATCATTTAGGGTCAAAGCCTAGAACGGCTGTCTGCCTAAGAAGGAATAGCTTAATACAGGATTTTCTTAGGGCATCCGGTCGTGGTGCTTTTACATTTTAGGGAAATTCCCGTCATTTGCTGCGATTTTAACGCTGGTTGAACTACCAATGTTCTTTGTGGACTTTTCCTGTCGACCACTGGTGAGCATTTAACTGAAAGTAAAACGAGTAATAAGTATTTTTGTAGTAGTTTCGTCACTTAGCTGCCTAAAATGTTAGTGGTGTGTAATTCAAACGGTCCAGTAGTAATTTTGCCAAACTAATGCCAATATTTATTATCAGTTACAATATAGATGTAAAATGACTTATTCGATTCGTGGTGATCTGTTCAAGTTTCGAAATTTTATCCAGAGAAGTATTTTTATCTCTAAATCATACCTTTTTTCGTTATTAAGGAAACTGTTAAATATGGTGTACTGGGGAAGTAATGTAGAAGAGAATTTCTCATCATTTTAGAGTTAAAACTGAAGCTTCAAAAAAATGCATTTTACTGCAATTTTTTTGGGGGGAGGAGAGTGTTGTTGTTAAATACATCTGTTGAAAGGGTGTAGGCAAATTTAGGTCAGCCTCTGATCTATACTGAAGGCGAAATGGAAACTCTTTTTTCAACTGTTGATGGTGGGGTTTTGCCATTTCTATATTTACAAATAAATTAATAATACATTCTGATACGGAATGAAATGGAAGAATCAGATATCACGTCATGCGCATCCGAAGAAAACGGGGTTACTCTCCTTATCATGCGTATATTTGCATGTTTTATAGGTCTTAAATTATTTGTCATGTTTATTTTTCCCGTTTATTGTTTTCATTAGGTATGTATTTGACCTTTTTTCTGTAACTGCAAGAAAATTACTTTCGTTTCTTAATGCAGGTTGCTTTCTGAAAACTTTTAACCAGATAAAATGGCGTAAGATAAAATAATAGCGAACGCAGAAAGCCATTATATATTGCATTTATTACTTTTTGAATTTTTTTTTATAAAACTTGTCTATTGCTGTAGCAACAGCGGATATCTTTGTCACTTACTATTCCTATTTCCTGCTATGTTGTTAAATCGAAGTTATTTCTAAGCAATTTATCCGTGTTTATCCGTTGGTTAAATTGTTGCGTGATAAATGCGGACAAAAAAAAGACGAGGGTTTGTTGATGGAGGAAAAATATATTTAGGAAAAATTAAATAATATATTGTTTTACACTTTTCACTCCATATAAGGGCAAAAACAATAAAGGCTGGAAATAACTTATGGCGCAAAATAACAGCGTAGCGAGGAAATATGTGACGTCATACGTTTCTTTCAATGTCTTCCAATCTGTCAGATTGTACGGAAACATTTTAAATATTTTTGGTTTAAAAACCCCATATAATCATCATTTAGAATCTTGCTAATAACGAGAGATTAAGTTTTTTTAATCGAAAGTAATCAAAATTCATTAAATTAAATGAGAGATATCGAAAAACCCTTCATTTGAAATACTGTCTGATACAGAGGTCGAAATTCTGTGATTAATTATAGCTCTCATGAAAAAGAATATATGCGAAAGGTTTTTTAAAAAAAAGCCATGACAACATTAAATTAAGGGGGGTGTAACAGCTTTAGATATTGTTGCAATAATAATCTTGTACTTTTGAAATAGTTGAATTTGAAATTTATATGTTAAGAAATGGCAATGTTTGAAACGCCAACTCGAGAGCTGCGTGCGGTTCTCGCACGAAGTAAGATAATGATTTTTAATTTAAAAAGAGATAGAATACGTTTTGGCTGTTAATTTTTGATGTTACCTTTTCTTCGACTTATATGTTGCAGTTATGAAATTGATCTATTAAATAAAGTTTGCTGTGTTCCAATGGAGTTTGCTTTAATTACGAAACAAGCATTACAGTCTTAATTATTTTTGGAGGCACCGGCGAGATAGAATAATCGTGCGTGCTTTTGAAATGAAAGCACATCTCCTGGAAAGCAAGGTATAGCATTTCTTTATTCCCAATTTCAAACGATATTATAAAGTTATTTGAACGAATTTTGATTTTAAACACTGCAGAAAAGCATACGAAAATGTGTTTTGCATCGTTGCAAATTTTAGTATAACTGTGCAAAAGTTTTCTGTGTTCTAAACTCAGTTTACTATTCCTTACTTAGTTTGAAGTGTCCATCATCGGACTTAGTTTGAAGTGTCCATCATTGGACTTAGTTTGAAGTGTCCATCATTGGACTTAGTTTGAAGTGTCCATCATTGGACTTAGTTTGAAGTGTCCATCATCGGACTTAGTCTGAAGTGTCCATCATTGGACTTAGTTTGAAGTGTCCATCATTGGACTTCGATAGTTTGAAGTGTTCATCATTGAACTTTAATACTCAAGTTTATCTTGCATTTTTACATATATATTTGAGTCGTAAATTATTGTATGTTATTTTATGGTGCATCACTGCATATCAACTGATGGTAACAGTCATAGGTTGTTCGGAATAAATGTGGTATTGCTTATTCTGAGCATTTAAACAAGTGCATTTAATTCCTTGTTGCCAGAGCACTTTATTTATTTATTGCAATTAAGTTGAGCTATTTTGAGGAAGCGTAAAGAACAGGGTGTTCGTAAACTTAAGAAGTAGAAAAAAATGTCTTTCTTAGGAAGAGCTCGTAAGGAGGATTTGCAGAATCTCGCAACTGAACTAGGTGTTCAGGTGACTGCTGATTTGAAAATAGTTGATCTGAAACAGAAAATTATTGAGAGCAGAGATTATGACGAAGTATTCGTCAAAGAAGTCTTAAACACGATAATAGAGGACCGAAAAGAGAGGGAAGAAAGAGAGGAACGTAGGAGACAGGAAGAGGAACGTAGGAGACAGGAAGAGGAACGTAGGAGACAGGAAGAGGAACGTAGGAGACAGGAAGTAGAGGAACGTAGAAGACAGGAAGAAGTAGAGGAACGTAGGAGACAGGAAGAAGTACAGGAACGTAGGAGACAGGAAGAAGTAGAGGAACGTAGGAGACAGGAAGAAGTAGAGGAACGAAGAAGGAAAGAACAATATGATTTAGAGAGATTAAAACTTGAAGCTGAGATAAAGTCTCAAACCACCGGACAGGTCCGGGCGAAAACGGAATTGCGACATCTGATGCAGAAATTTGACGACAAAGAAGGAGATATCAGTCTATATTTATCACTGTTTGAAAGGCAAGCAGAATGGGCTCAAATTGATAAAGAAGAATTTGTATCTCATTTGCTAGGACTACTTCCTTACGAAGTAACACAAATAATAGCTAGAGAACCCTCTGATAAAGCTAAAGATTATGAACATGTGAAGACTTTATTGCTAAAGCGTTTTAAATTAAGTCCTGAAAGGTTTAGGCAGAAATTCATGAAGCATCAAAAAAGTACCGAATCAACATGGGTGGATTTCAGCTATGAATTAGAAAATTATTGCAAGGAATGGGTAACTGGTTTGGGAGTTGAGAGTTTTGAACAGTTGTTGGACTTGATGGTGATTGATCAGCTTAAGCGTCGAGTCCCTCCTGAAATTCGAGATCATTTTCTTGACGAATGGGTAGAAATGATTTCGTCCAAGAAATTAGCCGAAAAACTTGATGCCTACGAAAACGTCCGTGGAAACTTCCAAAAAAATCTTGCAGCCGATCGGCGGAAAGGGAAATACAATCCAAAAACTCAAAGTAAAACAAATTCCGATGATAAAAATAATGCTGAAAATAAATGGCCTTCAAAGTTTAATTCGGGAAGCAAGATCTATCAACCTAGTAGTCCACGTCCAGATGATAAATATGAAAAACGAAAGTCACTGCAATGTTACCACTGTGGGTCCTATCAGCATCTAAGACCTCAGTGTCCAAAACTTAAGAATAGTACTGAATCTTCTGCTAATCTAAACAGAATTAGTTCAAGACCGGACGATGAATTTCTGTTACCTTATACTAGTATTGGATACGTAAATGGCTACAAAATTCCTATATTAAGAGATTCAGGTGCTAGTATTGATATAGTTTGTCGTAAATACATCACGCCAGAAATGCTGACAGGTGAAAAAGTGTGGGTGCAACAACCATTAGATTTAAATCCAACCTGTTTACCCTTGGCTGAAGTCGAACTAAACTGCGATCTCGGACATGTAATAACCAAGGCTGCCATTATTGGAAACGAACTCGACAAAGGAAGGTATTTATTAGGCAACCGAACTGCTGCACTACTGAATGAAGAAAAAGAACCTCAAAATCACTCTCATCAGGTTAATGTTGTGACTACTAGAGCTCAAACGAAAAGAGAAAAAGAAAGCAAATTCAAAGTTGGGAAAATAAAATTGTATGAGAAATGGAGCAATGAAAAAAAGAAACTAGCTGCTGCTCAATCTGAATGTAGTTTAATTTCCAGTGATTCATTACCAAGTAATAAAGAGCACGTAGATCCAAACCGTTCTGTTGCTGTGAATCATGAAGTTGATGTTTTGTGCAATGTTTCAGAAAAGTCTAATCTTTTAAAATGCAGCGATGGATTTCATTCAAATATTCACCAAAATAGTTGCAATGATGAAGTACCAATGGACTTGAGCATATCTTGTCGGACTTCTGATGGAATCAAACAAAGTGCATCAGTGACTAATAATCATTCTAGTACTGGGCCTCTTTCTGTTGATAGTAAAAATTCATTACTTCCTGATTCCAAAAGAAGTGATTCTCTGAGAAGTATTCATCCAGAAAGTGTTGTAGAAAATCCTCTCTATGACAAATGTTCTAATGTAGAAAACCCTAGTATGAACATTAATCCTCAAGTACCACGGCCATTTAAAAAGAAACATTTATCTATGGTGAAAGATGATTCTGTTAAAGGAAGTTATGAACATGCTCGGAAGTCAGTGAAATTTGAAGTTAAAAACAGTAAATTATTAAACCAATATGGAGATATAGCTTACAAGCATGATGACAGACCATCACAAGTTTCAGGCTTCTCCCATTTGCAAGCCTTACAGAACATGTGTGATAATAACCCCATGGCTGGTCTTCAGAACAGTGTTATTCAATCTGTAACTCATGATAAAAAATCAAAACTGGATTCTAATTCTTGTAAAAATATAAATGCCAACGAAAAGCTTTCATTTAGTGGTACATGTTTTGATAATTTGAGTAAGTATAATTTTAGTGGTGCACAAGTGTCCACTGACATCAAAAGTGCTGCTGAATGTGAAGTAACAGATACATTATTAAAATCTAACATAAACTGTAGTCCTGTATGTACTCAAAATGATAAGCATGAAGTCAGTGCTCCTGAACTAAACTGGGAAGGCATCTATACAAAATCTGAGATAACGAATCAGAATTGTGAAACAGATACTAAAAACAAAATAGATATCCTTAAGCAAAAAGAACAGAATTCTGTGAAAAGAGACATTAAAAGCAATTCTCAGTGTATTGAAAATGTTTCTAAAGTACCAGTAAAAGCTGTTGATTCAACAGAATGTGTGATGAAGTCATCTGAAGAATCAATTAAAACGAAGAAAATCCATTCCACAGTGTTAGATGCTGATGATAGTACTCATTCTGTTGTGCAAAACAATAAATCTTGCAGTAATGCTGACGTAATGTCTGATGGTAAAGAAAAGGAAGTGATGGGATCTTTTGATAAAAATGCTGCTCAAGTTGAGGCATCTGCATCAGAAATTTCTGAATGTTGTACTGTAAAGGCAGAATCATCTGAAAATACTGGAAATTCTGTTGGTGGTAATAATAAGCAACAAGAAAAAAAGCGTGTAGTGACTGATAGAGAGAAAGAGCAAGAGGTAAAACCTGCTGACAGTAGTGAAAAGACATCTAGAAAAATTAAACTAACTGATGAAGAGGCAGAAGAGCCTTTAAAATCTTCTGACATTGGCGGAGAGCAGTCTGACCGGAAAATAACTGATAAGCAGCTGACATCATTTGACTTGAGAACAAGAACATTTCAGTTCCAAAAGATGAAACAAAAATGTGTGTGGTTAATTCGGATCATGATATTGTTAGAAACGATTCTGACATTAAAAAAATCTTCTGGTGAATCAGATAAATGTATTTCAACAAAATCTCAAGAAAATGCTGATTCATCTGTATCATTTTCTAGTGCTGTGTCTGTTGAAACTGGGATCAAATCTTTAGAAAATAATTCTAATAATAAGTGTTCTGAAATGCATTTGCATTGTCCAGAAAGTGAGGTTTTTAACTCTAATCTTATTTGCCTTCTCTTAATATTAATGAGAAAGTCGTGTTCAAGAACTTTTCTCTTCGGAAAAGTTTCTCCGTTGGGGGAGAGATTGTAACAGCTTTAGATATTGTTGCAATAATAATCTTGTACTTTTGAAATAGTTGAATTTGAAATTTATATGTTAAGAAATGGCAATGTTTGAAACGCCAACTCGAGAGCTGCGTGCGGTTCTCGCACGAAGTAAGATAATGATTTTTAATTTAAAAAGAGATAGAATACGTTTTGGCTGTTAATTTTTGATGTTACCTTTTCTTCGACTTATATGTTGCAGTTATGAAATTGATCTATTAAATAAAGTTTGCTGTGTTCCAATGGAGTTTGCTTTAATTACGAAACAAGCATTACAGGGGGAAGGACTACCCAAATATGGAAAAGATCGCTGTGAATTGTTGTATTTGATTGCAAATACTTATGCAAAATTTCAAAAAAATTGCCGCAGTCGAAGGGGGGGGAATTCAATTATAGTTTTATGCATATCAAGAACGGTCAACCTAAATAATACATAAAATAAAATTGGGTTTTCATAACAGTGATAGATTTTTAATCAAAATTATTAAAGAGAAATTTAATTGAATGTAATTAGTAAATATTTATTAGCCTGTCATTTCTAAAATGTCACATTTATAATTCTGTCATTGCTCCACTGCAATATTTTGATCGGCCTCCCGCGTTTTTTTACTTCCTTGTGCGAAGTAAAGGAAGTATTGTAACCACGAAAAATTCCGAGTACCATATTTCATAGCAAATATCCATTTTGACAGCTATCGAATGGAATTTAAGGATGTTTTAGCGTGACATCTGTACGTAAGGACAAAATAAAGGACCCTTTTTTTCTTGCCAAACGAATCATAAAACTGATTTAAAATGGATTCAGAAAAGATTTTTTCCTGGCGTCTGTACGTACTTACGTATGCATGTATGTATGTATCTCGCATAACTCAAAGACGAACATTGAAATTTTGTATATAGGACTGCTATAGCATGTAGTTGTCACCTCTCTTTTTGATGGCTATTGGCCGCACCAAAAATACATAATTATATATATATATATCTACACATACATACCCACTCTGTTACTCGGCTCCGTGAGCTCAATTTTTTTATTCTTATATGTTGGTAAATTGTGCATTTTTTGCTGTAAAAAATCATTGAATTATGTTTTTTTTTTATCTTCCGGTTAAGGTTTCTATGCTCTTCGTTAACCTGAATGCAACAATTGTACAATTATCAACAAATTAAAAGTTGTTTCAGTGCGGCTAAGCCTAGTTATTTTTACCATAGCAGCCATATTTGTTTACATTTGAAATTTAGGAGAATAGTGGATTTGTTGCCAATCTAGAAAAACTAATAACTAAGATAACGTTTTCTTTTATTATTGCGAATTAAATCATGCTTAATCCATTTTGGAATTATCATTTAAGTTGTTAAATTATCCCATATATTGACTCAGTATAGCGTCCACTACAAATTACGCAGTTTCTAGGCCTTCAGTGTCTTTTTACTGAATGAGACCAAAAGTAAACCTTCAGTTTTATTTGCGTAGAAACTCTAATTTTAATTGTAAAAATTGTTTTTTTAATTGTTTTAAGTGTATTTGGTGTTTTATCTTTTTCTATAATTTTATTTTTTAAGGAATATATTTTGAGGTTTTATGTATTATTGCCTGGCTACGAAGTGAGAACTGAATTAATTGAATGAAAAATATATCTGATGAAATTCGAGGAAATAAGTTTAAATGAAATGCAGCAGAAAATACGTATAATTTAATATTCCGTAAAAGGAAGTCATGTGGTGTCCACGTCAGATTTTGTATTTTTAGTCGCACAAGATTGCATTAATAGCTGCAGAGGGTTTATTTTCATTTATTTATTTTTTATAAATGTTTATAGTATATTTAACTATGTAAGTTAAAACTTTCACTCTCTGTCTATATATATCAGTTTTGTTTTGTACGAAATTCGTCGAAGTGTAAAGTAACAAAAAGAATCCCTGTTTCTGAACAGGAGAAATTTCCCTCTAATCTGCACAACAATGAAGTCAACAGTGACTTAATCTTTCTTTCAAGGTTCTCTGATCTATTCATTGATATGAAATTTATGTAAACATTGATGGAGATTCCGAACAAATCTCATTTGAAGGATACGTTTCCGATCTTATGGTGAGACGATCGAAATTGTGCGATTATTAGTTTAATCATTAAGGAATGACACGGAAGAAAACTTTGTAAAAATTCAATTCAGTGTAAGGGGGAGGGAAGCCAAATTCTGGCGGGGGGATGGGTTGAGTTGCCTTCATAAATATATGGTGTGCAGAATTTTAGGAAAATCGTCTTGGAAGGTAAAATTTGATCTCAAGATTTGACCCGAACAAAATAGTAACAACAACGTAAATAAATCTATATAGTGAAAAACTAAAATCAATTGCTATCCATTGTTTCATGCTAATCTAAAAATCATAGCTAAAACAATAGAAGAATGAACAGCTGATCAGTTAAATTCTGTAATTAGTGAAAATGAGCAGCATCGAAGAGAAAAACTTCACGCCGTGTGTTGTGAACTGTGTAAAATAGCTTATGTGTCTCATTCTTAACTTTAACTGTGTTACAAAATAAGCCTAAAGAATGAACTGGGGTACTAATTAACGGAGGTAATGTAGGTAGCAAAAATTGACTAAAAAAAAAAAAATTTCACCTAGGTTCTTTTCAGAAAGAGAAATTTTCTTTTGTTGTTTTTCCGCCAGTTTGCGTGTGAATAAACCTTTCATTACAAAAATATTTAATAATGACTTAATCGTTTCTTGTGAAGCGTATTAATGAAAAGGAGTTGTGTTTCTATGGTTTAATATGTAAAGACAATCTCAAAAGCGCCTTCTCTAAATAAATGTATTATATTCTAATTTGACATGTTCTATAATTTTTTTAGTGAGGGAAAATTTTAGTTCGCCTTATCAATAGCAAAAAATACAAAATAGACATTTTGTTCCGTTTATTTGTATATGGCAATAACGGCATCATTTATTGCTAAATTCGTTCTATGGCTCATTCCTGTGTATTGTAAGAGTACGTGCATTCTGATTTATATTAAAATTTTCATGATAATTATACAGTTTTTCCAATTTCTTTTTTGAAAATGTTGCGTTTTGATTGTTTTCTAATGGGGTAATTTTATGACGGTGTTAACAGTTGACAACTAGCTGTTAAAATCCGTTTGATACTGTGTTCAGATTTATGGCGTATCATTTTTATCATATTAAATGTTCGTGTTTTTGCGTACGACTTAAAAACGTCTTGAAGTTCCGAAGCTCTAATCTTCCATTGGAAATCTTATATATGGAATAGTTTTATAAATTTACAAAAACACTATATCATATTTCAGCAATCCCCAGATTCTTTCATTGCTATCAAAAATGCTAATTTTGAATGCAGAACTATTTTATTTATTTATTTATTTATTTATTTGTCGTTCTCCTGTTCTTTGCTTCGAAAATTCAGATTTAGTGTTCAAGTTTCCTTCCTGCAAAATGCAGGAAGAGATTGTTAGACATATATTGTTACACATGTATTGTTATAAATATATGTGTAAGACAAAAATATGTAAATGAGAGAGTTCATGAAACACATTATGGAGCATAGTGAAAACCTAAAAACACTATGTTCCTGAAGCACTTCATTTGCTTTCTCATAGCAATTGTAAATATTCTTCAAAATTTCTTTTCCTTTGCTGCTAACACTGCTGTTTTCTTCTCAAAAAGCTTTTCTTTGTGAAGGATGGAATATGCAAAATGTAAAATATGAAACAAAATTATTAAACTTAGTAATTGCAAACAATTGGCATTAGATCTTCAAATCCATGCATTTTAATTAAACACCTCCCCCCCGTTTCAAACATAAGCTGTGCACAATTTTGCGTCAATCTACCGCATATTACGTCATTCTTTCCCTTCAAACTCTTTGTACTGTGAAATTGTTGATAAATGTACAACTATTGCATGCAAGTTAACTAAGGGCATAAAAATCTTAACCGGAACATAACATAATTCAATCATTTTGAAAGCAAAAAATGCACAAATTACCAACACATAATAAGAATAATAAACAGCTCTTGGAATCTCCTCAAACCTTTTAGAATCTGATTTAGAAAATACACATGCGAACATTTTTAAATATTTTATTTACATATGTACTTATTTTACACGTACAAAATTTTACAAAACGTATAACCGTTTAGTATTCTGACTATACGCGAACTTTCGTGTGGTAAACTGGTTCGAAATCGCTTTCGTTACTTGAAGATACTACCTAACAATTCCCTGCATTCTGCATAAAGATTAAAATGTTTTATAACAGTGATTGAGGTACTGGTGTCAGAATGTGATCATGATATAATCTACATGCTGTATAAAGTGCGCGGAAAGCTATCATAAGTGACCGGGAGGGGGGGTCGACTAAAAGGGAGAATAAACTATATTCCTCTGGGAGAGGAACAATGAACTGTAGATACTTTTCTAAGAATGCTTGGAAATTATTCTTGAAGCAAGGTGAAAAAAAGAAGAGAGTTTGCAAAACTCAACTAGAAGAAGATGCGTAGTTGATTTTTACATGGCTACGCTCAGATAATCACAGAACAGGAATGTCAGGATGGTTGAGAATTGATGATATTCATGGAAATTCTTGACCTTCTAACAATTAAAGCAACTTACAAAAGAATTTCGAAACACATTAAAAAAAAAAAAAAAAAAAAAAAAAAAAAAAAAATAAAAAAAAAATTACTTCGGATTGAAAGCTGTTAAACTGAATGCTCACAATAAAAAGAATTCAAAGATAGGTTCACCAGCTCAGAATCTTTACATGTAAAACAAGCAACGCATTCTTGCCTTCTTTACTACATTGTAGGAAGTAAAGGAAGTATTGTAATGACGAAAAATTCCAAATATCATATTTCAACAAAACTATCTATTTTGAACGCTATCGAATGCAATTTAACGATGTTTTTGCGTAACATACGTAAAAGACAGGATAAAGGGCCCCCCCCCCCCACACACACACAGACGGATTATAAAAATGATTCAAAATGGATTCAGAAGAGATTTATTTCGTGACGTCTTTACGTGTGTATCTCGCATAACTCAAAAACGAGTAGCCTCAGAACGTTGAAATTTTGTATTTCGGACTGCTATAACATGTAGTTGTGCAGCGAATTTTTTGATTGCAATTGGTTACACCAAAAGTATATACACTGAAACCTGTTTTTGTGCGGTATATGAAAATTTCAATCAAATTGGAACAATATTATACGATTATTATGTAGAGTAATTAGAATTTTTTGAAGCAAGAGAGATGAAAAATGAGCAGTGCCCCTGCCAGGACTCAAATCTCGGACCTCTCGAATACGCGCCGAGCGTGCTGACCACTATATCACGAAGACATGCTAGGAAGGCGGTAGAAATACCTTATTATATGACAGCGGATAAAATCTATGCAGGACTCCAACTTTGCCATAAGTTAGAATGTCATTTTCTTGCAATCTATGCCAATTCTGAAAGAACTCCAAAGCAGCTTCAATCTTGTATATCTGGATATCGAGCTATATACAAGCGCCTAATGAAACAACAGTCGTCGCAAAAACTGATCACCGACTACATGGTAACTGGGGGGCGGGGGAATCAACTCCAAACGACTGCTAGGTAGTATCTTCAAGTGACGAAAGCGATTTCGAACCAGTTTACCACAAGAAAGTTTGCGTATTCTCAGATTACGAAGTATGACGGTTATACGTTTTGAAAAGTTTTGTATGCGTAAAATAAGAACACACGTAAATAAAATATTTAAAAATCTTCGCATGTGTATTTTCTAAATCAGATTCTAAAAGGTCTGACGAGATTCCAAGAGCTGTGTATTATTCTTATTATGTGTTGGTAATTTGCGCATTTTTTGCTTTCAAAATGATTGAATTATGTTATGTTCCGGTTAAGATTTTTATGACCGGAGTTAATCTGCATGCAATAGTTGTAGAATTATCAACAATTTAAAGTGCGGCCAAGCCTATTTTTTTACCGTAGCAGCCATATTTGTTTACATTTGAAACTTAGCAGAATAAGGATTTAAGTCAGTTTGAGCACCTTCAGTGTCTTTTTGCCGAGTGGGACCAAAAGTAAACTTTCATTTTTTTACATGTGACTTCTTGCGTGCTGGGCGAATTGCTTGCTTTTGTGTAGAAACCCTAATTTTAATTGTAAAAGTCTGATGTGTACACCACGGGACTTTTTTGTACGGAATATTAAATTATATACACTTTTTCCTGCCTTTCATTTAAACTTATTACCTCGAATTTTATTAGAGATATATTTCTCATTCAATTAATTCAGTTCTCAACTCGCGACAAGGCAAAAATACATAAAAATTCAAAATATCTATATTAAAAATTGAAAGGTATTGAAAAACATAAAACACCAAATATAGTTAAGCAATTAAAAAAAATTACAATTAAAATTAGTTTCTGGGCAAAAACAAGCAATTCGGCGAGCGGGTAAGAAAGTAGATTTTTCGATGCACGAAACTGAGAGTTTACTTTTGGTCTCACTCGGCAAAAAAGCCACTGAAGGCGTAAAAAGTGACTTAATTTGTTGTGGACGCTATGCTGAGTCACTATATGAGATAGTTTAATAACTTAAGTGATAATTCCAGAATGGATTAAGCATAATTTAATTCGCAATAATAAAAGAAGACGTTACGTTGTTGTTGCGTAGCTTAGTTTCTCTACGTTGGCAACAAATCTACTATTCTGCTAAGTTTCAAATGTAAACAAGTATGGCTGCTATGTAAAAAAAAAATAGTCTTAGCCGCACTTAATCAACTTTTACATAGTTGATAATTCTACAACTGTGCAGGTTAACTAAAGGCATAAAAAACCCCTTAACCTGAAAATAAAACAACATAATTCGATGATTTTTAAAGCAAAAAATGCACAATTTACCAACACATAAGAATAAAGAAACTGAGCTCACTGAGTAGAGTAACAGATTATATATATATATATATATGTTTGTATACTTTTGGTGCTGCGGATTGCAATAAAAATAGGAGGTGCACATATGCATGTTATAGCAGTCCTATATACAAAATTTCAGCGTTCTGAGGCTTCCTGTTTTTGAATTAAACGAGTTACATATATACGTACGTACGCACAGACGTCACGAAGACATTTCTTCGGAATCCATTTTAAATCAGTTTTATATATTTTTTTTTGGTGGAAAAAGAGTCCTTTATTCTGTCCTTATGTACAGATGTCACGCAAAACATCTTTAAATTGTATTCGATAGCTATCAAAATTGATATTTGCTATGAAATATGATACTCGAAATTTTTGAGATTACAATACTTCCTTTTTACTTCGTACAAGGAAGTAAAAGGTTTTTTACTTGTTTTAACTGTATTTGGTGTTTTTTCCTCTATATTTTTCAATTTTTAATGAAGATATTTTGAGGATTTACGTATTTTTGCCTTGCCGTAATGTGAGAGCTAAATTAATTGAATGAGAAATATATCTCCAATGAATTTTGAGAAAATAAGTTTAAATGAAATGCAAGAAAAAATGCGTATAATTTAAAGTTCCGTGCATTGGAAGTCATGTGGTGTTCTCATCAGATTTTTTTTTTTTTAACTATCATTGCTTAGTCGAGCTAATAAGGTATACAATCCGAAGAGCAGTGTAAAATTTAAAAGTTATGCATGGATAATTTGGATTTGCGATTTAATAATTAGTAGTAGTAATTACTTAAAATGCGTAAAGATGTTTTGTTAGACGAGGAAATGTTTTGCGGGATGAGGAATTCATATATTATGCTAATACTTTATTATAAATATTTTACGTTTAGATTGTATTTTATAGGAGCATTAAAAATATATTCATTTACGAATTAAAACATTTTCCTAACTTCTCAGAAGTTTTTCAAGATTGATCTTCAGAGAACTGTTAAACTCAGAATTCTTTGTTGTATATATGAACTTCGAGTATAGCCTTTCTTTCGGAAATATGGCATTGCCTTTTTTCATAAGCGAATGCCTTTTGAGGCCTTAGTACTTTTTTTTTATTATTATTAAATTTCCCTTTAGAGCATTTCTCACTTTAAATGCATAGTGCTGCTGCTAAGTTCCTTTACCATTTTGTGACACTTTGACTGCCGTGTCACCCGTTTTTGGGTGACGGCAAAAATTTTAATCAGGCTGCTTCATTCATATTCAGGTGACAGTTCTATGAGCACTTACGAGGTAAAGTAGGTATTTGAAAAAGATGATTGTTGAAAGAGAGAAACGAAAATGATTGTTACGGGCAGTTAAATTCATTCTGTTCACTTAACTGTTCTATCTTCGGTATCAACTTTTCTTTCTTCCTAAACAACCAATTTTTGTAAAATATGATCAGTAGTATCCATACCACATTTATTATCAGTGCATCAGTGCATTTATCAATATTCGAATCGGAATCTGAAGCTGTAATTTTGTTTATAATTACTTTCTGAAAAGTCTTACCTGTTCCTCATCGTTACTATTCGAATTTTCGTAAGCCTCGCAACAGGCGTTTTTTTTTTTTTTTTTTTTTTTTTTTTTTTTTTTAGTGCTATATGATTCACTTAAATATTACTCTTTCATTTTTCTTCATTTTTCTTTTAGACATTGCAGAAAGTTGGGACAACAGTTTTAACGCAAACAAAATTTCAACCATTTGTCACTACAGAAAAAGTATTTGGAAAGAAGAACTAAATTTCTAATCTCCCATCCTTCCTTAGATACTTCGTGCTCGAGGAAGGATTTTAAACTGAATGCGTGTCCCAAAATGTTTTCGTTCTAGACGCTCTAAACTTCTATGATCGGAAACAATTGACGCATGGTATAGCAGCCCTCGTGGTGGCCTAAAGGAACTCCCGTAGCAGTCAACTTGTTAATACGAATGATCACCTGTTATCTTTAATTATGAATGACATCATGATTTCTTTTGAAAGAATGCATAGTAGTTGTATGACCTTGATGAAAGAGAGTGTCTTGGTTTTCACAGTTCATATTAAATTCATATATGAAAGGAAGAAGGAGTTGTTTTCTTTGAAAATCGGCATTGCTGACTGAGTTGCATAGTGCCAAGTTCTAAAAAACTATCTTATTGGAAAAAATTTAAAAGTTAGAAGCCCTCGAATAGTATTGGTGTACTGTTAATTAAAAATATTTTGAGCTTTCAGTAGCGTGTACAATGCCACTTCTTAAGTGGTTTTACTATAAACTAGGATTTGCTACCTGGAACATATTCAGAATATACGAACGAAGAATGATAGCTTCTTTCAAATTGTAAAAGATATTAAATTAGATAGAAACGTAAAGGTACTATTGTATTAAAGCCTTTAATTTTTTTTTCTCAAATTATTTATGCATCCAAATTGCATGTAATTTGAACTTATGTGTCTATCTACTTTTACCCCACTGTTTACATGTTTCATTTAAAACTTACGCACAAGTCAGTTTTCTTTAGAAAGTCTACCACGAAGGCTTGCTTTCGCTTAGGCAGATAACCTTCGCATGGCTTGCCCGTTATTAATTACGCAAATAAACAAACACTTTTACACATGGAACATTTTGATTCTCTATTTCTGTATAATATTAGAAAGGGCAATTAGTGTATAAAGAACTCCGTGTTCCTTGATTACAGTGCATCCTTTCTTATTTTTCTAGAAGCATGAATTGCCTATCAACGTTATTTAATTTGGTAAAGATTTTTAGTTTCTTGCTACAAGGTTTATGCTACACTCACGTTTGTGAAAATTGCAACACCATGAAGGACTTAAGCGAGTGAGCTGAAATTTTCAGGAAATGCAAAGTAGCGCATGATATGCAAATGATTAGAATTGCAAATCCGTAGCGCATGCGTATGCTGAGCAGCGCCCTCTGAACGGCTGATGGATCCGAATAAATAGACGGCTGTAGCGAGGCGTGTATGGTTATCGGTGGTTATCTGCTAGTGGTAAACGTTAACTCAATCTGTACTTATGCCTCGTCGACGAAAGAGAGCGAGATTTGAACAACTTACAGAGTTTGAACGAGGGAGAGTCATCGGCCTTCGTGAAGCTGGATTGTCGTATCGTGCAGTAGCCTCTCGTGTGCAGCGTAACAGCAGCACAGTGATGCGCGTTTGGAAGCAGTGGACGGACGAGTGTCGGACAACTCGGAAATCCGGGAGTGGACCCCGAAATGTGACGTCAGCTCGCGATGATAGACACCTGGTCCGCATGGCGCGGACGGACCGTACAGCTTCCTCTAGACAATTGGCAGCACTGTGGTCAATAGCTACAGGTGTTTCATTGTGTGCTTCATCAATTCGTAGACGTCTGCTGCAGTGTGGACTGCGCGCACGGACTCCTTTATACAGGATCCCCCTAACGCACGACCATCGCCGCCTGCGGCTACAATGGGCCAATCAGCATAGAGACTGGCGTGCTGATTGGCAGCATGTCGTGTTTTCTGACGAATCCCGCTTTAATTTGTGGTACCATGATGGCCGCATTCGTGTCAGACGCTATGCCGGTGAACGCCACCTTCCGGAGTGCATTATCGAACGCCACAGTGGACGAACACCCGGAGTTATGGTCTGGGGCGCCATAGCATATCATAGACGATCTCAATTGCTACGAATTGTGGGCAATCTGAACAGCAACCGGTATATCCGTGAAGTTCTACAGCCCGAAGCTGTTCCCTTCCTTCAAAGCTTGCCAGGCGCTGTATTTCAACAGGACAATGCCCGCCCTCATACTGCTCGGATTGTTAAATCCTTCTTTGCAGCGCAGCAGGTACAGCTTCTTCCTTGGCCTGCGTGTTCCCCGGATATGTCGCCAATTGAACATGTGTGGGATGTCATTGGTCGGCGTCTTGCTCGTGATCCTCGTCCTGTTGCGTCTGCAGACGAACTTTGGGTACGCGTACAAACGATATGGAATGCTCTTCCTCAGTCAGACATTCAAACTTTGTTTGACTCCATGCCACGTCGTGTAGCAGCACTTATTGCGGCGCGTGGTGGCCACACAAAATACTGATTCTGATCTCTTGTTCTTGTTTGTTTGCTTTGAACATTTAATCATTTATTTGTACCACTACCACTCAACTGTGTATTAAATTGCATTCAATTATGACGATTCCTTCTTGGTGTTGCAATTTTCACAAACGTGAGTGTATTTACGGATAACATTAGTCGATATCCTGGGTCAGATATCATGTTGGGATGCATAAACATCGAAAACTCTTGGAAGGGTTCGCAGTGCTTCATTCAATTTTGTATTATATTTCTACATAAGCCTGTGCGAAAGAAAGTTATCATCTCTATTGCACTGTCGTCAGTGTAATTATAAATGTAGAATTTGGAAAAATATCAGTAAAAACTTTTGTTTGTAAAAATAGATTTTTCTTTCATTATCAGTTTTATACCAGTATTTAAATCGAATTAAAATTTCCTGTGACTGCAATATATATTAGTCTACGGTAACTTGAATTTATGGTTTCCTCAGTTTTCACCACATGCTGAATATTTCATGCATAGCGTTTATAAAGTGCGAAGACATGTACTAAAAAAAAAAAAAAAAAAAGATACTCCAAACGATATTAATTCGAAAGAGAACGAATTATTAACAAAGAGACATGGCATAATACATTGAATTTTCGGTCAGTTTTATTTTACAGTACGCCATGATCTACTTGTTCTATTTACCGTAAGCCACTTCTTATTGTTAAACTTCGTTAAATTCCAAATTACCGATGTCATTTCCTTTCTAAAATACTACGTGCCGTTCTGGCTAAAGCTGGCTGCCACATCTCTGAAATCCAGGTTCAAATCCTGGAGAAGGCACGGGTGGTTGTAAATACTTCGGTTCTTTGCGACATTGTGGTTATGTTG
>KK119533.1:348826-386649 GCA_000611955.2 Stegodyphus mimosarum | reverse complement strand
TTTTTTTTTTTTTTTTTTTTTTTTTTTGGCGGGGGAACTTCGAAAACTGCTCTACCTCTTGTGGACTACTTAGCGGGCTGCTATAAAGAAGTTATCTAGTACGAATGTCTCCTCGTTGTGTTGTTTATTTGTCTTGAAGTTGCGTACATTCTATTCGAATCTTTATAACCTGTAGCCAGATGACGTGATAAATTAGTCAACTATTTGCATTTCTGATACTCTGTCTTTAAAAGTTCTTAAATTTTTTTTTAAACCGTATTCTGTACATAAATGATTACTATGAGATACACAAAGCAGTGTTGTAATGAAAATCCATTATACGTCATCATACATACAGTGCATCGCTTATGAAGAATTTCATGAAAATTGTATCATTCTAGTTGTCCCATTTTTGAAATAGTGTCTTTTATGGATAGGCAGCAGAGTCGCAATGCAGTTCTTCAGCAGTAAAATGCTTCCATCCATAAACATATGGAAACAAAACCATGAAACAAAAGAAAGTAAATCTACGAAGAGTTGAGACGTTATTAATCATGGAAGATGAGTTTTTATTCATGAAGAATAAAAGAGTTTCTTGAATTTTGATCATCATGATGTGCCACCGCCATAATTTATTTATTCGGTTCATTATTTAATTAATAATGACTAAGCACTCGAAGGCTATCTGCATTTTTAATTAACACATGCGTGAAATTTATCCCTTCTTAAACGCTCCCTCTCAAAAACACAAGACTCAAAAATGCTTACAATTTTTTGCACGGATTGTTTGGCACAGGGAGAAAATCTTTCCTTCCTCCATAGTTTGACGAGATGAAAGTGTGAGGGAAACGGCGCGCTTTTCAAACGCAAAAGGGGAGAAAATAGTCTTTTCTATTTCCTTAACCCCTTAATTGAGAAATGGTGAAAAGACATGTTACTTTTAAGCAACCGTGCCAAATAAAGAAAAGTTTTTTTTTTTTTTTTCTTTCTTTCTCCCTCCTGTATTCAATTCTTACTACCCTTAGCGAGCTGATGACAGTGTGAAGTTTGTATATGTTTCCATAAAAATGCGTTGCTGTATTCTGATACTGAGAGCTGTGTGCAAAACCAAATCCACGTGTTGCACAAAGCACGGCGAGGCGCGGTCTGGGCAGGGTCTTAGCTAATCGCGTCGTCCATGGAAAGCTAGAATTCCTCTTCAAATTACTTTGAATGGATGTCTGCAGTTGACTCGTTCTGGTAGGTTGCTTTAAAAATGCAGGTGTAACCGGCGCAGATCGGCGTGTGTGGCAAAAAAAAACGACGAGGCATTAAAAAAAAAGGAACTTGCGAAACCGGCTCTCCTTCTACCTAACCGCTAACAGGAAGTTTTAGGAGATCGCTTTTATATAGGCAACTTTTTCCTTACGATAAATTATTGTAGAGTATGATAATGACGTCACGCAAAAGCCGAAACCGATACCATCAATCACGTGACTCTGGAAAGAAGGAATTACCGAATTCCGGCGAAGTAAAACTACGAAAAATAAGTGAGCGAATATATTGTTGTTGAATTGTTTGCATAGTGAAGATAACGGGTTTTTTAAGAATGAATATATTGCATTCAGTCTCTTTGAATGCTGTAAACGTAACTTAAAAAAGGAAATTCAAGGCACAGAAAGATAGTAGAACTACGAAACTGAAGAACTGGTGTGTAAATATTTCGCAGATTGGAAAAGTTTGGCTGATGCCGTATACCCATGAGGATATAAATAACACCGGAGACTTTGTTTCCGTTTTATATGGTTTGTGCTTATTTATAGTTAAAACAGAGGTAAAAATTGCGAGAGTTCGAAACTGTCGTGTTAAAGATAGTCATAATGGGAAGATATTTAAAACGTCCTTTCTTGAATTTTTTTTTATTGTTTGATTAATGCAAAGCACTCGAGGGCTATCTGCCTAAGGGGAGGGTTGTTTTCGTGGAGGACTTTCTAAAGGAAACTAGCTCATATATACGTTACACATGAAAAAAACCACGAACACGCTCATGCAACCAGCCCGTACGTAGAATTAGAACTTCGGACCGAACTACCAGTGTTCAGCTGCTTATGGCTTGGACCACTAGTGGACCCCTTCTCAAAAATATCAGCCCACTAGTGGCTGAGTGGATAAGGCTGTGAAGCATTAGTAATCCGACTCGGCTCTGAAACATGGTGAACAAGCTGGCTATATGAACATATCCGTGATTTTCCTCGCATGTAACGTAATTACGAGCCAATTTATCCCAAAAGATTCTTCACGAAAGCATGAGTCTTGCCCTTGTATGTTTTACCATATTCAAATTAACTAAGGAATGCTTCATAATGATTCAGTAGTCTGCTGAAAAGAGTATATAGTAATCTTCCAATAAAATTTTAAGTGTTTTGAAATTTTCTTAAAATGTCTTTGTTGTTTTCAAAAATATTTAACAATGAAATAAAACGTTTTTCTGTTTTTCTTTTATAGTTCGTTGCCGAAATCCCTTGGCAGAAATGAAATAAATTATAGTAAGTAATGAAATCTAAAATCTCTATTAATTTCTATGCCTTTGTGTGTAATCTAATGGATATTTCAACTGAATTATATTATATAATATATTTTGTTTGTGACACACAGATATACACGCGCAAATTTTAGCTGTGATTTTATAGAGTTAGATGCAGGACAGTATGGGTAAAGGAATGGGCAAATATTTATTTTCTACTTCATACGCAAACATCTTTTTTTTTCTCCCCTTTTCATTTCTTTCTGTTTTTTGCTTGTTTGTTTGTTATTTATTTATTATTATTTGTTATCATTACTAGGTATCTATAATCGTGTAATCGCAATTACTTTGTACAGTAATATTTCATTGAGGAGGGAGAAAATGAAAACCATTTAGGGTGTAAATTATATTTAATTAAGTGCATGCGTGCTACTGCCTGTATGTGATTTCCTCCTCCCTTCTCTAGATAAAATATGCCAAAAGCGTGTGTGAATTTAAAAGCGGTCACTTTTATCTTTTCTCACGTTTAAATAATACTAGTTTTTGAAAAGAACTGGTTTTAAGAAGTTGCTAATCGCAAATAACAATAAAGAAAGTGAATGCTAATACAGGACTCTTAATAGATTTTAAATGGGAAGTTTTCTCCATTTGTACTGATGTTTGAATAAGTAAACCATCTGTTTTATTCATTTATTATATTTTATTTTCGCTGTAAAATCTTGACAAGTGCATTTCAGTCGTTTGAATGAAAATAAAACCTTTTTGTAACACAATGAACCTAGCATGTCCGTAACAGTAATTATAATAAAATGTTGCTTGCAGTTTTGAAAAGAAATAGGTTTCCCATGCAGTTTTGAAATATTTTTTCCTTTATGTGATCTATAAATTTGAAAGAGTTTATTAAGGCGATTAGAGGTGATACCTGAAAACATTTATTAAGTGACCCAGAATAATTCTTATATGCAAGTTAATTAAGTGACCCAGAATAATTCGCTTAAAAATGTAACATAGCTATTGTGAGTATATATCTGATTATTTAGTTAATTGTTTGATTCTTAGATTTTACTTTTTCAAACGGAGTGCAGATTTCATAAAAAGCGGCTTTCATAATAAATATTAAATTTGCAATATAAGAGAATTCTCTATAATAAATTACGTCTTTAGTTTTGTATGTTATAAAATATTCCATACCAACTTAATAAAGGAGAAATCTAAAATATTATTGTTAAATAATTCAATTTATTGCAATTAAATAAGAGAAATATTCTGTGATAGGGATGATATTGTTAAAGTTAAGAATAGGGATTAAATGCAGAAATAGTACTTCAAACGAGTTTACTGAATAGAGCACTGCAGTATTTCCCAACTGTCGCAGTGTAGTGAAATTCTCACATTAAACTTTAAAAATATTGCATCCATTTGCAACGTTTGAATTAGTATTTTTTATAGTAAGAAATAAGGAAATCTAAACAGGTAGAAGCTAGGTCAGCACCTCTATAGTACCACAAGTAATTGAGGTATTGCTGAACATAGCTAAGCTTCCGCCCCAACTTTGAGGAAGAACACCCCGCGGGGTTGGGCAGTCCGAGGGTCTCCCACCCTCTCTTCCTCTACCATCAACCTCTTGAGAGAACTTTCGGCTTGTCCTTGCATTTTAAGTATCTCCATGCCGCAAAGATACTATACGCTTACAAAAACATTCATGCTTTCTCCGGTATGTGACCCGGGTGCATCGGTACGGCGGAAATATAAACAGATAATTTTTAGGGTGATATAATTGTTGGTCTGACAGATATAAAACTATATTTTGTTGAATTCTATGGAAGGCACCGAGTTAGTCTTCAAATTAACGGGTGAATTTTAATGTAATTTCACGATAATAATGTCTTAAAACGCAGAACACTATTTCGCGAAGTCAGGAGCTTTCAGTAAAATATACACTTGCGCTCAAAAACTAAGCAGCATATGGTAAAAGAAAAGGTACGAATGTAAAAAAGAAGAATTAAAACATAAAATTTACGTATGAGGTAGAGCGCCAAATGCAAATAGTCTACCAAAATATGCACAAAACGCAATCCTGCAGTCACACCACAGTACCTTATCTCTTTGAAGGGCGGTGGTTACCTCCAGTAACCACCTTTCTATTAGTCTTACTCACTCGTGTGAGTGGTCTTCAAGACTGACCGCTTCTGAAGTTCCCTTGTAGCTCACTAGATGGCAATCAAGAAACAGAAGCCAGTAGTTGATGCTGCAATTCGTCTTTAAGAAAATAAGCATCAGCCATCGAAGACAACATCACGACGATGTGCACTGTGCAGCACCAAGAAAAAGCCTGTAAGAACAGTGTGGGAATGCAGGACATGCAAAGTTGCACTCTGCTTGAAAATATTATTGTTAAGTACCATAGCGACTGATTTGTAGGGGTGTGTTCTGTGAGTGGTGGTTACTGACAGTAACCACCAGAAGTGGTAATTTTTTTCGCGCGTCTTGGACAAAATATGTGTAATTGTCGCAAATAATTACATTGTAACACCTGATATCTATATATTGTTGATTTGTCCTTTACTAACTCAGTCACTACTATAGCTATCGTGACCAAACTTTCTACAATTCTTTTCTCGGTTCTGGAAAAGGTCGACGTCCACCACTTTTTTCAAAAAAAAAAAATAAATAAATAAATAAATAAATAAAATCAGAGATATTAATTTTAAACTCGGAAAAACGATAATTTTCGCTCTCATTTTTCTGAATGTGCAACAGCCTCGGAAGCTGGAAATGAAAAATCTGCTTTATTTCGAAAGTTGTTGCCACTGCTCGCTTTCAAAGCCTAGAGTTTGTTAATAAGAAATTTCTAAGTTTTACGATGAAATAAAAATAGCGTTGCCAACCATTAAATACATTATTCCATATTTCAAAAATTCGTGGAAAGCCATTTCAACTATTCCCATCTTTGTACGACTTTAATCCGCCAAAATATTAATTAAAAACTCTGTAAGCGCTAATTTTCGCACTTATTTTTCCCAGTGGCAACAGTCTCGCGCGTTGAAGATAAAAATGCTTTATTTCGAAAAATGTTGCTGCTGCTTGCTTTCAAATCGTAGAGTTTGGTAATAAAAAATTTGTAAGTTTTACAAAATCTTTACATATAAAGAAATATGTCTGTTTTGTGTGTTTGTTCGCGTTATTGATTTTTGATCAATTTTTTTGCCACATTTAATCGACTAAAATTGAATATAGGTGAAATATTGGACGAAACGTGAACTTTTACGGCCATTTCTTTAGAAAGACTAAAGTCATTAAAACCTGCGTGCCATTTTTGCTGTTATAGTGAGAGAGAATTAGCTTATTTTTCTATCAGAATTTTTTATGTGGGTTCCAGATCGCATCTGACTGAAAAATGTATGACTATGAATAGTATTTTGTGCATCTCTGTTAGAGAAGGATTACAGCGGTATCGTTCTATCTGTTAAATACATTATTCACATTCTAACTTATCTGGCATCGGGTACTTCCGCTAGTAGTAAATAAAACAAGAGTTTTGCTGAAAACGTTAATTGCCTTTTCCTGCCTCCCAAAGAGTAAAAAAGGGCGTGCGAGACCTATGTGTCTGTTTAGTTCTGTGCAATCAGAGGTAGCTAAAGCAGAGTGCAGGAGCCGAAGACACCATTGCACGATGAAATGCGTTGGAGGGTTGTCGGGATGTTGCAAGCTGGTGCAGGACAGTTCGCTGTTGGTTGCGAGAGAGCTAATTCTATGTCGTAGTGTCATGCGTTAGTTCGCAAGCAATAGTTGTATGTAATCCGAGAAAGCCAAAGCGGATAGCATTACCGAAGACACCATTTGCACGAACGAAAGGCATTGAAGGGCTGTCCGGATGTTGCAAGTTGGTACAAGACAATTCGCTGTTGCGAGAGAGGTGAATGTGCATCGTAGTATCAACAAAAGTTTGTGGAATCTAAAAGGATCAAAAACCCCTGAAGAAGGCTTGGGTCTGGACGCTGGAGGATTATCACAACGGCAGACGATCGCTTCCAGTTGATATGTGCAAGACAACCTAGATCACTAATAGACGATAGCTGGCATCGCATGTCCTGTTGCTGCAGGACAGTGCATATCCCGCCAAATTGTGTGGCTTCGACTTCATGAAGGCTTCATGCCCGATGACTTCTAGTTTGTGTGCTTTTGTTCCCATTGTATGTCGGAACCCGTAAACACGGCAGTTGGACACCAGAGTAGTGGGGCCACTTTTTTTTTATAGCTAAGTCTGGATTTAACATCTAGAACGATTCCCGAAGGACAATGATATGGCGAGAGCCAGAGGCACGCTATCGGATGCCAAACATTATGAAAAGAGACCATTATAGGCAAGAAGGCTTAGTTGTGTGGGCTAGCATGGCAACGAACGGTCGCACCGATCTGCACGTGATTTCTGGTGGTTCCGTCACAGCCGTCCGATATCGCGAGGAAATTCCACACCCTCTTGTTTGTCCTTTTATCGCTGCAATGAGTACCGACGCGATATTTCTGAAGGATAACGCTCGCCCGCATAGAGCTAGAGTGGTGCGGAGTTATCTGGAGAGTGAAACCATTTCACATCTGCTGTGGCTTGCTAGAGCATGTATGAGACATGGTTTGGACGACGGATAGCTGGTCGGAATGTGCCCTCGACATGCATTACTACAGGAATGGGTGCTACTGCCAAACAAGAGAACACTACTGCCAGCTTGCCTCGCCGTTATCAAACATGCATTTCAGCTAGAGGATATCGTATCCCTTATTAGCGTGATGTTCCCATTGCCATTTTTTCCAACCCATTTGATCTTTCGCGATGTGTTGGTCGTAATCCATGTGTTTTTGTATGGCTTTGCTTTATTTTTTTCTGTGTGCGTACCAGTCTCTTGGATCAATTTTACGCATATGTATTAAATAGTTTTTGTTTTATTCCATATTTTGCCTTTGTTTCCTATTTTTTTACCAGGAGTGTATTATCAATCGAAAAATCAATTGGTCTGGAGTAATGCTTTTTAGGTCTTCATTGCAGTGCGACTGAAAACTAAACCACCACTATCTTTTTCTTATCAGAAAGTTATATATAACAGTATCTATCGAAATTTACATTTTCATACATTCTTTTAAAATATTTTAAAGAATAAAATACATTTCTCTCAATTTTGGTCTTAAATGTATTTGTTTAGTACGTATGAGTAATATAATTTAAATATGCTTTTTGGCAAACGTCAAAATTACTGGCAGTCTTAGAGGTTCGAAACCTGTTATAAGGTATTGTGTAATGCAGATATCAACTTGATTATATAATGCGTTTATTCGTTTTGGCATGAGTGTCATGAAAGCGGGGTAACTTCTGCATGTGCTCTTTGCTTGTTCGGTATTCTGACTTTATACTGTTCTCGAAAATTGTGTTTAACGAGTCAAGCATCTCGATAAAATTCCTATTTTCTTTTCTTTCACTTTGAGAATCAAACGGCTAAAAAGAAAACGTAATTAGCTCCTGCAGACAGTTTCGATTTCTTTTCCAAATCTAAAAATGTGATAGTTTCTCAGATTGTGGATGCATGAGTGACTGTGTGCATCCATTGATGCGATTCTTTTGATGGTTATGCGCAAACCTTCATAACTTCTGTTTTTAAACTGAACACTTATTTTTTTTTAGTCTCTACAGGCTATTAATACATGTTGAAAAGACCCATTATTTGTACCTATCAAATGAGATGTATAAGTGATTTCATTAATATTCACTACCAGTATTAATTAATAATTGTTCAGATCGGATCTCCAGTACATTTACTACTTTTGTTTTACTCTATTCGTTTTTCTTTCGTTCCTCACAAAATAGCAAAAGATTCTGTGGTAGCATTTTATTAGCCGAACTTTCTGCTGAGTTAGTATATACTATTAAATATCACTTTTATTTACTGAGGCAAAAGTAAAGCATTATTGCTTGTTCATTCTTCCCCCCCCCTTTCTTTACGGTATTCATCATAAAATTGCCACTAGCAAACTTTTCAAACCAGCTTCTTTCCATCTTCTACCTGTCTCTGATCACACGGAACAACCAACGGAAGCCACGTTAGCAGAAATCATGAGCACAGTTTTTGCAAAGGATGATCCCTCAGAGGATACATTGGCTCACCAGACAATCAGACAAGACACCACGGAGGTAAACACGGCAGAGGATGTCAACTTTACAAGCCAAGAGATTTTACAAGTACTAAGATGCCTGCCGCAAAAGAAAGCACCTGGGCCGGACGGGATAGACTACCGTATCATTAAAGTTATAGTAAGAACCAACATCACCTTGTTCAAAGATCTATTTAACAAACTGCTGAATACTGGCACGTTCCCCAGGTGCTTCAAAATTGGCCAGGTCATCTTCTTTCTAAAAAAGAACAAGGATCCGAAGCAAGCTAATGCCTACAGACCGATATGTCTACTCTCGGCATTAGGAAAAACATATGAAAAGCTATTAATGAATAGGCTTAGGCACCACCTCCACATCAGTAATTACCTGAGTGCGGACCAATATGGGTTCCGCACGGGCAAATCTACCATTCATGCCCTTATGAAGGTAAAAGAGACAATTGTGCAAAATAGGCTATCCGGACACCACACTGCGTTTATCTCAGTCGATCTAAAAAGCGCCTTTGATACGCTGTGGTGGCCGGCAATTCTGAGAGCCCTAAGGAAATCACGCTGTCCGCGCAACATCTATCGGACATTAGAAAATTACCTCTCGGAACGACAGCTAATTCTGCCGCATAATAAAGGTTTCCTGCACAAAAAGCAGATAAGAGGGTGCCCTCAGGGATCCTGCGCGGGACCCTTCTTATGGAATCTGACGTTTAATAGCATCTTAACAGAACAGTGGCCAAGCCATACAAAAATCATAGCATATGCTGATGACACGGCATTATTAGTACAGGGCCACACGAGAGAACAGTTACAACGTAATTGTCAAGAATCATGTGACCTTTTCCAAGCGAGGTGTGCCGAACTCAAACTGCAGATAGCGGAAGAAAAATCACAGGTGTTATTAATCCCGAAAAAGGGAGGCACACTTGCGCGACAGCCACGTATCACGCTGAACGGCCAGCGTCTCGCCATCAAGCGAGAACTAAAATATCTAGGAATTATATATGATGATAAGCTCAACTGGATGCCGCATGTGCTCTCGTTAAAAAAACGCACCGCCAGCATAGCACAGCAGCTTAAAATGATGAAGGGTTACCGTTGGGGAATCAACCCTCACATACTTAAAATATTATACTCAACTGTCACAGAAAAGATCGTGACGTATGGTGCAGCTGTCTGGGCCTTACCGATGCAAGGCAGAAAGGTGAGACACCTGCAGAGCCTTCAAAGGCCATTCCTGTTAAACATAACGAGGGCATTTAGAACGTCGCCAACCAATGCGCTGGCAGTCCTGGCAGGCCTGCTACCTCTACACATCAGCGTCGAGAAGGAAGCAGTATATCAATCCATCAAACAGCTGGGGCAAGTAGTACAATACGGTGAGGAAACATTTACGGCAGACGAAACAGAGCAGTCCCTCAATCGCCTTGACACGCATCCCGCGCAGCATGGCACTGGAGTACACGTCAACTTTCGGCAGAATCTAAGATCCACTCAAGCCGCATATACTTACTATACAGACGGCTCCAAGATCGATGACAGAGTCGGCTGCGCATATGTTGCATTCCAAAGCAATAATATTGTCAATCTATGGAAGGGGCACCTAACAGCGCAGAACAGCGTATTCCAAAGCGAGGCTACTGCCATCAGTAACGCAATACAAGATATTATACAACGGAAACGCCCCTGCAGTCGTGTCATTACGGACAGTCAGTCAACCCTGCGTGCTGTCCTCAATCCTGCCCACAGCTCCCCAATCATAGAGGGTATACAGGAAAACTTACGTCGAAACCAAGAAATGAGAATAACATTGGAATGGACGAGAGCTCATGTCGGAAACTCCGGCAATGAGACGGCTGATAGATTAGCAAAGGAAGCCGCTCAGAACATGGAGGCCGCACAGATAGAAATACCGCAGCCAGTGTCCTACCTCAAACGGAAATTGAGAGATGCAGCTCACTTACTATGGCAGACGGCGTGGGACAATGCGGACACCGGCCGCCGAGCCCATGCACTGCTGCCCAAAGTAGACTCTGAATTCATAATGGCACGGCCGCAAATGGTATACTATATTACAGGGCATGGGCCCTTTCCCGCTTACTTTTCAAGATTTGGAATATCAAACTCAGAACAATGCAGCTGTGGTGATTTGGGCACAGCAGAACACTATTTGTATCAGTGCCCGCTTACAGAAGGAATGCACTTTCCGTACCCGCAGAACAACGAGCAGGCCTTTAGAAGGTTCCTAATTAAGCACAAATATCACAGCAAGGCTATAGTAAAGATCATAAAAAAGCTAATGGACATGGGCACTGAATTATGCCAAGTGTAATCCATTAATGAATATCTAACATGAAGTGGTCTGTGCAAAACGCACCCAGCAAAGACAATATTCGCCTACAGTGAGAGGGATACCTCAAGGTATCAATCACCGAAAAATTAGGTAATAATCTCAGATATTCAACCCGGTGGCATTAGATTCGTAGAACTGCCAACCGGACGGTCCAGGCGTTGGGTTTGGGCGCGCGGTGCGAGCCACCCATGAGGCATCACAGGTCATACTCTAGATAAGGGCGGGCGTGACACTATGCTAATTAACTTAATAGTAAAGGGGTAGTGGTCACGTCCTCCGTCACTTGTCACTTCCCCCCCCCCCTTTCAAAAAAGGGAGCTATTAGTTGAAGGATTTTCTTGGCTTTGTTGGCAATATTAAAGGCTTCTCTGTCATTAGGTGCGATATTGGCAAATCCCCGTTATTGTGATATGTTAACACGGTTTTTAATTCAGCGATGAATGTGGTTGTGCAATATTACTGTGATGAATAACATGAACTTCTATTGTTTCTTTTTTGATTCAGAAAGTTTAGTTTAACCGACATGCTTTTATTCTATTTTTTCTTTTGCGCTGCGAAAATTTCGTATTTAGGGCATTAACTGAAAAGGAAAGAAGTGAATGGAAAGTTATATTCCCCCACCCCACTTCGACAGCGTTAAAGCGATGTAAAAACTAAAAGTGAGAGTAAAACCAGATTATAAGTTGCTGTTACGTTAGGCGCATTTATATTTTAAGGTAAGTTTTCATAATGGAAAAGTGGTCTTATATAATTAATGATATATTTTTGCCAAAATTCATGTTTTCTTCAAAGAGTAAACAGAAGTGAAGCACAAATAGGCTTTTAACTTGAACTGAATATCTAATGATAAAATCAGTATATTTGTGATACCTTTAATGAAATAAGAATAAAAACTCGGTATACAATCAAATTTCTGCTTCGGCAAGGACTAGAAGCTAGGACATGCTTTAATAAATAATTTGCTGATGAAATACTGATCGTTAATATTATTTTTGAGCTACAGAAGTCAGCAGCCATCTCCGGTCATCATCGCCGGGGCATACGAAAGGCCAAGCGGTAAAGCTGCTGAACAGACTGGCAGTGCGGAACGAGGTTCGAATCGCTCTGAATGGGCTGCTTGCAAGGGATTTTCGTGGTTTCCGCCACGTGAAGCTTGTATACGAGCTAGTTTGCTTTAGAAAGACCTCCACGAAGGTATCCCTTCCTTTAGGCAGATAGCCCTCGAGTGTTTTGCCATCATCAGGTAAACCAAACAAAATCATTATCGGCGGAGGGACTGTCTACCTTCGATATAGCACCATTAACTTGTTGTTTGATTTAAACCTAAGGGCTTTTCTCTTCGCATCATGCCACTAAGCTATCAAAAGCGGCAGTCGCCTTCGAATATTTTTTATTTGAAATTGTTTGTAGTATCCTATCCGTTTTTGCATTGAGTGTTACGAATGAAAGTGGTGTAATAGTGGGCATTTTTCGTAATACCGGTTAACTTTATATGACATACAAATGAATTAGAATTGCGTTCAACCTTATTTAAGATGAATCTACCTTTCAAAAGATTTTGGGTCTCCTGTGGAGGTGGCCATGTTAGAGAGAAGATGTTGAATATTGATGTTTGTTGATGCTTTTCATAACACTGATCACGTTCACAGGTGGAAGTGCGTCGCCTTGAGAAAATTTACTGTATTTTGCTTTACAGAAACTATTAATGTGATTCTGGTTTCTGAATGGGAAAATGTGTTTATTAAAAATTCCCCCCCCCCTTGAATCCAGGATTAGTATGGTACAAATTTGTGCAGCTTCTTAACACAGTTTTTTTGTTGGAGGATGATAATTAACGAGTTCAGATAATTTGATGCTTGACTAAGAAATGTCAAATAGGCTTTAATTATGTTGAGCAAAATAGCAGCAGAGAGGGTGGCAGTTGATTATTATATAAAGTGATTTTCCGGCCTTTTCTCGGATGAAATTGGTTTCTCATCATCAGGAGCATATTCCACAGCAGCCTGTTCAGCCGGGGCAGTTATGGTTAGAATTCCATCCTGACTTAAACTGGAACTGATTGCATCTGTCTGAATATCTGAAGGCAGCAGATACCTTCGTATGAAATGCCTTGCAATGAATCCTTGATCGTTTAGCTGTTCTTCATGCTCTGCTATTATGGTTACATACCTGAAAGTTAAGAAAACAAAATGACTGTAAGATTTGAATCTTGCACTGCAACTTTGGTATTGGATGAAATCTGAAGGAAATCAAACTTTACTGAAGTAACGAACACAAGTCTTTGGAAATTGTAATTGGGTTAACCTATTTCAGAAATGCAACCTGCTTACAGTGGAATTCTGAAAAGTATCGATACTTTTTATACCATTTTAGAAACAAAAAGTCGTACGTTTCTTTATCTACCGGAATTCGCAAGTACGCATGCATTTAATGAAAAATAGCGGAATAATGCTGATAAAACATTAGGGACCATTAATAAGTAAGGAGGGACAGAAAAAAAAGTGGACGGAGCACCAGAACTTTGGATTTACAGGCTTTGCTCTGTTGCACTACGGTTTTAGTGCACAGGGCATACTGAGCCCCGCCTCGGGAACCAGCCTGGCAAGGAATCCACTTAGTGTGCGGCGCTCTCATCTTTCTCTTACTGGGCGGACCTTTCAATTTGCCGGTCCATGCGTTTTGCGTTTCTTTATATACAATTCTATTTTATTTTGAAATACGAATTGATATTTTGATAATGCCTTTGTATCTATTTATATTTGGCTGTTCATAGGTACTTAATAAGTACCAGTAACATGAGGTTGCAGTGTGTCTGTTTTCATTTTGAATTAAATCATTGCTTAAATAAAAAAGTCGGTACTTTCTTATTAGAACCATCCGTTTTTTTAAACTTTAAGTTAACAACAGAATTATCGTCAAGTTGATGTTTACTTCTCATATATACGTACTTTGTGGCTGCCATCTTTCCGCGATTGCTTTTAATGTAGCTCCAGAAGCATGGATTTAAAAGATTTTTTCTTTTCCGTCGCGTGAGTGGATTGGAGAGGGCTAGGATATATTAGCTGAATCCATATAAACATTTTCAGAATTTTTGACTCGCTAAACTCTAAAGTTAGAGATCCCAATTAATAACAATAATTATTTTATATTTGGCAATGATTTTAAAATGCTGTCTAGTTGACATTAATATCTGAGCTATTAAGTGGTTACATTAAATAGCAGTTTCAGAATACATTGTTGAAATCGATCTTAGAAACGGAAGGTGACCAATGGTTATGATTGATTAGTACACTGTGTGCCTAGAATCACATTAAAAGTCCAGTTTCCTTAAATCTGAATGCTGAGAAAATTTATTTCGTTGATATCATCATTGACGACATTTTGCAGTGGTAGAGACCTGCAGTAAAAGATATTTTTCTATTTTCCATCCATAATCCAAAGAAATTACGTAATCAGATTATAAAATTGTTGCATATATTAAGTTTCTTGTTAGCCCAAAGGGCTATTAATTTCGCTTTGGCATTTTGCGTTGATTCACCATAAACGGCGAATCACTTCATAAATTGTTGTCACCAAATATTTGAGCCCTGTAGTATATTGAAAGAAATTAAGTAATAAAGAATTTGTGTAACTGTATGTATGTTTCTTGCATACATACAATATATGCATGAAACATACATACAGTTACGCAAATTCGATGGCTCTAGGTACCGTTGATAAAACAACGGTACCTAGAGCCATCAAATTTTGAATAACGTACGTCTCCACCCGAATATGAGCATCTAGAAGCCCAATTTGGAATTTGTTTTATTATCTATTTCGTATTTTGTAAAACTTTAACGAATTTTTGATTAACAAACTCAACGATTTCAAAGCAAGGAATGGCAATAATGTACGGGGGGAAAAAACATTTTTATCTCCAGCGCGCGAGACTGTGTATCGAAAATTCTAAAGATATGCTCTTTTAAATATTTTGCGATATTGCGCTTGGATTGAATTTTATGGTTTAAATACGAATAACATGATATTTAACAAATAAAGGTAACACGCAAAACGTAAAAAAAAAACTGCCCTTTGGGCGTAATATGAAATCTAAAAGCTTTTTTTAAAGGGGGGGGGTTTGATTACTTTATCTAGCTATCTTATTTGTCTGACTAGCTGCATCTCAGTTTGATTGAAAGCATTTGAATGGATATTTTGGGGTACGGGGTGTATAAGGGAGGGATATAAAATCTTTAATAGACTGCAAATATGTAACACGTATTTTTCCTTTCTTTGTAACAGAATATAAAAAAGTCTGTGGGAATGCAGCATAAAAATTGAAAAAAAAATTGTAAAAAAACATTGTTATTCCTCTGAATTTAATTTCCCATTGTTACATTTTTGTCACCCTAACAAGATACGTGCCGAGAGTGGGGTGAGTGTAACGCTTGCCAAAAGTAAATAAACAGACACAAAAATAAAATATAATGAATAATATGAATCATATATTATTCATTATATTTTAATTTTGCTTTTGCTGTGACTAAATGACAAAAAATATCAAAGGGGTTTAGTTTTGAAATTTATTTTAGAGGTGTTAAAATCCGTCGGTACGCCTGTGATCTTGACTCTCATGTTCTAAATTATAAATCGAATTTGTTCATGAAAAGGTTAAAAATTTAAATTTTTATTATTCATTATGTAGCGATCGACCCTTTTTTATATTTTAACTGGGTGTGAAATTTGAAACGAATTCCTTTTAAAGTTTGAAGGAAAAAAAATGATTGTTTTTGATTCTGTCAAGTTTCTTTATTAAGCAAAAGAATTTAGATTTTATTAACCACGCGATTCGTGTCTAGGAAAACAATCGACACCAAAGTGTCAGAGTGTGCGCCGTTTTACTGCTTTTGAAAGCTTTTTATGCAGGCACCTTTGCGTTTCTTTCACAATGGAATTCTCTTCATTGTGCGTTGATAGCGCATGCTCGGTGGTTTATTCTTGTTCCGAACGCTAGAAACTCGTACGATACTTCTTTACACTTTTTCTTTCATGTGAGCGATAAGTGATGTAAGCTGAATACTTTCCCATAATTTGGATGCAGTAAACGGATAATTAATATTACTAACAAAATCAGGATGGCACAGAATGTAAGTAAAGTCTAGCTTACGAAAACAATATAATTAATATTCAACTTATCAAATTTTTAAAGTTTTCTATTTTGCTGCTTTCTTTTGGGGCAGTCTGAAACTTTTCCATGACAGTTTTAAAATAACTTTCCACTTGTGCTCTCTTTTTAGGAAGTAATATGCTAAATAAATATAATTTTAAGAAATAAAATTAAAGGAATAGAATTTACTTCAGAATTAATATATTAAGAGTCTTTTTTACTTCCTTGTACAAAGTAATAGAAGTATTGTAATCGCGAAAAATTTCGAGTATCATATTTCGAAGAAAATACCCATTTGAGCGCTCCTGAATCCCCATGAACGATGTTTTTCATGACATCTGTACGTATATATAGTATGTCGGAAGCCACCTTACCGGAAGAGTTGTACGTATATATAGATAGAGTAAAGGATTCTTTTTCGAAAACGGTTTGTAAAATGGATTCAGAAGACATTTCTTCGTGACGTCTCTACGTACGTATGTGTGTACGTTCCTCGCATAACTCAAAAACGAGTAGCCTCAGAAAGCTGAAATTTCAACATGGGAACATGCAGTTGTGCACCTCCCTGTTTGGTTGCAATCAGCCGCACCAAAAGGATATATGTATTTTAGAAAAGTTTTTTTTTATATATCATCTACAACGAACATTAATTAATGCGATGAATTATTGGAATAAATTTGAGTCAGTATTTTAAATATAAGTAATGTAGATTTCTAGTGTAGTAAAAATATTTTAATAAGCTGTATAGATATGTATATTATTTTACTCGGAAACTCACTCTGTTACTCTGCTTGGTGAACTAAGTTTTTTTTATTCTTATATATTGGTGAATTGTGCATTTTTTGCTTTAAAAGTAATTGCATTATGTTATTTTTATGCTCCGGTTAAGGTTTTTATGCCTTTAGTTAATTTCCATGCAATAGTTAGTTGTATTATCAACAATTTAGAAGTTATTTCATTTCTACTAATATTAACGGAGCCGCCATTTGTTTACATTTGAAACTCTTTAGTAGAATAGTGTTAGCTTGGTCCTAGGTTCGAATCCGAGGCTGGCTGCAGGGGTGTTTTCGTTGTTTTCCCCATTTGTAACATGTGTACTAGCCAGTTCCCTTAGAAAGTCCTCCACGAAGGCATCCCTCGCCTTAGGTAGATAGCCCTCGAGGCTTTGCCATAATCACATAAGCCGAGCCAAACCAAACTTTAATATAATAGTGAGTTATGTCAGTTTCTGAAACAAGTTCAGCGTGTTTTCGCGGAGTTTTCTGCACCGAAAAACCTATCTTCCTGCTCTCTGACCGAACTGGTTATTTTTGCGTGGATGCTAATTTTAATCGTAAAAATTGGTTTTTAACTGTATTTGGTGTTTTATGTTTTTCTACAATTTACAGTTTTTAATTAGGATATTTTAAGTTTTTATGTATTTTTATCTTGCCGCGAAGTAAGAACTGAATTGACTGAATGTGAAATATATCTAATGAAATTCGAGGAAATAAATGAAATGCAGCAAAAAATGTGTATAATATAATAGGCCGTACAAGGAAGTCATGTGGTGTCCACATCAGATTTTTTTAATGGGTAATGTTACTAGAATCTAATGTGATAATTAATTCGAATTTCATCTAGTTTTAATTACATAAAATAATTTCTTGAATAAGATACTTAAAAACTATGAAATGTGAAAATCAATAAATCATGTTTTATTGCTGGAGTTGCTTAACTAGTGTTTGCCGATTTGTATAATGTACAAATTAAAAAACATCGTTTTTCGTATTTGTGCTTAATATAGAATGTTATTAAAATGTTCCGATTTACTGACAGTAAATCAAAATATTCTGTGTAGAAACAGCATTTCCATCTTGAAAATCGTAATTGATTAAATATTCACCGAATTGAGAAGATTTCTTCTGCTTAACAATATTCGCAGTATAACAAGGTATGAAACTTATATGTATTATTTTGACGAGGTAAATTTAATTTGTATTAATATATAAATAAATGTACTGTCAGAGCAAGGTAAGATGCTTTTAAAAGTGTTATTTATTGCTAAGAAAGGGATTAGTTATGTTTTTCGTATAGTCTGCAAATGAGAAACGAATATGTTAGAATTTTTAGTTGGTTCAAATATTCTTTGTTGCTGTATGTATCAGCGTAGTGAAGGCAAATACTTTGATATTGCTAGAACTGGGATAAACCTTTCTTGGGAGAGTCTGGCATTATTTTCTTGAAAATCCTTTGCATTCCCCGCCCTATTTAAAATTACATCGATTGAAATATTTGTTCTAATGATTAGTTTTAAATTTCGTTTGTTCCGGCTTTGCAAATTATTTCACCAAAAAAAGATAAAAATTAACATTTGACTGAGTTTTTATATAATTGATTGTGATTGATAGCCTGCTGATTAGGCGCGATAATGCTTCAGAATTTAATGTTCATTATCTGTCCTGTTAATATTCATTATATATTTAATTTCCATTATCCGTAAGCATATAACACATACCACGATTATCCTTAGGTAGGATATTTATCATTAATTTCCCTGCTTATATGTTTGCGTCAGAATCAGTTACAAAGACGAAAATTGCCGAGTAAAGGTTAGAGGTTGGTATCCCTTTAGGGCCCACCAGCGGCCGAGCGGTAAAGTCGCTAAACACTGGTAGTTCCGACCTGGGTTCGGTTCCAGGCGAACGGGCTGGCTGCAGGGGTGTTTTCGTGGTTTTCCTCCTGTGTAACGTGTGTACGAGCCAGTTTCCCTCAGAAAGTCGTCCACGAAAGCATCTTTCACCTTAGGCAGATAGCCCTCCAGTTCTTTGCCATAACTAAACTAAATAAACCAATTCTACTTTTTTAAGTTTTGTAATAATATAAAATAATTATTTAAGTCACCAGCCTGATCATTATTACATGTGTATAAATAAGTATTGCAACATTTGCCATGACTTCGAGTTTTAGTCAAAACTGCGTAAAAGTCACGCATATTTTTTAATTAATCGATTTTGGTGAAGCATTTTTATTGCAAAATAATCAGCGAACACGGCTGATGCGTTCTTTAAATAAGGTTATATATATGAACGTATATTTTATGCAGCTTTTTCAGGGGTGTCGTCTAAGGGCATGCGGCGTACGCCTATAAATATGATATAGCAAAAAGAAATTGTTTTTTAACTCAATCGAATAATAAGATCCCTATTAATTACTTTAAATACACAGCTTTGCATTAGATCATCGATTTTATTTAGAATTTTTTTTAAAAAAGGGGAATTGCGCTCTGTCATGTCTTCTGTAGTTTTGCCTCTGTATGCTGTGTGAGTACCAACATCATTAATGAAATAATGTATTTTACAAAGGGAACAACTTCCCGCCCCTTTTTTGAATTTCTGCAACATGAAAGTTTATTCGAATTTTTCCGAAATGCATGCATTACTTTTACCACATTTAGATATGGGAAATGAGTGTTAATTGTTTACCACTGAATTTGGCGGAATTTATTATAACGTTTTTTATTATTACTCATTTATGTCACAAAGGCGAGTATTCTGCTTCGAAAGTTTTACGTTGTGTTTGCTTGTTGTCTCTCAAAGCTCCGTGTGATAATTTATTAAACCTAAACTATTAAGTGAAGTATCCTTTTTTAGTCCAGAGGGCTTTGTCCCTGAAGGACTATTGTTTTCGTTTTGCGATCTTGCGTTGATTCACTACAAACGGCTGTATCACTTTTCAAATTGCTGCCACCAAATGTTATCGCCTTGTATTATACTTAAAGAAATTAAATAATGAAGAATCTGCATAAATGTAGGTATATTTCTCCAAATGTGATAAAACAACGGTACCTAGAGCCATCCAATTTTGAATAACGTACATTTCCACCCGAATAGGCTCATCTGGAAGCCCGAATTTGGAATTTGTTTTATTATCTATTTCATATTTTGTAAAACTTTAACGAATTTTTGATAAACAAACTGAACGATTTAAAAGCGAGCAATGGCAGCACTCTACGGGGGGGAAAAAAACTTTTTATCTCTAGCGCGCGGAGCTGTGTATCGAAAATTCTAAAGATATGCTGCTTTTAAAATTATTTTACGATATTGCTGTTGAACTGAATTTTATGGTTTAAGTGCGAAGAACATGATATTGAATAAATAAAGGTAAAACACAAAACGTTAAAAAAACGCCCCGTTGGGCGTAATTTAAAATCGGAAACCTTTCAGATTTTAAATTCCCCCTCCCCCATCAGAAATTTGAAGCGTCACTGAAAATGAAACAGACGGAATTTTAAAAGGGTTAATTCAATCTATTCAGTGTTTGTTTGCCCTCTAAAAAATAAAAATTGCTTTAAAATGATAAAACGTAAAAAGAATGTGCATGTTAGATCAAAACACAAGGCATTCTCAAACTGCATAATGCAAGAAAACTAGCTAGTTGATAATTTATGCTGTTAAAGACAATTCACCCCCCCCCACACACGTGATTAGTTCTAAGATAGGTATTTTACAATTTCAGTGTGTTATTAATATATGTTTTAAGAGATGAAAAATTTCGCCGTCATCAAGGCTTGAATTCAGCCGATGTGGGGTTCCGATAGTTCTCAATTTTTGAGAGAAATCGTAATTCTACCCAAAATGCATCGAGACTTTAAATGAGACACAAACTCCGTTGTACAAATGAATTGCAATATTAACAGAAAACCTTAATGTCGCATTTTATTTAGCAGTTAGTAAAACTAATATTAGTACTAGATACAGAATGAACTACTTAATTTCCCCGGGAAGAGCAAAATGCAAAATCAAACTCCAGCAGATTAGGAAGAAAATCTTCCTTGTCTAAGTGCGAACCTTTCAGAAAGAGGAATTTTTATGGGTTGCATTCATATTGTCAAAATTTCTTTAAATGGATTTGAAGCCAAAGTAAAAATGCAGATTTATCTCAGCTCGAAGAATACCGATAAGAATATTTACATCTGCTTTGTAACCTCCTGGACTGTATTGCTGTTAGCGAAAGTTGACTGTTACTCAGAATTGCAGGTTGAGAGTTTGAATCCCATGTAAAACTTCTTTATTTTAGTGTCCTTCCTTCTTCTCGTAAACCTAATATCCGGTCACCTCTAGTGGTGTACTGTGTGCAGTGAATGTTCTCAGGGATGTTTGTTTTTTGTTGTCGACTCCGTATTTCATCGAAGAAGTTCTTCGTGATAAGACGGTTAAATGATCGTTCGGTTCGGCTGTTCCCGACAATTGCAGAAGTATTCGCCCATTTGAAGGAAACAAAAAGAGATAAATAAAATGTCCCTTTTATCCTCTGTATCATTAGTTACGTGCATTGTAAGACCGTAAGCTCAGAAACTCTAGATTATAGGCTCAAGAAAGTATGCGAAGAGCTTAATTTTAATAATAAGTGTAAATTAGACGAGCTTTCGGAACGCAGAGAAATTTCCTTCTTTTCATTCCATCCCGAAATTTTACGAAACATATTTTACAGTAGTCTTCCGAATTATTTGAACTGAATGTTCTGTATTTTTCTCTGGAGACGGAAAATAAAATTGTACAAAAGTTTATACCATGTATAATGAGTAATATTTGTAACATGATGACTGAAATTTATAAGTTGAGCAGCTGATTTTAGCAGCTGATCAACATTAACTGTACTGGTTCAGATTTTATCAAAGGTTAATGTAATTCATTTGTTGACTGTACTCGGAAATATATTATAGTGTAATCTGTATAAATGAAGCAAAATTGAATTATGATGTAAACGGTCTGCAAACCGTTCCTGAAAAATTTTCATTTCAAATCTTAAATCTGAGGAATTTAAAATTTTTATTACATGCATTTAATTATTGTACATTTTATGCAATGTTTTAGTATATTAATACTCAAATGCAATATCCAACTTTCAAATACATGTAATTCTAATTTTCATTTATTAATATGTATTTTGAAATTTTTGGTGTCCAGAAGCATGTCCATTATATTAATTCAAGATACGCTCCTGGTCTTTGTTCTCCTCAAACTGTTTCGAAAGCTTCTTTTCAAATCTCGAAAGCGTCTTCGGAACAAGTTATAATTACGCAGTGTGATTGCAGATATAGATAAAAGGAAATAATAATTATTATTTTATATTATTTTTGCAGGTTCAACATAGGCTAATATTTCAATACAAGGTTTCATTGATTAGCAAGAGAACTTAAATGTTGTAAGAAATGAACTCTCCTTAGAAATGTAATCAAATGTAAAGGAAAATGTAGTTAGTTAAGACTAACCAAAGCAGTGGCTTGTTATGATTTGTAAAATGATGTTTAAAATGAAACATAAGTAATTAGCATCTAATTTTGTACCGATATATTGTTATTGTGGAACTTAATTTATTATTATAGAACTTCTGCTCACGCTGGCCTATTTAAGAGTTTATTACGTTTTCCGGAGCATAAAGAGCATGCGTAAGAAAATGCAATAGTATCTTATTGCATTTTCTAAGCTTCTTTTCTGTGCGTGCCGTGTAAATGCTAAAATTTAATCGTATTCTAAAATAATGAAAATATAATGAGAAATGTCTAAATAATGAGAATTTAGTTGTCCGGTTATGCTCACTAATGACAAATAAGCCTATTAAACTAAAAAATGACACTACAGTACTATACTATGCTGAGTGTATCTTCCAAATCCATTCTTAATTTTAATTCTGTCTAATACAAACATAGATCTTCTTCGAATCATCTTTTATTCTCTCTAGTAGAAACCTAGATCATCTTCGGACCAAGAATGTCAGATTGTGTGAATTTCTTCATTTGCCATAAACGTGTTTCGTAAATCCTTTTTTTATGGTAAAGTTATAAATACTAGTACAGGGACGGCCTTAGCGCAATTTTGAAAATTGTCTCCAACACGAAAGGACGCGTTTACTGCTCTTCATAAACAAAAAATAAATATCAAGACTAAGCACGAATGTCGCCAAAAGTCGCCAAATCCCGTGTGTGCCGTATACTAGATTAAGCCCATGCGGATTCAAATCCCGCGAAAGGTTTGACTGAAGGGCGTTTCTGGAGTGTTCCCCATGCATAACGGAAATATGAGAGAGTTTCTTTTAAAAAATGCTGTACGATACTTCCCCCCATTAGAACAATAATCTTAACTGTGTTTTGCTGTATTCAATTAAACAAACAAATTTGATTTATCTATTAATTTAGCTCTAGGGCATTTAATTTGTTACTCATACAACTGTTTCGAATTTTATATGTATATTATTTAGCACTTTGGATTCTCAATACTTTTCTTATGCATTTTTTATGCATGTGGCAAAATTATTCATTGATTTAGTTTACAAATTTGTGGTGTTTCAATAAATGCTTTATAACAGTGTAGCGTGACTGTTTGTTATTATCCAACCATTTGATTATACACATTTCTATTTTTCACTATATATCGTAAATAGTTTACAACATTTCATTTATTTATTTTTTAAAGAAATATTCTTAGGCTCTACATGTATGCATTTTAAGAATCATGCGCACGGAAAGTTTTAATTCGGATTAATGTGGTTAACTTCTAATTGTATCGGGCGTAATTAAAAATTTTTTTATATCAAACTAGAAACGTCTAGCAACTCTCTTCAGCAAAAGTTGCGTATCTTTTATATTTATTTTTGTTACAATAGCTTTACCTTTTTCTAACAGAAATACTTTTTTTTTTAATTTTAAAATTTGTTTACCTGTCGTCAGTTTTCACTGTAATTTCCTCCTGGGCGAAATCGCTAACATCCAATTTGACCTCGAAACCCTGGCCTGGCTTTGATATTGACATTTTACCCAATTCCTAAAACTGAAATTTGCCAAGAAGTTTACTTCTTTGATTTAAAATGCCTGTCTGTTCGCAATACCGATTGTCTGCGATATCACGCGATTTATTTTTTCACTTGCATAAGATTAACATATATTTCACCTTGAAAGTGGTGTTACCTTGGTAACAGGACATTAATAGCATTATGAATCAGACGCAAGCAGTTTAGAATATGATCGTGAGGAAGAAAGAATATTGGGAAGGGGAGTGGAATGTATACTTCATCGGTGATATACTAGCTGGACATCAGACTGAGAATCGTATTATGCTTGAAAGTAGAATATAAATTGCCCAGAAATTTTTATAGTTTCCCGCTTTCCTATTATAGTTGAAGTTTTATGTTAAGCATTTAGCATTTATGCTTGTTACTGTGCGGCATATACGTGAAAAAGATTGCCGTTAGAGTTGCGTGTTTGCGGCTCTTTTGCAATCGTCTATTGATCATATAGTTTAAAAGGCGTTGCTGCATTTTTATGGTTATATTATTAATATTTTTCATGTTTCCGTGCAGAGCGCAAACAGTTATGTTAATAATAAGCCCAGGCTAATCATAACTACTATAATCGTACTCGATTATGCAGCACAGGTTTCGCCCGTCGGCGAACTCTTTCCGGATAAATACATTCCGTTTACATCTTCAAATACTTTTTTGATTTCGATTTTATTAGATGTTTAGTGGGCTAGTGGTTAAGACCTATGAATACTGAGAGGTTGATTTTGACTCGATCCTAGGAGAACGGACTGGCAGTGTACTGACTTTTGTGATTTTCCTTGTGTATAACATGTTGACTTCCTGTGTATTCAAATAAATTTCTCATGAGGCATTTAAAAAAAAAATATTGAAAGGTGAAGTATACTGATATATATAGGCTTACACGCAAATTATTCTTAAACGTACACTGCGCAAAAGAAATAATGAGACAGTTCTATATCTCCTATCTATATCCCTATTTGGAATGAACCTACATTTCGAACTGTCTAGGAAGGAATCGAATAAGTTTCATAAAAAAAAAGAGTAAATACGTACCAAATTAAATTAATATTGAGGAGCTAGAATTTTGAGAGCTAATTTTTTAAAAACTGCTCGTGCGATTTTTATAAAACTTGGGAGTTTGGCATAATTTGAGTCGTAGAATCGAAATATGGAAAAAAATTGGCATGTCATTTCAGAAAAAGTCCGATTTTGTGTCAAAATACCTATGTTAGAATAATGCTATATATAAATCTAATACATATCCTAAGTCGCGCTTTCGAGACATGGAAAACGCAATATGAATTTCGTCAATCGGCCCAGTACAACGAGAGATACAGAACTTTTTTTTTTTTTTGCGCAGTATACATATCGTAATAGATGTTCATACTGCATTAAATGTGTCTTCTCTTTTTGAATGCCCATAGAACGAGAACCAGAACTACCCGTTGAAATTTCTCAGTAGATATTCTGTCTAATAACAATAAATAATTTACATTCAACTTGACTGTTCAATTGAAACATTACGCGTACGTTCTTCAACATTACACATGCATTACGCACTATACCGTTAGTTAGGTATATTATGTTGTTGCTTTACGTACTTTATATTGTTACTTTACGTACATTATATCATTATATTACATACATTACGTCGTTCGGTAGGCACATTATATCGTTACATTGTATACCTTACATCGTCACATTACGTACGTTACACACCTAAAATATTAACATTACACTTCAACATTTGATTGTACTGAATGGAAAACTGCAAGCTTAACCTATTTTATTTTCATAATCATTTTTTACATACGCAAATTTTTTGTTGTCTATATCGTTTCTTATTTTGTTAGCTGTATTATTTGTGTATTATTTTATCGGTATTAAAATATTTCCCTCTTGCAGGTTGGATACAATATACAAATAATAATAAAGAAACATTATCATTCGACGTAATGATAGCAGTGAGAGATCTATTCTACACATCCCCCCCCCCAATTTCAATTGAGTGTCCGTGAACTTTTCTTCCAATTCTTCCGCTAAAATATTCAGATTGCGTCTCTTTGTTTTTCCAGACATGGATGTTTTGAATTTTAAACTTAATTTAGTTTAAATTAGAGAAATATTGGCGTTTAAAATCCTAATATTTATTATAGCAATTTATAAGGCAGATGATTCCCTGAAAAGCATAAACTTACGCTCAAATTTAATTAAAAAAATATCTTCGTTCAAATTTCATCAATAATTAAGTGCATCATCTTACAAACCAAAAATAATTTTCAAACACTTCTACGCACCTGAAACTTAAAATTGATTTAGTCAGACCTTCAGCGTACAACAATAATATCCGATACTGTTTTTATCCATTGTAATTCCAGATCTGATTTTTGTTAGCTTCCTGTGTATTTAAATTAATCATTCATAAGGCGTTTTTAAAAGACAAAAAAACATTTATTGAAAGATAAATATACTCTTAACTTATTCTTAAACGTAACAGACGTTCATACTGCATCGTACACGTCTGTTATCTTTTCGAATGTCTGTAGAACGACAACCGAGACTAGATGTTGCCTTTTCTCAGTAGATATTCTGTCTAATAACAATAAATAATTTACAGTCATGCTTACAAACATGAATACGTGTTAGAAAAATCTTCCACGAAGGCATCCCTTCGTTTAGGCAGATAGCCTGTGTATGCTTTGCCATATTCAGATAACCTAACCTTTAAAATAGCCGTTTACTGGATAGTGTATTATTTCAGATGTTATCTGTGTTTGTTCGCTTTTCATATATTAGATTTAGGTATGCGTATGTCTGGATACCAGTAAATACTGAAATAAATGTGTTGTCATTAGCTTATTAAATTTTCCAACTTGCGACATTTTTAGAACGCTCGAATTTAAGTTGTTTAGAAAATGAAAAATGCTACCTCTTCTTTGCTACATGGAACGTCTCGGTATCAAAATGTTACAAGTTATTCTCCCTTCGCGATGCTTTTACTTTTTTAAATTGAAACCTTTTGCCGTCCACGTCTGTTTAGAATATGTGCCTTTAGAATAATTACCGGTAAGACATCTAGTGGTAATACAAAATTCATTTTTTCTAAAATATACTCATTTTCTGCAATATAGTACCATCTTCGAGATTGGTTAATGGTTGTAGAGTTATTAGGTGATTTGGAAGCAGAAAATGTGAAAAATGAGCAATGTCCTCGCCGGGACTTGAACCACGGACCTCTCGAATACGCGTCGAGCGTGCTGACCTTTACACCACGAAGCCATGCGAAGAAGGCGGGAGAAATACCCTATATACTCTCTCTTTTAAAGAACGACTGGAAATTAGGGGACCCAATAGCCAGATCCCGGTGGTGGAAAATCATCATCCACCACTTTTTTTTTTGTTCGAGTGCCACTTGTACGAGTCATTAGTTTATTTGGAAGCAAGAAAGCTGAAAAATCAGCAGTGCTGTCGCCGGGATTCGATCCATGGACCTCTCGAATACGCATGAGTGTGCTGACCACTACACCACGAAGGCATGCGAAGAAGGCTGGAGAAATACTTTATATGGTTAAAACTGTTAAGTTCTGTTAGTTTCTTTCTAGGTTCGATTCTAGACAGATTGATCTATTTCGGTTAAATTTTCCAGTATAGGAATTTATAATTGTATTTGTAAGATAAATATTGTCTCTGTTTTATTTAAATTTACGATTAACACTAGTTAATTAATTATAGACATTAAGCATGGGCAAATAAGCAATTTTTGAAATCGTAGTTGATTTGGGTGGCTGAAAATCGCTGCGGATGCAGATTGCAGTATCCAAATATCGCATGTTATAGTCCATCACGATTGGCTATCCGAATATATGGTAATTAGGCAGTAGACAAAGACGTCAGCATTATGAAGGGTTTGAGAAGGTTTATTTAAATCCTGACACGAGGTGTTTCATTTTCGTAGAATAATTTTTATGGTATTTACGTTTCTATAACTGAAAGAAGACGAATGGTGGGTAGTAAGCGATGGCGTGCTGTCAGACACATTGAAGCAGGATAGTCAATAAAGATATCGCTGTTTTCGTTGCCGTTGATCATTCTGTTATTTGTTGAATGTGGAAAAATTCCAAATAAGTCAAACAGTTGTCCGTAGATCTGTGACTGGTCGACCAAAGGTTACAGCCTCTTTTGAGGATCGGTATATCGCTATAATAGTTAAGCGGAATCAACGAACAAACTCCGTTACATCCACGATGGTTCCAGTGCTAGGTTACTATCTGCCATTACTATGCGTTGAAGGCTTCATATGAACGGAGTGTGCGCCTGATACCAAGTTTTTGTGTTCGCGTGTTATATATAGTAGTAATCAGGCTAATGATGCTAACACCGGTTGTGTGAAAATTTTAAATGAAAAATCTGATGTATACACCACAAGACTTCCTTGTACGTAATATTAAATTATACGCGTTTTTTCTTGCATTTCATTTAAACTTATTGGATTGAATTAAATCTACTTCTTCGATAGCGCATAAACCACAATGAAATAAATGCACTCTTGAAAATTCACTATATTTGTTTACCATAGCGACACTCTGGCGCAAGGTTCACTTAACAGCATTAGATTTCATTCATTTGATAACTCAGAATGTACAAAAAGTTATATCATCTGAAGAATTATCTGATTGTTGCCACATATTCTATTCAAATACTACAATAAATCTAAAACGATGTATTAAAAAAAATTTTTTTTTTAAAAGTTTTTCACAGACGATTCAATATTTCTTATTCAATTCTGACTTCGCGACAAGGCAAAAATGCGTAAAAACTCAAAATATCTATATTAAAAATTAACGAAGTAAATCTTAAACACTTATTTCCTCGAATAAATTTCAGAATGGGTTAAGCATGATTTAATTTGCAATAGTAAAAGAAGGGGTTATCTTTGTTGTTGCGAAGCTTAGTTTCTCTAGAATGGCAAGAAATCCAATATTCTGCTAAGTTAATTAGGCTTAACCGCACTGAAACAACTTTTAAATTTTTGATAATTCTACAAATATTGCATGCAGATTTACTAAAGGCATGGAAACCTTAACCGGAAAATAAGATTATATTTATATATTTCTGGTACGGCCGATTGCAACCAAAAAGGGATGTGCACATCTACGTGTTATAGCAGTCCTAAATACACAATTTCAACGTTTTGAGGCTACTTTTCGGGTTATGCGAGATACATACATACGTACGTACGCAGAGACGCCACGACAAAAATCTCTTAAGAATCCATTTTAAATCAGTTTTATAATTTTTTGGGGGAAAAGAGTTTTTTGTTCAGTCCTTAGTACAGATGTCACGCAAAAACGTTGTTACATTGCAATCGATAGTTGCCAAAATTGATATTTTCGGTGAAATACGATACCCGAAATTTGTCGCGATTACAGTACTTCCTTTTTACTTCGTACAAGGAAGCAAAAATGATTTCAGATGTCAAGTAACTCAGAACAGATCGATGATTTCATAGATGCGAACGAAATACGAAACAGCAGCGAACGTGAAACATAAAAAGAAGTAATATAAAATACAGATTCAGGAAGCAGTTTTTTTTTTGAGGTACTATGCACTGTATAATTATTCCTGAATATGAGGTGACCATTGAAAACTGGAGAAACAAGCAGTATATCTGCCACTCTGTTATAAACAGTTCATTTATGTACAAACAAAAGTAATAAAAAATTTTTTTTGTTGATAATATATATATTTATAAAATTAGAATCTTCTGTAAAAATTGTAGATTTATTGTAATGTTTATGCGTCGTCGTACTGTTGAACATAAAATTCGGTTTCTTTTTTAAAAAACATTCAAAATTTTTTGGTAGTCGGCATTAAACGACCAAAGAGACAGCATATAAACATTCATTAAAAAGTAAATGTTGAGACTTTACTAATGACATAGGTTGTGCTTGATGCTTGTTGTTCATTTGAGAAAAAAAAATTACCCTTGTTTTTAAATAGGATATTCTAGCTCTTAAAATAGAAATGATCTTAAACGTCTTATGATACTTATGTTAAAGAATAGATGTTATGTGGTCTTCAGTGTCTCGACATGACCTGTCTTATTTCATGTGTAATTCTAGCCTTGCGATGTCTGTCACTACCTCTCTGGGCGTTGGAAGTGTGTACCATGAGCTTCTTTGGAACAAGTTAGATACTTGGAATACCTCGACTTGTTCGTCTAGTTAGAGGTCATTAAGAATTGAAATGAATGAAGGGTTGATCTTATGGTAAATGAAGAACCACGGTTTATGGCCATTATACAGGGTTGGTGTTTGTTTTATTTATTTCAACCGAATTAAGCTTGTCTAATGTTCTGTTAGAAGGGAGTTGAATATTTGTTAATAGCGAATTATGATGATAGTTGTTCGTCTAGAAATATTTATGTAAGGATTTATGAAAACTGTCAGAAATTATCTTTGAATACTTACATAAGTGCTCTATAAGTATATATGCAAAGAATTACAGTACAATAACATGTATCCTAATTTTTCGATTTCGAGAGGCCATGTATTGTAAAACGCAAGTATTACGAAGGAGAAAGTAACAGTAAGAAAGAAAAGATTATGATTCGAAGAAAATTAAATTCTAAACTGTAGATAGCATTTATTTTTTTTAAATTATAAGATTTCATCTACTAATTTATTTTAATAATAAAATTCTATGATTATAAAATTTCATTTACTTATAACATACCTGGGCTTATTTTTCAACAAATTCTTTTGAATCTACAGTTCCTTTAAATTCTGTCCCCCGAAAAAAAAATTTCTGCGAGGAAGGAAACAAGTGATAATCGAAGGGGGTTAAGTGGTGGATAGGGCAGGATTTTTCAGCCTAGCTCATCAATTTTTTTACGTGTCAGCAAAGCAGTATGTGGTTTGGCATTATCATGATGCAGTATGATATGTTTTCTTTTGAACATCGCCGGGCTCTTTGACAGTTTTGTTTAAATAGCCATTTGCTGACAGTATCTGTCCGAATTGTGCTTTTCGTAAGTTCGTAACGTATTGTTCCTTGGACGTTCCATCATATACAGCATTCTGTTATTCAGGCTCAAGCTCGCTTTAGAGGTGGTAGGTTGTTCGGGCATACAGTATGCTCTTTTTCTAACGATATTTTTGTAGGTAATCCATTTTTATATCCAGTTATCATCTGGTTCAAGAAGGGCTCGTTTTTGGTCCGAGCAAGCAGAGATGTGCGTATTACGACTCGATCATGCAGATTTTTTCACTTAACTCATAAGACACCCATTTGTTTCTTCCATAAACCAGTGCTTGTTTGCGAATATGGTCCGAAGTAGTTGGTTGAGCTGAGTTAAAGCTCGAGTGCTGTATTATAAATAAATAAAGTAAGCCAAATAAGTCTTGAATGACGTATGCAAAGCGCCGCGAAAATTCGGCAAATGATTTTGTAATAAATGTATAATGAATTTCTTTTGAAAGCGAGGAATTGGATTCTTTCAGCAGTAAACAGATTAGATATTTGCATGGAAGTCTTGATTGATTGTTAATTTTTTCCTTGTGATAAGGCTCTGGAGATAATTATTGATTTTTCGCAATGGCACCTAAACGATACAACAAAAATTTTACAACCGTGAAGCGTTTAGACACTTGCATATTAATATTTTCAGTGAATGCTGTTCTCTGTTTTGCAACGCACTGCAGCATTTATGAAGTCACATTCCTTTTTTTGACATCCGGTTATGCTTTGTCTTTTACTCTGCATACATTTATGCTTTGACTGTCTTTGCCTCGTTCCCATCAAAGTCATTGGAATAAAGCATTGTCAGCTGAAAAAGAACTCCATTGTAATTTTTTTTTTCTCCGTCGTTTGCGTGTTGAACGGTGAGAATGACAATTAGTTTTTTCCTCTTCTCATCTTTCTGTCTCTTCTGTGATTGTTTTTGATGTATTTTTCTTTCTAATATGTATGACTTGCGTGGTTTTGAGATACTTTCATAAAAATACCAACTTTAATTTATTCGTTTTCCATTTAGCGTTTTATTTATTTATTTTTTTTAGCCCAAAAGAGCGTTAGCTCAGAAGGGCTAACGCTCACTCTTAATTTCGTTTTGCCGTTTTGCGTTGGTTCCCTATAAAAGTCTGAATTACTTATCAAATTGTTGCTAACAAGTATTAAAGCCCTGCATTCTATTTAAAGAAATTAAATAATGAAGAATCTGGCTTGAATGTATGTGTGTCTCCCGCATTGTGAAAAAACAACGGTATCTAGAGACAAATTTTGAATAATGTAGTTCTCCACTCGAATATCAACATCTGGAAGCCCGAATTTGGAATTTATTTTATTATCTACTTCATATTTTTTAAAACTTTTTAAACTTGTTAACACTAATTTTTTATTAAGAAACTCAGCGATTTCAAAGCGTCCTATTAACATAAACATCTCGTGCATCTTCAAGGATGAATATTTTATGCGCGAGGTTTCTTTTGTTATTATATAGCTGTTGAACTGAATTTTATGGTGTAAGTGGGAAGAACATGATATTTAATAAATAACGGTGTCACACAAAGAGAGAGCCTTTTTGAGCGTAATATAAGATCTGAAAGCCTTCAGATTTTTTTTTCCCCGTAAATCTGTAATGTACGTTAAGTAGCGAGTACAAGGAGAGATTATGCGATGTCTGATTTAAACTTCTTTCCCTCAAAATATTTTATTTTTACTCACATGTTGCCCCATCCATATTGTTAACGCATATAATGCATATATTGTTAACGTCAGTTGTATTTTGCAATGTTATGTACGCTAGTTAATTTTGAGTGCATTCTGTAGTGATTCTGTGTTCGTGCCCTGCTCTAGTTATGTTTCTTCTAATTAACTTATCCATATTTTAAGGCTTGTATTTTTTAAATTATTATTAACGTTCGTGATGCCGAAAAGAAGAAGATGGAATAATGATTGTGTGAAATTTGGTTTCCCTTGCCCTGGAACAATTGACGATGTGAAAAAACCCCTGTGTATATTTTGTGGCGCTATCTTTTCAAACGCAGAGCCGTTTTAGCTGCTGAGGTATTTCAACAACCGATAGGGTGGCGCAGATTAGCTGGTCACGATGTTGATTTTTGAAAGCTAAAAGAATCTGATTTGGCTCTGGCGATCCTTTGAAAATTTGTTTTTATACCAACTGAAAAACCACTGCAGATGGCTTCATATCGCATGGCGTATAAAGAAATCAAACGCGAGAAGCTCTATGAAGAGTTAATGAAAGCATGTGAATTAGAAATGGCAACAGTTGTTCTGGGTAGAAAAGGAGCAAGCCTAAATTAGTGCGTTATCAAATAATGTTATTCAGAACCGAAATAATGATTTGCATTTGGACATTTTGGATCAACTTGTTGTTACTATTGTAGAGTTAGAGTAAACTAAACTCGGCGGCACAAACAGCCCATAGAGAGCCATGGCCGGCAGTGCCCTGATATCTGCTTTCTAGACCTTGGGCTCCAGGCTGCTTGTGCTTCTTTGCCTGGACAAGTGGTCAGCTTGTCGCAGGACCCCCCGGTGTTTAGTCCCCAAGCGAACTTGGTGCTCATTTTATCGACCCCCCTCAAGGAATGAAAGGCCAAGTCAACCTTGCCCAGCCCGAGGATCGAACCTCGGACCTGTGGTGCTGCTGCGCGACGCGCTAGCCACTGCTGCAGCGGGCTTCATTGTAGAGCTAGTCCATTAAAAATATCTTTCCAGTTGAACAAGACAAATGATGTTGCAAACTGCAGTCAACTGATTGTGTTGGTGAGGTAGGGAGGTATGTTCATGTTGTTGTCATACTAGAAGATTTCCTGTTACGTGAAGACATGAAAACAACCAAAAAGGGCAAAAAAAGACGTTTTCCTGTATGTGAAGTATCTTTGCGAAGTATGACTTGGATATCCAAATTATTGGTTCTCTGTGTACTGATGGTACCCCTGAGATGTTAGAAAATAAATCAAGTTTTTTTTTCCCCTTGCACTGATGAAATAAGAGATTCCGCACTACAAGTTGCCCACTGTTTTCTTATCGACATGCTCTGGAATCAAAAACGCTATCTTCAAAGATGAATAAAGTCCTTTTGAAACTTTAGTGAAGACTATCGACTGGATAAGGGGTCGCTCTCTGCCGCTGGCTGTAACGTGGGAATGCTTTAAGGCGCTTTTTTGAGCTGCTAAAATAAGTGGAAGCTTTTCTAAAGGCAAAAGGCTATTTATTATTTAGCTGGAGAAATGGAATTACAAGGATTCAATCTAATATTGGCCTATGTGAGTTCTTTCACTCGTATAAGCTTGACTACATGTATCCAAGGAAAAATATAAAGGTATAACTTCGGTATCGACGAATTAGAAAATTTAATCTTTCTAATTTTCCATCACTCGAAGTAATAGTTGATAACAATAAGTCCCTAATTCCAAGTGTATGTGAAGACATTGTGGATTATTTGGGAAAGATCCGCAATTTCTGAACTGCAAGTTATTTGATGGATTTCTGATCCACAGGTCATTTGCTGGATTTCTCACCCACAAGTCATCTGATGGAGATTTTAGAGGAGAAGAACTGAAAACTTAGGAAACATGGATTATAAACCCTGCTCTTTCGGTGTAAGCAATACTTTGGAGCAGTATTGGTGTTCGGTAATGAATATGGTCTCAAAACTGAATAAAAGACCCTAACTGCGCTCATCCCTGTTTGCTACGACGTACTAATGCGAATCAGGATTTAGTACTCATTTGTGTATCAAAATAAAATTCAAAAGTCGCTTCGATGCAGAAGCGGGTATGAGAATTGCTATCAGCAACAAAGCGCTACGATTTGAAAAACTCTTATCAAATAAATAGGGCAAGGGGAAATTTTTTTTTTAAAGATTTATGAAAATGTTAATTTTTGTAATGTTTTCTTACTTTTATGTTTCATTTTTGTTTATTGTTAAAATTTGTTTACGCAGCTCCTTGATTTTAGGTTCTGTGATATATTTGTTACAAGCTCAAAAATTATATTCTACAACTATTGTGAGGTTATGGCTTCAAGGAAGAGTCTTGAACAAATTTAAACATCTGGTTAAGTAAATAAGCCTTCTGCTTCTGAAAGAAATAAAGAATGGGAAAAGTTAAGTTCTTTCAAATCCTAGTTTGTTAATCAAAAATTTCGAAGTTTTACAATGACATCAAACTAGCATTGCCAAACATTAATTACATTATCCTCGAGTTCATTTTCTTTAGAAACTGCTTTAGGGGGGTGCGAGAACATAACAAAATTTTTTAGGAGTGGCGGGCATGAAAAGTGTTGGAAACTGGCGATCGGTTACTATTCCATTGTCGCGTGTATGCATCAAATCTTCGTATCTGCAGGTCTTGTCTACTTGCTGTAGTGTCGAGGTATGGCCAGACTGATGTGAAAGCTTTCAAACAGGATAGTGTGTGTGAGTTTTCGTTTTTGATATTGACGTTAATGTATAGATATATCAATTAAAGAAAAATTTGTAAACAGAATACTATGTAATCAAGCACTTTATTAATTATGTCAATAGTATGAATGTTTATAAAATAACTAATTTTACTAAAAATTCAAAATTCTTTTTTCAAATAAAAATATATTAAAAGTTAAAGATCGATATCGGACTGAAAATGCAGTTTTTGCTATGCTAACTTCTTATAGCATCCCTCGAAAAGAGCTAGAAGAACTGAAAGTGGGTTTCTTGTTGTGCAGGTGTCATAACTTGAGTTATTCTGCTGAGATTTATTTGTTACTTAAAATAGATGATTTCTTCTGATTTCGCTCTTGCGCTGGGCAGCTTTGCGATCTACCTTTTTAAATGCACGCTTATGCATCTTTTGTTTTAATAAAAAATAAGTTTCGTTATTTTTCGTATAAACAAAACTAGCAAGATGCGAAATAAATCTATCAGAATCGAATTGTGTAAAAAAATGGTTAAGATATAGTAAATTTAAGTTGGGTGTTGTGTATTGTGTTGCATGTGAAGAGGCAATTGAGTTGCTGTAATTCATTAAGAAAGTCTAACTAGGGAAACGCATGTAGTCGTCGTTTTAACGATATCGCCTGAACTCTGTATAATTAAGCAGCCGTAAAATGAATATGTGTGAAGACAGACCACGCATCTGTTAATAATGAGTGAGAAAATAGGAGAAACATTCATGTTATTTAAATCTAATCGCATTTATATCTGCTAATTAAAAGTCTTCAGATGAAATCTCCTGCCGCTGTAAATTACGCGAATCAAGAGTCAATTTTCTTAAAAAATTCTGCGCCAGATACTCTCGAGTGCTTTTCCACGATAAATAACGTAATTATAAATCATGTTCGCTCTTCTCTTTACTTTTTTTTAAGCAAAACTGTTTAATTAGACGAAACTGTTTGTTTTTGATATTAATAATGCTAATCGTTTATTTTACTTTTATTTTTTATTGATTTTTTTCGACATTTAACGAAATAGCAAAAAAGTCTATAAAAAATTTAGTTGACTGTAAATTCAGCCTTCCCTTGAAAGTTTCATTATTTTTAAAAACCTGCAGAAATATGTTTTAAAAATCTCAACTATGATTCTGTGCTGCAAATTTTCTACGATTTTCCTTTCTCTTGAGTAATATTCTTCCCCTTTTCCCTTAACAGAACACGAAAAATTTTGATTCCTCCCTCAAGTTTAATAAAAGTGAATGCACTTATTTATTTCATGGGTGGCGATCCCCCCCTCCCGTCTGTGCAACTAACGTATAAGAAAAAGTAAATTATATTAAAGCTATAATAAGCATACGGCTTCTCTGAAGCGTTTTCTAAATAACTTTCAGTTTGAAGACAACCCCTTTATACAAATGAGATGGAAGTTAATTATTAGCGATTGCATCGAAATCAATGATACCATTGTTTCCCTTGTAAGTATGATTAGATTGTATGATACAAGTATATTATATCTAAGCAGTTTATCAAGTTATGAGTTTATTGCTCTTCTTAAATAACCTGTTAAGATTTCCAAAACCGATTCTACTTAGATTGACAGATTAGGTAACTCTTGAAGAAATGTTATTGGATTTAATTGTACTTTTTCGGTATTATTAATAGATTTATACGTACACAATGAAGAAAACAGTTATTTACTGTATGTCTTGGTTGAGTCGAATAAAGATTTCTTTAATGTCTGTCTTCAGTTTTGCTTTTTTAAGTATCTCCTTTTCCCTATTAGTGGCCGACTTAGTGAGATTTCTGAAACTCGTAACTTTTGTCTCAGGATCATTTTCGACGGCAAAACAGGATAATTATTTGATTATTTTTCTCGTAAATAGCGTAAATATGATTCAGTTTTTCCGGGAACATTCTGCAGGAGAACGTGCCACTTTAGAACAATAGAACATACGCGCTTTCCTTGGTTTAATAAATTTCCTGTCTGGGTACTTTTTATGAAGTTTTAATAAACCTTGGTATTTTTATTTATTGTTGCAACAGCTTTCGATCAAAAATCATATTCTTAGAGCTGTTTTATTTACATATGTTTTAAGCAAATAAAACTGAAGGCTAATAAATTGTAGATATGATATGGTTCTCAAATTGCCAAATAGTGGATTGAAAGGGTATTGAGCAGGATAAATTAAAATTTTACAAATTAGAACGGAAATATGATGCAGGGATTTAACAATGTTCATATACATATACATCATGTGGAATAATTAAGGGGAGTGAAAGAAACTAATAATCCTTTCTGTATTTCAATTTTTCAGTGTCGAAATTTTTACGTGGTGGACGGGGGAAATCAGCACTGAGCAAAACGGATGAAGAGAAAATTCATTTATTTGATGCATATATTAGACAAAGGTTTTAATTGTAATCTGCATGTGATACTTTGTGGTACATGGGGA
>KK119533.1:310039-348193 GCA_000611955.2 Stegodyphus mimosarum | reverse complement strand
ATATATATATATATAGAACACAAACAACAACCAGGAACAACGAGGAATACACACAAAGTAGTGCAGGCCAGTCTTTGTACCCTTGGAGGACCAATCTGAGTGGCATGAGGCCACGAGCTGCAGAGTATGTTTAGCAAATATATAAAAATGGGACCTGTTAAACAATGGTTAATTCAAGATTCTTTCTTGTAGTATTAATTTCAAATTAAGATCAAGATCGTCGTAAGATTGTTAGTAGTATCAAAATGTTGACATTCAATCAATATTAATAAAATTTTTGGTTCTTGCGTGTTGCCGCTCCCATCTTAGTAGAAGTCGCTAAGTTTTCAGAATGATGTAAACTTTAGCAACCATACCCCATAGCCATTCTTCCGGTAATCAGGCTTGTAATATTCTCTCAATCAAACAACATCTTCATTTCTTATGTGTTCTTTCTGATGTATTTTAAATTCCAGTGGTTTTTATGAACAAATGGTGATATTTTTTTAACCTCAAACTTCATTTTAAAATGTACGCTTGGGGAATTTGCCAGCAATGGAAGAAACTGTGGTATATCTTCTGCAGAATACAGAATTTCGCCACAAAATCTCTAAAGAGAACAACGAGGAAATGCATTTGGTAGATAGCCGGTGTTGCCGACTTTTGCGTGATGCAGTTCTGATTATTTTAAGCGAAAACAGATCGCTGCGTATTTGGAGAGAAGGAACTTCACAAAAAAATTACAGAAAGATTTGGCGACGAATTTTTTATTTTTTGATGTATCACGGAAGCCTTGTTTAAGAATTAAAATTTTAGTGTTTATGCGGCCTTTTTCTCTGATCTGATACTTTTAGTTGCAAAGCTGTTTCGCGTAACACAAATGTTCACATTTTCGTATAAATTGTGGAGGGAACAGTTTCGCAATAGTACGAAATCTACATTTTATAAGATCTCTGATTCGTGTAGTCCGTTTTAGTGAAAGTTTAGATTCATTCTAAAAATAATATATGCTCATATATGTTCTTGCAGGAGGTCCTTGTTGATATAAAGGAAACGGGATTCATTTTCATGTTCAACAAATACTGCAGTGCCACGCTTCCTTTTTTGAAAATTTTAACGTATTGTTGCGAAATGCCCAGCTGCGGTAAGATAGCTTTCTCGCAAAGCGGGTAAGGATTGTCAGAAAGTGACAGAGAAAAGCAGGGTTGTCAGATTTGGAGAGAAATCGCTCATTTGGCGAAAAATTGGGCACGTGCCGTAGACGGGGCGAGAACATTTCTAGAATGCATTTGAGTGGTTTTCCTCGGGAATGTTCGCGAATACCCGTTAAAAAGAAAGTTTTACGGAAAGAGAAAGAAGTATCTTGAGTTCAGTAGTCGTGTAGTCTCTTGAGTTTCAGAGGTTAGCTTCAGAGCGATCCATCAAGTCTGTAGCTGTTCTCTAGTGCTTTGCCGTGAAGCTGTCTTTACCGTTATAGCCTTAAGGCTGTGCTGCTGATTGTTTTAGCGTGTTTGTTGTAGAATTTCGACGACTATAAACACGCCTTTTGAACTGTCCTATGTAACAGCGCTTAGTGGCAAATAAATTGTGTTTTGATTCGTCAAGTGTTATCATCAAAATTCCAAATCCACGAACCCGCAGAACGCAATAATACTCTACCTCTTGAGATTGACGTTTTCATTATAGGCAGTTTCTTTAAATACGTGAATTCTTTTTTCCTTTGCCCCCCACATCGGTTGACTAATTTTATTTAACGAAGAAAAAGGTGCCAATAGGCAATAATAATTTCTAGGCATCCACGAAGTAAATTACGCATTTCTGCCATGCTGTTAAATTATTACACGCGTTTTAACAAGCTCTTGAATCGTATTGCCCCACTAGTTTGCAAAAAACTTTGCGTATAGCTAACAATTTTTCTTTGACAGAGGGTTTTAAATTCATATTTCCAGGAATTTAATAATCGTTTTATGTGAAACTAAAAATATCAGTTTTTCTTGGGCGGGAGGGGGTCAGCGTTTATATGCGCTTATTTTAAAATCCTACTTTCATTTCCTTTTTTAAAAATAAAATATAAATAAATGAATGTATAAAGTTTGTCCTTCTGTGATGACATAAACTGGCATCAAATTCCTAACAGGCCTGCAGGGAATTATCGATGTGGTTTGAAGTTAAGGCAGTAAGCCATAAAGGTTGCAAAGGTTAAAACAATTTTTTTTAAATTATTAAATCAGAACTTCAACATACAATGCACTTCTCATGCTTACAAAACCAACCACCATTTGTGGCAATGTAATTCAAGTGTTAAACTAAGCCTAGTAATCAAAGACTACACAGTTGAACTTAAATTCTAAATTGGCTCAGAACTTCTTACCGGCTAACAGTTAAATCCGGCAGCAATAACGCAAAGCCGAAGAATTACGATATTATCAGAGCTGGCGAAGACTAGTAACATGGCAGAAACACGCTGTCTCTTATAATCCAAAAATCTGAGCTTAAATACTCTTTAATTCATTTGCATTTCTGGTGAAGAAACGGAAAAGGAGACGTTATACTAAAGGTCTAAATCACAGTGACTGGTTAATTAAAATAATAATAACCCTACGAAAGAATAGAAAGGCTTGCAAACGGAAAACTGTACAGATTGCCTTTAAAACCCGTGCCTTCAAAATAGTGTTGTCATACAGCAACTTTGGGGGAAAAAAGAGATAATTTATAAACATTATCTCAGTGATATCCAACCGCCTTCTCTTCACAATTTTTTATCCGAATGAAGCCGAATATTAACAAAGTGTCTAAGCTATGTGGCAACTACAGCTTTGTGGTTAGACTCGCCCTTTAGATGATCAAATTACCCATTAACTGCTTAATGGGTAATTGCGCGAATAAATGACGTTACATGGAATTATAGCCGTAGTTCCTGATAAAGTAGATTCCTGATAAAGTAGAATTTCTCAAAATGTTTCTTTTCTTCACGCTAAATGGCATAGAAAAAAAAATTAATTTGTAAATTACAAAATTGTGCGGTTCATTAATTCTACATATGATAAAAAGAATTCCTGACATTTTTTCCCTCGTCAAATAGTAGTAACGCGCCCTAATTAATGCCTGTGCCATTATTTTACTTTGAATGTTGAGGATAGGGTGAGGTTTGTTAAATCTCTATTGATTTAAATCAAAATTTTAGGCAAATACCTTAAAAACTGCCTTACTGTAGTTTGGCCTTTTATGCTAATCTGTTTGCGGGGCGTAACTTATTGTAGGAAATTCGAATTTAATATAATCCATGCAAGTAATTTTCGGCTTGCGGTTATTTGGCTTAACCATTTTTGATTTTATAAGAGAACGAACGCGATATGTGTTCAACAGAAACCGGGATTGGAATTTTGATCTTTATCAGGGTATCGTATCATGCGATATGATTCGATGCGTGCAAGGATGGTGAGAGTTAGATGCAGGATGCCATTGCATACAATCTGTGGAGTCGAATCAATACTGGCTTCGCGAAGCTTGCAGTGCATACTAAACCCTCAGTACATTCGGTGTCCTAATATGTTTTATTAGGTGATCTGTATCTTCCCGAAAACAGAGAAAATCCATGTACTTAGGTATTTGCAATATTCCCATGTATGCTTCATTCGATTTTCGTATATCTGCGCGGTGCGAGAAATTGCGTGGCGTCTAATTTGGATAATCTATATACTATATAAAGAAGAAAGTGTGTGTGTGTGTGTGTGTGTGTTTGTCTGCTAATAACTCAGTCACTGCTATAGCTATCGTCACCAAACTCTCTACAATTGTTTTCTGGATCCTGGAAAAGGTGGACGTCCACTTTTTTTCCAAAATAAATAAATAAATAAAATTTTAAAAAAAGTAAAAAATCTGAAAGGCTTCAGATTTTAAATTACGTCCAAAGGGGCGTTTTTTAAACATTTTGTATGTTACTTTTATTTATTGAATATCATGTTCTTCGCATTTAAACCATAAAATTAAATTAAAGAACAATATCGCAAAATAATTTTAAACGGAGCATATCTTTAGAATTTCCTGCACACAGTCTCACGCGCTGCAGATAAAAATGTTTTTTTCTGTACAACGTTGCCATTGCCCGCTTTGAAATCCTTGAGTTTGTTAATCAAAAATCCGTTAAAAGTTTCACAAAATATGAAATCGTTCATAAAACAAATTCCAAATTTCAAATTTGGGCTTCCAGATGCCTATATTCGCAGCAGGATTACGGCATTCAAAATTCGATGGCTTTAGGTACGGTCGTTTTATCACAATGCGAGAAGCATACATACATTTATGCACATTCTTCATTATTTAATTTCTTTAAATATAATACAGGGCAGCAATATTTTGTGGCAACAGTTTGAAAAGTGATAGACTTTTAATGTTTCCGACGCAAAATCGTAAAACGAAAACAATAGTCCTTCAGAGACAAAGCCCCTTTGTACTAAAAAAAGAGCTAAAATCAGAAATATTAATTGAAAACTCGGAAAAACAATAATTTTCGCCCTCATTTTTCTGAGTGGCAACAGTCTCGGATGTTGGAGATGAAAAGTCTGCTTTACTTCGAAAGTTGTTGCCAGTGCTCGCTTTCAAATCCTAGAGTTTGTTAATAAAAAGCTTCGAAGTTTTACGATGAAATCAAAGTAGCATTGCCAAACGTTAAACACAGTATCCCCGATTCCAAAAATTCGCGAGAAGCCATTTCCACTATTCACATCTTCGTACAACTTTAACCAGCCGAGATATTAATTAAAAACTCTGAAAGCGCTAATTTTCGCGCTCATTTTTCCGAGTGGCAACAATCTCGCTCGTTGGAGGTAAAAATGCTTTATTTCGAAAAGTGTTGCTGCTCGCTATCAAATCGTAGAGTTTGTTAATCAAAAATTTGTAAGTTTAGCAAAATCTATATATAATAAAGAAGAATGTGTGTTTGTTCGCGTTATTGATTTCTGATCAATTATAATAAATTTTTTGCCACATTTAATCGACTAAAATTGAATATAGGGGAAACATTGAATGGAACTTCAGCTTTTACGACCATTAGGTTAGAAAGACGAAAATCATTAAAAACTGCGTGCCATTGTTGCTGATGTAATGAGAGAGAATTAGCTTATTTTTCTATCGGAATTTTTTATATGGGTGTCATATCTCATCAGACTGAAAAATGTATGACTATGAATCGTATTTTTTGCATCGTTATTAGAGAAAAATTACGGTGGTATCGTTTTTCTCTATTGTTAGATGCATTAGTCTCAATCTAACTTAACTGGCATCGGGTACTTCCGCTAGTCATGAATATTTTGCGTGTAAATATCATGCTGTGGATTTTGTGTTCAAGAAGCAAAAATACATTAGTGAAATAAATTAAGGGTATTTTCATATTTGATCTACGATTTCCAGAACTACTGGACAGATTTTAATAAAATTTGGTGTGAACGTAGGTTGGTGTAATGCAAACAAAATAAACATTCAACAGTTATTATAAGCACACATGTTCGTATGTAATACTCGTGGGAGTCTGAAGGTCTGAAACAGCGGTTGCAGAAGACACAAAAGAAATAGGTTAATAGGGGTGGGGTCCCCTCGTACAGCCATACAGGCCTCGCAGTGTGATATCATACTTGAAATAAGACAGTTTATCAGTGCCTGTGGCAATTGGTCCCACTCATTCAGCAACGCTGCTTTCAGTTCCTGGATGGTTCTCGGAGGGAGGTTGCGAGTTACAATTGCCCTCCCCAAAGCGTCCCAGGCATGCTCTATAGGGTTGAGGTCTCAAGACCCGGCCAATCCATCCGGCGAATATCCTCACTCTCGAGAAATTCGTCGACCAGAAGAGCTCTATGTGGCCTCGCGTTACCGTCCTGTAAGATGAACTCGGTGCCCACTGCACTCCGGAAAAGGCGAACATAGGGCTCCAAGACCTCATCTCTATACCTCACACCAGTCACAGAACCTCTGTCGAAGACGTGAAGAGGTGTGCGGCTATCCAACATGATGCCTGCTCAGACCATTACACCGCCACCGCCATAATTGTTGATTTCGCGGACACTGGAGTGTAGGTAGCCGGTGCCTGGCTGTCTCAATATGAAAGTATGGCGAGAGTCGGTGTTTAGGCTAAATCGGGACTCGTTGTTGAACAGAACGGTCGTCCATTGCTCCGTACTCCAATCACTATGCTGCCTGCACCATGCTAATCGGACTCTCCTGTCCGTAGACGTGAACGGGACGCAAACAACCCTCTCTCGTTCAGTCTTTTGGAAATAGTCACCTTTGTTATACGAGTTCCTGTGGCTGCAAAAAGGTCCTGAGAGAGCTGAGAAGCTGTAGCCTCTCTATTATGCCTCGCTAAAATGGACAAATAGCGATCTTTTCTGGCCGCCGTGGCTCTTGGACGACCTTGCCCAAGCTTTCTCTGGATGGATCCAGTATCCTGGAGCTGTTTTCATAGGTTACGCACGACGCTGGGCGTTAAATTAAACCCTCTGCATATATGGACTTGCGATTGGTCTGCCTCTAGCCTCCCCACAATTCGCCACCTCATTTCATCATCTAAATGTTGGTGGTTACTCCGTTTTACTGTTCCTATGTGTATTTATCCGATTGCTGCAAGGTAACACCAAGAAATTCGCCGAGGTGTGCTAGCGAACAGAATTCGTCTTACCCTCCACGCGCTGATTAGCCTGTTTTCTACTGGCTCCGCCTACACACACGTGTACGCTTATGTATTTACCGTACGAGATTTGCATTTTTATCTAAAGGCAGTGGTTTCTCCTTCAGTTCAGTTCTTTTCATGCAATTCGATGAAATATGCAAATTCTCTTAATTTATTTCTTGTACTTGTGTTACTTTGTTGATTCTTGCCATTAACCAGTTAATTTCAGTTTAATGCTTAAAATATTCTTTAAGATAATCATGCTTCCATTTCTGCGCGTTAACAGTAACTGTTAACGTCTATTCTGCTTTTAACTTTTAATGTAGTGTTCAAATAATCTAATGAGGTGTTCAGTACTTCGCTATCAAGTAGGTTTTCAAGTAGGCTTCGTTATCAAGTAGGTACTTTGCTATCAGTTGATTTTGTCTAACCGTAGACTAAGAAGTTCTCTTAACATTCTGGTTCATTTAAGTAGTGGTAGAGTTCATATGATTTATGAACAAGTTCGCTGCCTATATAAGTGATAACTAACTACTACTAAGCAACAGTGAATTGCTTAAATAAGTATTATTATTCAATTTTAACAGCCGGTTCACTGAACATTTTTAAGCAGTTCTACCAAACCCTTTATATCTTACCACTGCTTTTAAGACCGCCTAAGCTATGATGATCGCTAAGGTGTGTATCAAATGCAATTTTGCATATTTTCTACTTCAGGAGATCTATGAGACTATCGGAATCCCAACAGATCTATTGGGAGATTTATTGGGACATAAAAAACAATGAAAGTTGATGCGCGACCATATTCAGAACTCAGCCACCAATTGATACATTTTTATATTGCAGTTTAAATAAAACTCATTCTCCCTTCCCAATTTTTCGGCACACCCTTTTCATTGCGTTGCAGGTAGATTTGTTGTCTACTTTTACACGTACCGGTGGATTCGTAGGAGTGCCTCTTAGAAATGTCTGTGTTGTGGCCTTCATCGTTTGGCAAATACTGGAGAGTTTGTATTTTTCTTGTTGTGTGTCTGTGCTTTATAATGAAGGAAAATCAAAGGAAAACCTGCAACCGTTATCCTTTGTTCGGTTTAGAAAATATTCCATAATACCTTTATGCATTTGTTATGAATATGTCGTTTTAACGGAATTTGGTTTGTCTACCTTTTCATTTTCTTTACAGTAATACAGCAAAAACTTTTAAAATGTAAACATAATGAAATATAATTAACGTTGAAAAAACTGCAGTTTTTAAGATTTATTGATTTTAGTTGCAGCAAAACTAGATATGCATTCAGTGGTGTTAATTTTAACATTAAATAGCCTACTGACTAGCATATTCATGTTTTAATCATAAGAATCTTCTAGTTAGCGACTTTTATGAGGAATTTCAGCTTTTCTCACTGCGTGCTCACGTCATGTAACTGTAGCATGACGTGTTGGAAATAGAAAGATCCTGGTCGGAATGAATGTCTTAAGTTTCCTGCCTCTCCCCCCACGCGAAAAGAAAGCCAGTAGCTAGATTTGCAGCCACTTGTACTACAAGGCAAAATGTGTTACCGCTGAATATATGCGTAATTTTACGACATCACATAACCACTGTTTTGATGGGTTAATATTTCAGGGATTAAAAATGTATTTCATTTATGATTTTGCGCGTTATTATTGCTTCATTTGAAGGCTAACCAGACGCATTTTATTTTGGTTAATTGTGCTGTAGAAGTGCATATTGCAATAAACTATTAAAACAAAAAAGTTCTTTTAAATTTCTATTTATTTTTTGAAATTTTTTTTTTAGAATAATTTAAAAATATTTCATTGTTACCAGTATGGTTCATTCTAAAAGATATTCAGATATTTTAACGTGAATCTTTAAAGTTTCTTTCGTTAACAATTGCAGCTAGAAATTTTCTTCCGAATTCATACGTTCTGAATAACTTTTTTATTTTGTTCTGGAGCCCAAGGTCGTGAAAAATTAATCAGCGCCAATCAACCACCATGGACTCTCGGATGCGTATTTCGTAAGTGTACATCTGTATCGCCACCGAGGGAGTGGCTTCTAGAATGGACCAGTGGGCTTCCAGTAATATTTCTGTCATTTCACATAACTGTGTTAGGAAAGATGGTTGAAAATGTTTTGCCAGGCAATTTGCATAAAATGATCAAAGCATTATGGATATCTTGTGAAAATTTTCAGTGCAAAGTTAGATAAAATATTAGCATAATTATATATGTAAATGGTAGAAGTCTTAGCATTTTTTATTGCAGTCTATATGAAAAAGATGTTCTACAATAATAGCCAGTGCACAATTTTTTTTTAAATAAATTTTCCTAATTTGCATTCCTACATATTTCATGTGTTAAATTTCATATTAATAACTGTTCACTTTAAATGTACTGCCTGCACAAGAAATTCAAAGGCATGCAAACATAAGAAAATGCTAGATTCATTGTAAAACTTCCAGTTATTCTCAGCTCAATAAAAAATACACTTGAATTCTGTTAATCTGCAGGTGTTAGTAAATGCATAATATTTGACGCTAAGTATAGCTTGAGCCATTTTCTTGATACAAAGAGCAATAATATGCCACCAACATTAATCCGAATATCAGTGAGTGATAAGTTTCGCGCAAGTGAAATGTTGACGATTAAAGAAACTTTTAAAATGAAAGCACTACGAAATTTTCTACTAAAATGATAGCAACATTTATACGCCATACATTTATAACTGCGAAACAAATGCAAAATAAAGCTTAAACAACAACATGCACTCATATGTGCAGTTTCAAAGATTCAGCATCACAAGAGTAGTGGTCCATTTTTGAAACCCTCAGTGGCTATACCGATGTGCACTTGTGAATTATGCCTCCCGGACGAAAAGATAAGTGTATAAATCTTACCATTTGCATAGACAGCCTACCGTTATTACAATTTTAGAAATTGTTTGCATTAGAAATTACAACTTAAATTCAAATATTATCGTGTAATAAAAGTATCATCTTATGCTTCAAGTTTCCTTCGATGCATTTTGATCTTTGAGGACATTTCTGACTTCGTTCAGACAATCTGATTTCTTTATAAGAAATAAAGAGACGCAAATAACTCTTATAAATATTCTACGAAGACATAAAACAAGTTATTGCTTGATAGTTCGAAAGAAATCCATGGAGTTTTATTAATTATAAATTTATTCAGTTGAAGAACATTACTTTGGAAAGATTGCTTTTCAGAAAGTGATTCAAATGAAAGTAACTATAGCATATGAATCATCGGTGGGAAATACGATTTGTCCGTGAGAAACATGAAGCCATGTATGAGTAATATACGCAAACGATGCAGGAAGCAAGTCACTACGCTTTATTGCCGTACCAAGAAAGGCTGTATGTGAATAGCAATTTTTCACAAGACTTTCTCACTTCAAATATAGTAAGTGGTATTTATACAGCTGAGAATTTTTTTTTTTTCTCCGTGGGGTTGGGATTGTCTATCATTTACTGCGGATGATAAAATCAAGATAGGATAGGAAAATAATTCAACCCAGCTTCTCTTTTTCTTCCCCGAGGTAATTTATTTAGTTCTTTGAAAGTAGCAAACTCTGCATCTTCTAAACGTAAAAAAAAGATTTTTAAAATTGTTCTTATTAAAGATCTTTAAAGTACGTCAGAAATTCACAGTCTAAGGTTTAAATGCTTATGTAAATATGAGTGCATTTAAGAATTTTTCTTTCCCACCGAAAAGAGAATTTGACATCGTTTGCATGTTTCCGCTTCTTCAGGTTGTACGTTGACCCGACATCACGTGGGTGTAAAGAATATTTTCTAATGAGCCGATGAGAGAAACATTTGCGCATGCTGTGGTTCTAGTTGACACAGCGGGCGACGTTGCACCAAGACATTACCGGGAAACCGCGGTTAAATCGCCGTGTGGGTGCCGCCTATAAGGAAGGCGTTTGAAGTATTTCCTAGCGCAGTCTAGTAGCCTTCTGAATTTTTAGTAGTAATTAGACAGTTTCGCCGTGTTTTGTAGACATGTGTCTGGAAACATTTATGATTTTTATTTGTTTATCTGGCGTGAAAAGAATTTCAGTGTAAATATGTTTACGAGAAAGATCTTACCTTGGTTTTTGGTCGTTTAAAATCTCATCTCTATGTGTGGAATATATCAAGAATGCGGATTAAATTACCGTGGATAAAAATTCCCGATACCATTTTCGACAGAGATTGGGTAACTTAGTTTGGCGATACGTAGACTGTTGAGTAGTGGGTATTTTCAGTATGTTTTGTAGTCAAAATATAAATAAATGTCAGCCTAGGACTGCCGTGAGAGTGGATGAAAAAATTTGACTTGAGAAAAAAATTCTGTATTTTTGTAAAATCGTCTTCTGAGAAATCCAGAAGAAAGAAAATTCTGAAGACTAAATTATATGGCCTCGAAGAATTAATTTAATAAAGTATAAAAAAGTTTTAAAAAAAATTAAAAGTCATTAAAAAGGAATGGCTCTCTTATCTTAATATGCAGATTTCAGTTTATAAGGTATTTCTTCCACCTTCTTCGCATGCCTTTGTGGTGTAGTGGCCAGCACGCTGGGCGCGTATTCCAGTGGTCCATTCGAGTCCCGGCGAAGACGTTGCTCCTTTCTAATGTCTCCTGTTTCGAAATAACCTAATAGCGCTACAAGTTTAACTCCTACAGCAGTTTTAACTAAGTAGTCGCAATAGGTTTACTCATTTAAGGAAAAGCTGATTTATTAATTAAGATATTAGACTAAAAAGAATTAAAGATATCGAACATAAAATCTAGTAACGGGAATTAAAGATAGAGAACATCCTATTTATTGTTTAAATTCAGCTCTTCAAAACGCCGCCCAGACGGTATGGTGGTTAGGGGTGGTTAGGGGTGCGATACGGAAGCGCGCGTGTTCGAATCCCGGAGAAAGCATGGATGTAAACTACTGTCTATCTCCTCATAAGAGGTAACGGTGGCCGCCTGTTAGCTGCCTCCATAATAAAATGACCACCATTTCTGGCTTTTAGTAGTGGCGGAGCCTAAAAGTGACTAGTGTGCGTCGCAGGGGAGGGACCCTCTTCAGAATGACAGCCAAATGTCGAGGTATGGGATAATTGCTGTGATGTTATTGCATGATAAATTCACGTCGTGAAACGTGTGCCCTAATTTAATAAAGAAAATAATTTATTATTCAAAACATAACTAGGTATTTATCTGATTGGATCGCTTGCGCACTGGGCTCGCAAGGAATATTTCCGTCAAATGGCAATATTTTATGTTTTGCGAGACCATAAAATCCGCGAAATGGGAACGTAAACATCTCAACGAGGTTTTCTTTGAGGTATTTAGGAAGCCGAGGGGGCGGACACAGGCCTTGAACATTTTTTAATGACAACAAAGATTTATTCATGTTCACTAACTATATGGGGGAACACGAATTTGAAAAATTTCAAATTCGAGGAAAAATCTGAACTGTGCTGAAATGTAAACCAACCCGAAATCAGTAACCACTTTTCTTCTTAAATTAAGATAATACCCGCTGTTAAAACTAAAATACTTGCCATAAACCAAAATAATATATACCGTTGTAATAAACTAAATATTTAAATAAAATTAAAATTTAATGGAAACATTATTTCTTTTTTGAATGCAAAATCAATCTTCGCCTCTAGACAAATCGCTTGACAATATGGAAATTGTATATACACTGTTATCAACCTGTTAGCCAAACGTGCATTAACAGAAAATGCAGAACTAATGAATGCTTAGAGTGAATCTATGCGGGATGTCCACGTTCACAAATCGTAATAAATTACATCATTTAGCATTTTTACCAGTTCGGATTGCTTATGTGGTAATATTGTTTTGCATTACCTAATGAAATTACTCGAAGACTGCACAATTAAATGGATGTCTTCGACAGAGATCGCATCACTACCTGTAGATTGTGGAGGACTTTCAAAGAGAAACTGGCTCGTATCCACGTTACGCATCGGGAAAGCAACGAAGACACTGCAGCCAGCCTGTACATCGGTACTTGAATCTGGGTCGAACTACCAGTGTTCAGCTGTCTTAACCACTCGCCACTGATCGGCACAGTGTTTATGAGAGTGGGTTGATAGTTCAATACAACTAGATTTTTATCGTGATGAATTCCCAGCCACGACCACTTAACGGATTAAAGTGGCAGTCAGTGTTGTTAGCAGTGCTTCCAGAAAAACTCTATAATCGACGTGAATAATGAAATACTAATCTAATATCTGCATATAACGTTCTAGCAAGAAGGAGGAGCATTGCGAAAGTGTTAACAGGATGAAGGCGAGAAGGCATCTGGTATAAGAAAACTTATGACGCAGCATTTATATGAGGAGGTTATGTAACAGGCGCGAATGTTCCAGAAGGTACTGGTCTAGGGGAAGATCCTGAATTGCAGATAATTAATTAAAGCCATCGTATTTTTACATATATATATATTTATTACGCATTCATGACCCCCCCCTCCCAAATCGATAATTCTTGGCCAAGCAGCTCATGTGTGTATCTATTAAACTGTGGCAAATTTAAATATCGAGTGTATTTGTAGGGTAACACCGCGTAAAAGTGAAGGAAGTCACGCTGTTAAAATGTGCGTTGGCCAAGGGTCGTATGTAATATAAAATACACATTAAAGAGAAAAGGCAGAGGTAATATGTAGTTTGCTGTTGACGCAGCTGAGCTTGGGCACATAACTTATTCGGCAAGCGCTGTATTGCAAGTAAATAAATTCCAGTCAGCGACGCTTGACGGGATTCCTTCTAAGCTTGTTATCATTCTCTCGTTCGTCATGGTGTGTGGTAACAGCGTTTAATGTTTCAAGCTACATCGAATCTATTGGATTTTGGCTAATTAAACCTGGATACATATCGTGATGTAGCGATTACACTGAAGATATCCGAACATATAATTCTTAATGTTCTAAAGAGTTTTCCTACTTTCATTTTGTTTTATTTATTTTGCAAATGGAGAGGCCATTTCCTCCCCCAGATTCGTCATTTGAAGAATCCCGTTCTTAGACATTATTATAAAGTATCTTATAAGAATTCAACAGAGGAATGAATGGCAGAAGATTATGCTAATCCGTCTTTTTTTGCAAATTGAAAACAACGCAAACTACCTGACTGATATGTTATACGATTATGATTTTATTATATGTTTTATTTCCATATTTTATTTATTATATGGTGTGTACTAGGATTAACTTAACATATTTTAACTGATTTGATTATTTTTATAGTTGTATTGATAACGGAAATATTTTGCCATTGGCTGTTACTGTGTTTAATTGAATATGACAAAGCACATTATCTGGTAAGAATAGGATCCTGTAGGAAGGACTTTCTAAGAAAAATGGGCTTACGTTTGGATATCATATATGAGAAAAATCATGAAAACGCCCATGAAGCCAGTCTTTAACCAGCAAGATGCAAGGCAGTTATTGGGAAATCGTGTTACTTTATTTCAGATTTCAATAATAATTATCTGCATAGTACTTCAGCCGAATGGATTAAATATGTTTGGTTTAAAGCAGAAATGCGTTTTTAAAGATTTTTTTTGAAAACTGGTGCATGTTACACACGGGGAAAATCTTATGTAACCAATTCATTCAGTTGTTGGTTTATCATATAAGGGAATTTCTCCCTTCTTTCCGCATGTCTTCATAATGTGACGGTCACACACTGCGCGCGTATTCGAGAAGTCCAAGCTTGAGTCCCGGCGAGGGCATCTTAGAAAGGAGGGGGGGGATATCAGATTTTAAACTGCTTCCAAAGGGGCATTTTTTTAACGTTTTGTGTGTTACCTTTATTTATTAAACATCATGTTCTTCGCACTTAAACCATAAAATTCAGTTCAACAGCATATCTTTAGAATTTCCGATACACAATTCCGCGCGTTGGAGATACAAATTTTTTTTTTCCCCGTAGAATGTTGCCATTGCTGGTTTTTAAATCGTTGAGTTTGTTAATCAAAAATTCGTTAAAGTTTCACAAAATATGAAATGAATAATATAACAAATTCCAAATTCGGGCTTCCAGATGCCTAGATTCGGATGGAAACGTACGGTTTTCAAAATTGGATGGCTCTAGGTACCGTTGTTTTATTACAATGCGAGAAGCATATATATATTTATGCAGGTTCTTCATTATTTAATTTCTTTTATAATACAGGGCGATAATTTTTGGTGGCAACAGTTTGAAAAGTGAATCGGACATTTATAGTGAATCAACGCAAAATGCCAAAACGAAAATAATAGTCCTTCAAGTGGCAAAACCCCTTTGGACTAAAAAACTGTTGACTCTAACAATCAAACCAACATGAGCGACTAGTGTTTTGCTGTTTGGCCTTTCGGTTGTTTTGGATAAACGCTCTCTAATTAAATTAAATAAATGTTAAAATGAGTTAAAATTGTTAGCTTTTTACTTTCTTTTCTTTTATATATAAGTTTTTAATTGAAGCTCGCTCGGAGGGAATGCGTTCATGAAGGACTTTCTAAGGGAATAAAACTAGTATTCACATTTTATATGAGAAAAACCACGAAAACTAATCTCAGTCACCAGGAAACAAACTTGGAACGAACGAGTATTATTCAGTAGACCTGGTCGTTGATAGAACTTTTTTAAACTGTTAGCTGACGCCATTCACTAATAATGTTCTGCTTTTAGTTTTTTGTACTTTTTATTCTTAAAAATTGTATTTTTGAACGGAGGATTTCGGCTTTTGTTTTCCTCCGGTTTTCTTTCAAGAGATCGTAAACTAAATTTCATTAATAGAAAATAAACTATCAAGCAGACGATGCTTAGCTATTAAATTAGTTTCGGTGAGACTGTATGAAATAGCTTACACTGCTCTTTTCTGCTGATTGTAATATCTCTGTACTATTAAAATGTGTGCGTGTCTGTCTGTTTGTGAGTGACATCATCTCCTCCGGAACGACGGCGAATGGAGTTTCGAGAGAGGCACTCCCGAGTTCCAAAAATTCGTCAGAAGCCATTTCAACCATTCTTATCTTCGTACGACTTTAATCAGCTGAGATATTAATTAAAAACTCTGAAAACGCTAATTTTCATTCAGTCATTTTTCCGAATGGCAGCAGTCTCACGCGCTGGACGTAAAAATCTGCTTTATTCCGAAAAGTGTTACCACTGCTAGCTTTCATATTGGAGAGTTTATTAATGAAAAACTTAAGTTTCACAAAATATAAAATAAAAATAGCATTACCAAACATTAAATATATTATTATCATGTTCTGACGTTGAAGAAAGCACGCAGTTGCATATGACGTCATTGTATGTCCAAAATGTTTCGTCTTTAATGTCAGCATTTTAAATAAATAACTGCTGTTGGCAACTTTTTTTTGTTTCAGGTTAGGATAATTGACACGGTATGTTATTGGCACGTTAATTCTTTTATTGATATTGAGAAAAAGTTGTTATATTACATGACAAGGAGCCTATTAATCGTAAAATCTTTCCTATCTGCTTTATCTTTGGTGTTGTATTCATGTTAAAAATTATAAAATACCCCCCAAAAAATTATTAATAATCTTAAAATACCAAAAAAATTATTAATAATCTTAAAATACCAAAAAAATGGTGTATTTTCCCTAGCTCAGTGGTTAGCGCGTTAGACTCGAGACCGAAAGGTCCCGAGATCGAATCTCGCTAATCGCTGCTTAATTTTTCCGAACTTATAATATTTTTATAAGTTCTTCTTTTTGTCTCTGTAATTTTTTTCAAGTCATGTTGACTTCCTTTTTATTTTTCCTTAACGTCTTTCATGTACTTTTTCCTATTTCTGCTCCCTTTTGTTAACTATGATGTGGAGGTAGAGGGTTCTTTACCCTAGGCACTCCGTAATAATTAATCCTTGGATATTACATGAAATTTAAATCATGGCGTCATACGTATACGTATTAACCTGAAGTGTCAAAAGTTTTTGTTTCCTGGTTTGGCAACAAAAAATTATTTATTAATTAGTTGTTGCTTGGAAAGAATGAACTGATTTCATTCATATCGAGATGTTTTTATACATTTTGTTTTCAGGTGTACATAGAACTTATAAATTTTGCTTTGGCCGCAGCCCGTTATTAGAATTTAAATTCTGATATGGTAACCGAGTTATTGTAACAAAACATCTAAATCGACAGTTTTACACCTTGAGAAAAAAATACAATATTTTTGTACCTTAGAGACCTCCTACCATATTCAAAGAAATGCTAAAAGTTATTGACTTGGCTAGATTTTTATTGTGTAAAATCCTTCTCGGCTGACTAGCGAACCGTGACGTTTGTTTCATTTTTAATCATTGCATGTGAAATAACAATTTGAGGGATGGGAAAGTGGAGAGTGAATTCGCAACTTTCATATGGAAATTTGCTTCTCCTTCCTTTCTGGACTTTTGCTTTCAAATTTCTTTTATATATATTAATTTTTTTCCCTCACCTCTTAAGCATTTTCCCCTCAGGGCATTGACTTAGTTGGCCTTATGCCATGTTATATTCCACACATGCTTGCGCAAATCGTATCGGAAGAATGATCTGTTTTTGTCTATTTATTTTTCATACCTCTCTCGTGGTAAATAGTTTTAGAATTGTTGTGGTTATCAAGAGCGATTGCTTTCAATCATTAGCTGTTCATTGGTATGCTTTGTTTTTTGTTTCGATCCCCCCTTTCCTTTTTTTTTAATTATGATTTTGAACTACATTGTAAATTTGTAGAAAAAATACGTATTTTTTATTCATATGTAGGGGGAATTTAATGATTTTCCCGTTAATCCAAAGGCTAATCGTTGATGATTAGGTCTTTGCCGAGAAATGCCAAATCCATTGAACTGTTCATTGTTACATTACTGATAATTTACCCACACTGTAATGTAAGGTTGGAACAATATTTCACCCGTTTACGTGGAGGAGAGAGAGAACACGAACACCTGTTTCTTGGCATAAGAAGTCAAACCTGAATTCATCGCTATTATAGATGGGTTTTCTAAACACCATTCTGACTGCACAAAGCTCCCATTCAAAAATAATAGTAATTACTATTTTTAGATACGGTTTAAATGTAATGTTTGTATTGTTACGAAAAATTCGGCGGTTGCGCCTGTATGTAAGCTTTCCGGCATAGCACTAGGGTTGCCATAAAATAGTCTATGGTAGGGTTGCCAGATTGGCGACTTTATCGCCCATTTGGCGACCAAATTGGCGATATCCCATGGTCCAATCGGGAAGCTTCTAGAATAACTTCCTGTCGAGATATTTCTCGAAACATGTGGAACTTTAAGAAAAGCTATTTAAACCCTTGCGTTTCTGAGAGGAGTTAGTTAGTTGCGAGTTAGTTGTTGCAAGTTGCGAGCAGTGTGATTAGTTGTGAGAATAGCTGCTACGCGAGAGTTCTGTGAACGGAAAGCAATCGAGATAGTGCTTTGCCGTGAAGCTATCTTTACAGTATAGCTTGAAAGTGGATTGGTGATTGTTCCACGGTGTTTTATTATAAGTTTAGTGTTGCCGTGAAGCTACCTGTACAGTTACAGCCTGAAGCTGTGTTGCTGATTGTTTCAGCGTATTTATTGTAGATTTTCGACGCTTTTAAAGGTGATTTTGGAACTGTGCTGTAAATAGTGATTCCTGTAAATAAATTGTGCTTTTTATTGTTCTGCATCGTGTCTTCATCGGATACTCTCAAATCCACGAACCCGTAAAACGCAACAGTATTATATCCTGAGATTTTAAATTATGCATGTTGATGCCAAAATATTAAGACTTTCATACTGAAAGTGCTTTTCATTTTTTCGTGTATATGTGTGTGTATATATATATATATATATATATATAATAGTAGTCGTGTCTTTCGAAAAAAATTTTAAATATTTTATATCGTTGTTTCATGTCTCTCATGTTAAAGTTGTTTTTAAAAATTCTGCCGCTCTAAGTAGATACAATACTATTTGTTACTTTGGGAATGATAAAATAATGATGATAATGTGTTTTGGCAGGAGTATTAAGATTTCTCGAAATTTTTCCATTTTTCTAAAAGCTTATCGAAGGTGTTATATGTAATTCATTTTAATTTTCTTTCAAATGGGTATTTAAGCAATCGGACATCAGTTTATTGCTCTGATGTTCTTTTTTATTATAGTGAAAAATTCGAATGTATTTACGTAAATAAAAAATCTGATGTGTACACTAGAGGACTTCGGAATATTAAATTATAAGCATTTTCCCCTTCATTTCCTTTAAACATATTAAATCGAATTAAATCTGCTTCCCTAATAGCGCATAAACCACAATAGAATAAATGCACTCTTTAAAATTCGTTATATTCAGAGTAATTCAGAGTAAAGTAATAGCTGTTACGCCACTTTAACCAGCAATAAATGCAGAAAGAGAAGCTCACGCTCCAAAAGTGCAGCGCTTGCCCAAACTCCCTAACTTCCCTTTCTAGAACTCGGTATTTAGACCTTTTTCCCTCGAGGTAGAATTTGCATTACTTCACGTGCGCTACCAAATTTATATATTCTGGCATTAACAATTAGGGGGATGAAGGCTTATAGGAAAGAACGCGAACTTAAATTTAACTGGTTATTAAAATTAAATATAAATCCCAACAACTTCTTCTGTTTAAACTCAGCAATGCACTAATGGCCCCATGTTGGGATTCATTCTAAGGATGCTTAGTATGTTGGAGCTTTCGTTACCTGTAGGATCCATGGTGAAATCTCTGGCGCTCCACTCACTTTTGCTATTTACCTCTTTATCGCAAAAGAAGCATCAGTGCGCACCATGTATCCATGTTCAGAACCCGAAAAGTGTCATGACGAGTAAATGATTATTTCAACGATGCTATATAGTGCATTGGGGCCATCATTTGACAAAGGTCGTTTTCCAAACGTTGGCTGATAAATGGCATTCCTATAACTGTTATTTGATAGAGAAAACAGATAAAAAAACGTTTTTTTCCGCTTACGGTGTGATTTTTTTTACACATGCTGTGAATTCTTTTGGATCCCGATTTATATTTAATTAGCCGAGACCATCTTTGTTATTTTCATAAGTAAAATTGTTTAAGCAACTTCAGGCGAACCTGGGCCCACCAGCGGCAGAGCGGTAAAATCGCTGAACACGTGTAGTTTGGTCTAAGGTTCGAATTCCATGAACGGGGTGGCAGCATGGGTGTTTGCGTGGTTTTCCCATGTGTAGTGTGTATACGAGCCAATTTCCCTTAGTCCTCCACGAAGGCATCCCTACCCTTAGGCAGATAGCTCTTGAGGCTTTGCCGTAATCTCATAAATCCAAACATCAAGCGAAATTATTCAGCATTGATGTCTCCGTTTCATAGATTTCTTTTCAAAAAATTTGTTGAAAAAAGGTATCTTTTACTATCAAAACCTATTTAGTTTTGAAGAAATTTATAAAGTAATGTAAGATTTTTTGCTTCTTTTATTTGCTTCATTTTTTGTTTGAATATGAAGCTTTTGACTTATTATAAAGCTAATTTGTTCTTAAACTCAGAAAGAAAAATTTTAACGCTTATATTTTTCAATAAGTAAACTTTATCTGCTTAAATATTTGACCGGTATTCCGCAGTTCGCTACTGGGCTCATATAGAAAAAAAATATTGGAATTAATTTTTGCTTATTATATTTAATATTTTTTGGAAAATTCTCATTTCTTGAGTAATTGCACAATTTCTCGAGAAAACAAAAGTAAAAAATTTTACATATTCTCTGGAAAGAATCCCAAAGAAGAAGCATCAAGCTCGGACGATGTTTTCCCATAAAAATGACGTCAGGCAAACCATATCTATTTGAACGCGGCGCCTAAAGCATTTAAAAAAATATTTCCTGCATTGACATTTCAAGACATTTAGACCGTATAACTTTAGTATCTGTCTTATGTGAATTACTTAATATAGTACTTTTATTTTTCGTGGAACACTTTTAATATTTCTGGTTACTGATGAGCCCATTTATGTGTAAGCACTTTTTTCTCGCGCTTCGAAAAATGCAGAGTCATCGGGTATGTGATGCCGTATATTCGAGACAACACGAAGTTTAGAAGGTAGTAGAATGCCTTGTGGTAGCTAGCTTTCGGTCTTCGACCGTTTTCTTCTCCCTACTTTCAGGTAATGTCACTGCACTAAAATCCTCTAGGTCTATTTTAACGGGAATTTCAAGTCAAATGCGTTATTTCTGTATTTTGGTAGATAATTAATAAGCAATTCAGTAGCTTTTTTTAGATTACATATTAATTTAAATAGTTACTAAACTAATACGGGTGCAGTTGCGTAAATTAACATATGTAATTATTTCTTCGAGAAACCTAATAGAATTATTCCTAGAATTTAAGCTGGTTCATAATGTCACATGAATTAAATAGATGCGTCAGATGTATGCCTTTTGGTTTTAGTTCTCTAAAATTATGTACAATACTGTTTTAATGAAGCGAATTCAGGTTGAAAAGCTACCAAAAAGTTATATTGCATGTTGTGTTATTTTTCCATCTAAAACCACAGTATTGAAATAAACATCAGTTCTAAAGTATTGTTACGAAAAATTCGGCGGTTGCGCCTGTATGTAAGCTTTCCGGCATAGCACTAGGGTTGCCATAAAATAGTGTATGGTAGGGTTGCCAGATTGGCGACTTTATCGCCCATTTGGCGACCAAATTGGCGATATCCCATGGTCCAATCGGGAAGCTTCTAGAATAACTTCCTGTCGAGATATTTCTCGAAACGTGTAGAACTTAAAGAAAAGCTATATAAACCCTTGCGTTTCTGAGAGCAGTTGTTGCAAGCAGTTGTGAAGTATTGTGAAGTGTTGCGAGCAGTGTGATTAGTTGTGAGAATAGCTGCTACGCGAGAGTTTTGGTGAACGGAAAGCGATCGAGATAGTGCTTTGCCGTGAAGCTAACTTTACAGTATAGCGTGACAGTGTATTGGTGATTGTTCCACGGTGTTTATTATAAGTTTAGCGTTGCCGTAAAGCTACCTTTACAGTTACAGCCTGAAGCTGTGTTGCTGATTGTTTCAGCTTATTTATTGTAGATTTTCGACGCTTTTAAAGGTAATTTTGGAACTGTGCTGTAAATAGTGATTCCTGTAAATAAATTGTGCTTTTTGTTGTTCTGCATCGTGTTTTCATCGGATACTCTCAAATCTACGAACCCGTAAAACGCAACAGTATTTTAGATGTTAACTATATTTAGCGAAACTTGCAGATGAGTTACATATTGTTGTTTTGATACAGTAGATAAAGTGTTTACACAGTTAGTTCCGCTTGTGAAGAACGTGTCAGTGACCCTGCTGAAGAAATATCCTTCTTAAAGTGACGTCTTCTGAATTTGTACCTGTAACACATACTGTGCAATTTTTCCCTCACTCATTTTCTTTCACAGTCTTATAAATATTCAGCAGCACCATGGGCATTTCTATTTTCATAAAATGCAAAATTCTGCACCGCCGTGGGGTATCACCTTAGGACATCGAATGAGTTGGGTTTTTAAGTACCTCTCATTTCCTAACATCTACAAATAGTAGGAGTACAAATAATCAGGAGGGTATCTTAATGAATAATATCATATCAAAAGAAGGAAAAAAGCATTCAAACACACGCTAACGTAGAAAGTGAAAAGCGTTTAAGCCAAGTTTTCGTTGTCTTTCGGAGAGTATTGTAAACTTGTTGCTTGTTTACGAATTTTCGCATAGATAGATGATTTTAGTGCAATTTATGTGAAATTGTTGTATTTTTCTGTGTAATGTAATGGGAAAATTTTAAGAGAGAAACTATGCTAGAAAAGTAAAAATATAGGGGCAAGTCCGTTTAACATTGAGTAAACTGGTGTTTCGCTAAGCTGACAACGGTTTTGCCGACTTATTTTGTCGCCGAATTTGGCGATAAATCGCGAGAAGTCGCTAAACTTGGGGACATTTGGTCCGGTCCCGGTGTCATTGTATTGTAATTGACAATTGAATAAATGTAATTGATTACCATATTAGCTACAACAGTAATTCGACCCTCATATCGCTTTCCAGTAATTTTGAGAAGCAGAAAATACTAGAAATATCTCGGCGGCGGTTGAAAACTGTATAAGGCCGGAGAGAGCATCTGCTTTCAGTTAGTTGTTGTTGTTGCGAGTTATTAGTTCTGTGTGAGATCGGAGATATTTCCGGGTTAGCTTTCACTTTAGGTGCTCTTTGCATTGCCTTGTTTTAACGTTTTTAGCAGTTTGAAGCATAACTACTGGTTGCGCTGTGTGATACTGTGAACACTTGTACGAATATTTATTTGGAAAATTTCAAAACTCTGAAATACTTTTTTGATAAAAATAAATTTTATTAATGGTCATTTATGAAGAGTAATGTTTATTCATGCTCTCGGACTGACCATTTTCGAAATTGGTCAGTGTAAGAAGATTCACATAATACTAAACTTGCGGTTATTCATGCTAATTAATGCGATGACGTACGTGGATAGTTCGAAGATATCCTGCAAAATCGTAAATAATACCTACTACGAGATGTGTGTTCTGTAGTTTTAACTAACCAGAATACAGTGTTATGTTTAAAATAGGCATTACTTAAAATAATAATGAAATCTACCTTTGGTTTTGGTTTTTAATTTTTTAACTTAAAAAAGTTTGAATATTTCTGACATCTTTTCAGATAATTTTGCAAATACTTCAAAGTTATAATGTGATCATTAAATCTAAAGTAAACTTATTCACCTTATAGTTTAGCACACTTGTCTGTGTTTTCATTAGCCCACCATGTCAAGTATTCCTGCTTTATTTTTATTTTTATTTTCGCCCTGTTGGTGGTGGACCCATTACATCTGAAATACTTCAGATTGAGAAACTCCTATGTCATTCTTGTCTTTTCCACCGTCAGTTCTGTGTTTTCTCCGCTATTTCGAACCCTTAAACTCTAGGAATTTTAAAGAAACCCGATGATGTTACTTCGTTATTGATAGAAAATCTTCTTACTGTTGGTATAACAGAAGGTTTTTCCTGCCATAAATTAGAGTTATTATGTTGTTTATTTTGTATAGCAAAGGAATTCACCAAGTCAAAAATTGTGATTCTTTCTGAAAGTCATGAGTTTTTCATTTTCTCAAAACGTAGTCTGAAAAGTTTTCTGTGGGATGGTGCACAGATGAACAAGAATTCGCTATTGTACCCTTAATTTTTTACTTTCAAAATATATATAGTTTTAACCCCAGAGTATAATGTAGGGACCATCTTCGAGGTATCAAGCTCATATATGATAGAATGTCTTAACAAGAATTCCCCTGCCTCATGAAGAAACAACTTCAAAATATAGGATGTCTTATGTCAGGGTCAGTAAGGTAATTATTATTTTAATTATTAATTCTGAATCCTTATAAAATTTTAAAAAGTTGATCATGAAATAAATTTAGTTCAATTAAAAGAAACGCGAAACAGTGGAAATATATAGTTATAATGTAAACAAGTGTAGCTAAATTGAAAAACTGTATAAGTTTAAGACAAAATTGCGTAGAGAACTCGAAGTCTCCTTAAAAAGGGCCCCAAAGGGGGACTAGCACCGGAAATTGTCGGGAATCTGGGCCAGATGGGTACCGTCTGGTTTCACCTCCGTCACTTCCATATCGTGTCATATTCCTAGTATCGTACACACTCATTAGCTGGGGGGGGGAAGAGATACTGAATTTATTCCCGACAGAGAAGGTGTATCAAAGATAGAAAGAATTGCAACAAGAATGACTTATTCAACTTCTATATAGTCTGTTCCTTCATCCTTCATATCTATTGTTTTAGAGCTGTAAAATCTCTAGCTATTGTTTTCAGCTGTGCTTCCGTACATTCTTTCTTTCTTTCTTTTTTAAAGGTAGGAGGTGGATATTTGAAACGAATGGGTATTCGTTTTTGCTACTACAGAAATTTAAATAGCAAAAACTGAGTGAATTTGCGACAAACTATTTCACATGCATAACTCTCAAAATGTTACTTTTAACGCAATACTATCACGTTAAAATAAACACGAAATAAAGAAAAACTAATATGATCAGCCGTAATTTTCCTCCCCCCAAACTGCGTATTTAATATTAGCTTTTTAATCTTTTAAATTATTCAGTATTTATAACTAAAATATATAAGAAAAACTTTTAAGTTACATGATTTTTGTTAAGTAAAATGTAAAAAAAAATTTTTTTTTTAAATTAGTCATCATAATAAACGTGCTTATACATGAACTAAAAATAAAACGACAAATGTGGGACCGCTGACAATGATGGATTTTTTATCTAAATTGTTAGAGAGAAATGTAATTTTTATTTTCATCTACTACTATTGCTTCTGTCCTTTGAAATAACCTCCTGTATGTCCTTAATTTTCTATTGTAATTCATATTATAAGTGTCGCCACTGTTTCGTTTCAGCCACATCTCACAAAGAATATTATGATAGCTAAACATTTACTTTTCCCTCTCTTTACATTTTATTGAATTTGTCTAAACCATGCAACATAAATAGCCCCCTTCTTTTTCTTTTCTTCTTAATACTGCCCATAGACATGAGAAAAATAATTGTCGCTTGTGAATATAGGAAAATTATTTCTTCAGATTAGCGTTGCAGCAAAGCTAAAAAAATACGAACGCTTTCTGAAAAACCATCGAAAATTCTATAAATTACTTTATAAAATTTGAAAGACTTCATTTAGAAGATTATTTTAACAGTTAGGTCGCAAACAGTTAAGTCAGGTGATCGTTGGGCTACTTTCAAACAACTTGATCTTTGGAGTCCAGTTTGGGAAGTTCTTTTTCAGAAACCTGTATACAGCAGGATGCCAGTGTGGCCGCGCTCCATCTTATATCATCTATCTCTCTCTGCTGTAAGTTGAAGAATCAACAAGTCGCATAGCAATGCCAAGTAATTTTCATCTGTAATTGTTTGTTCTTGGGAGAAGAACTGATCGTACACCCAGCGCTTTGATACAGTACAAAGCACATCCATTTTGGGCGTCACGTTCCGAGTCACGTTCCACGTCTAGAATGGCATACGGATGCTTCGGTTCTCCAGATTCTGGCATTATGCTATTCACCTTTCCACTTAAAGGGAAGCTCTCATAATGGTTGAAAACTGTATTCATCAGAACAGGTTTCATCGCCCTCCACTGAAGTTTGTATAGTCTCGCAAAACTCACGTCCCTTTACCTTGTCTTGTGGCTGCAATTTTTGAACCAACTGCAGTCGATACGGGTGAAATCCCAAACGCTTGCTTAAGGTATTGCTTACTGTTGTGGCACCTGTAATTTTCTGGTTGCTTAAAGTGTTGCCTTCTTCAGTTGCGTACAGAGGCTTCTTTCCCACGCGCTCCACAATTTCCTTGGAGATAGAAGGTTGACCAGAACGTCCTTTTCGTCTGTCACAAATGCACACTGTCTCACTAAATGTTTTATGACAGTTAAAAATGGATTTATGTGTAGGTGGATCAACATCAAAATGTCGTTTGAAGTTATGCTGCGCTCTTGTAACACTGCTTATACACTCTTTTGCAAAAAAAAAATCGAAGCACCAAGAAGGACTTTTGCGATCGTGACGAAATTTGGTATGCAAAAACATCTTGAGCGTATATGTAAATAATCAAAGTTTAAAGGCAAATGAACGGGAATTGCGATCATAGCGCGCGTTTCTAGTGCGCAATTCGCAAAGTATAAAACCAGTAACAGAGGCGGAAAATTTATCTTTTTTTGTTGCTGCCATTGTAATTCCGTAAAGAAGCAATTGAAGATGCCATTACGACGATATCGAAGGCCTTACAAACAACTAAACGACTTCGAACGTGATCGCATTGTAGGGTTGCGTGAAGCTGGGTGATAATACTGAGCAATAGGCCGCCACCTGCAGCGTACAGACACTGTTGTGCAAAGATATTGGCAGCAATGGTTGCTACAAGGAAATTGCCGACGAAATGAAGGATCTGGAAAACCAAAGAGCACAAATGCGAGGCAAGATAGGATGATTGTTCGCCAGGTCCGAACCGCTCCAACGGTATCATTGTTGACTATTCATCGCATAACAGCCACGTCTATACCTCCCGTGGTACCGTCTACCATCTCACGGCGCTTGTCTGAGGCGGGGTTACGCTCACAGAGGCCTTTAGGACATTTGCTTTTGACCCCACAACATCGGCGGAATCATCTCGAGTGGTGTTGCAGTCGGTCATCATCAGACTGGCATCGTTATAGTGTTCAGCGATGAATCCCGCTTCACTCTTGAAGCAGATGACCACCGTGTTCGTGTCTGGAGAGGACGCGGCCAGCGGTCTCATTCAGCCTTTGTTTTACAAAGGCATACAGCCATAACCCCTGGTGTGATGGTGTGGGGCGCTATTTCTTATCACAGCAGGTCATCTTTAGTCATCCTTCGTACATCTTTAACAGCTCAACGACATGTTTGATACTCTTCCTTGGCCAGCAAGTTCACCAGACCTTTCACCAATCGATCATGTCTGGGATATGATAGGCCGCCAGATTCGGGCACCACAAAATATCGCAAATCTAGAACGACAACTGATGAATGTCTGCAGAATGTGTCGCAGGATGACATTAAGAAACCTCTACTACCCCTTGTCTCGACGAATTCAAGCATGCACTGCCGCCAGGTACGGTTCGACCAACTACTAATTTGAACACTCAATGAGTGATTGTGAGCCGTGAGCAGGTACTATGACCTTGATTTTATTAATCATTTTATTATCTGTGTCTGAGCTATACATATATTCAATTTCATCAAAAACAACCACTTCCTTCATGGTGCTTCGATTATTTTGAAAAAGAGTGTATTTGCAAATTATAGCATGTACTAGCTTCGTTGCTGTGGGGTAAATGCCGTTTTCGATGTCACTGTCCTCTAGTAGTCATTCTTAGCCATTTTGTAAAGAAAAGAAATGAATATTTTTTTAGTTAACGGAGTCATGGATATCACATTTATCAACATATACAAGTAAATGTTGTTAATTTTATGACATCTTGAAATCGGAGCTGTTTTTGTGCTTATCTTGTTTTTCTCAGATCTGAATATTTAATACATTCTCCCTTCGTAAGACGACTCTCTATTTCTTCAGACTGTAGAATTGGTCGCCTTGATCGCTTCACTGTGCACTTTTCTGGGTGCTTAGCTTTTGTATTTCATTTTATTCAGAAATTTTTAGATTGTTGATATTTTGTCAGTTCTTGTTTTGCTTGCGTTTTGCATTTGTGCAGATATCTATTCGTTCTTTCTTGCAGATATACATTTAAATCTGTTTCTTATTATCTCTTTTATGTACTTTAGATTTGCATTGTGCAGTCTTTTTTATTATATTTCGTATGCAAATTATAAATTTATAATAATTTAATCATATAAATTCCGATGAATCTGTGAAATCAAAATGTCTACGGAATGGGTTAATGCAGCATTGCTGATTTTCTTTTTAGTGGGAACCATTTTGATAAAATTAGAATGTTTTGCGGACCACCTTACTCCTCCCCTTCGAAAGCAATATTTTAGCACGTTTTTACTGCAGTTGACTTGTATTTTTAAATACAGTTAATTAAAGTTCGCTTAATTTTTTATTAATGTTAATAAACTAATAGAAAGAAAGTTATATTTGTTTTTAGGTTCGGTGTTATTAGAAAGTTCTTTAACTCTTTTCTTTCATTCAACAATAGTTTATTATTTTTAAAATCGCAATGAAAAGGATCAAGAACCCATAAAAATTCTTTATATTTACCATTTGTAAAATTTGTAACCTGAAAGTTTCGAGATGTCAACATATTTATTTCATTGCATAATTCTTTTATAATAATGATATAATTTTCTATTAAAAAGATCATAAGGTTGGAAATGGGGAAACATTTTTCCGCTTTATGTAACTAATCCAAAGAACAGTTTTTCCCCAAAAATTCTTTAATTTCTCGTGGGCGGTGAGAACAGTGAAAGAATTACCTTGTAGACAGATATTTAGTTTAGTTTTGAGCATACATCTCCATGTAAAGATATGCCAATATATGTTATCAAAAAGAAATGTAAATTCTTACTAGTTCCGTTTAATAACGAGACATTTTTGCAAGTCTAGGAAAACCACAATTTGAGATACGCTGGGTTATTTGCATTTTTTTACAAAATCAATAAACACCAAGGGTCGAAAAATAAACAGTTCTTTTCTCGATGTTTATGAGATTACTCTTCCAATAGAACTAAGAAAATTTATTTTCTAGCGGAACAGGTTTGCTAGCGCTGAACAGAATAACTGTGACCGCTTACGTAAAATAACTCGTTGTTTCCGGTGGAAGTTGGAATAACAAACACCTGCTAGATAAAGCAGAGAAAAAAGAAAGGAATTCCCTGTTACGTATTGTCTGCTGTCACCTTGAAAATTCCTTTCTTAAAGCAAAAGACAGAGTTACTTCAAAGTGGGAGAATGTGTAAAGAGTTCTTCCAGTTGCGAACGCACTTCCTGTATTTGAATTTATAATGCCGATATTTGATTATTCGCCCTCCAGTGCTTAGAGTAGTTAATTTCAATCGATATGCATCGGCGTACCGATCGCAAAGCAGGTCCGCAGCTGTGACCTGCGTATTTGGGAAAGATTGAAAAGATATGTGGAGAAAAGACGAGAGAGAATAATCAACGAGTTTTTAAAATACTACACTTTGTCCATAAAAAGTCCTTAAAAGAGAGGGGGAAAAAAAAAAAAAGTCTGAAAGCTTTCAGATTTTATATTACGCCCAAAGGGTCTTTTTTTAGCGTTTTATGTGTTACCTTTACTTATTAAATATGTGTTTATCTGTTACCTTATTGAATATGTTCTTCGCACTGAAACCATAAAATTCAATTCAACAGCGATGTCACAAAATAATTTGAAAAGTGCATATGATTAGAATTTCCCATACACAGTCGCGCGCGCTGGAGGTTAAGATTTTTTTTTTTCCCCCGTACAGTGTTTTGAAATGCTCACTTTGAAATCGTTGAGTTTGTTAATCAAAAATTTGTTGAAGTTTTATAAAATATGAAAAAGATAATAAAACACATTCCAAATTCCAAATTTAGGCTTCTAGATGCCCATATTCGAGTGGAGAACTTCGTTATTCAAAAATTTGATGTCTCTAAGTACCGTTGTTTTTTTACAGTGCGAGAAATATACATACATGCATGCAGATTCTTCGGTATTTAATTTCTTTAAATATAATGCAGGTCTCTAATATTAGGTGACAACAATTTGAAAAGTGAAACGCCTTTTATAGAGTGAACCAACCAAAAATGCCAAAACGAAATTAATAGAACTTCTGGGCAAATTACCCCTTTGGGCAAATAATTCTTTTTATAGTCTTGCTATTCAAAATTATGCTAGGGAATAGTCCAACATACTTGCATCACCAAAGCACGGGTTTCTTTTTCTGACGGGAGGGGAAATCACATTTATTTACATTAAAATTTTGTCTTTTGTTGCTTGTGTTTACTGTAAATAGAAAAAAAACTAACATATATATGCATTAGAAAATTTTAATCTAACACTGCTTTAACCGTACTAAAATTACTTTTAAACTATAGTACTTACGATTTTGGTGGCGATAAGTGGTTTCATTTTCGAAATTGTTTTATACTGCTGGTTTGTTGCTCGTCGTCAAAACGTAAATAACGTTAGCGCAGATATCAGAGATGACATTGTATAAAACAACAAACGAATGGGGAAAATGTCCTGACTGATCATACAGGATTAACCAGATTTAAAACTATATTCATTTGTGTCTGGTGTTTTACTTTACAACGATTTTGTTGGAGAATTTCCTACCACTTTTTTACCTGTTCGGTAACATGTTTGAACTTCACATGATTTTGACATGTTTGAACTTCACATGATTTTGTTCCCCCCCCATTTCTGCTTAAAACGTGTTTTGAATTTTGGGCAAATTTCTGAAGAAAAAATTAACTGGATACAACACGACTTCCTTGTACAGCCTATTAAATTATACACAGTTTTTGCTCTGTTTCATTTAAACTAATTTCCTCGAATTTTATTAGATATATATTTCTCGTTCAATTAATTCAGTTCTCACTTCGCGGCAAGGCAGAAATACATAAAACTCAAAACATCTTCATTAAAAATTGTAAAGTACAGAATAACATAAAACACCAAGTACAGTTAAAAACAGTTTAAAAAAACACATTTTTACAATTGAAATTAAGAGTTTCTACATTAAAACAAGCAATTCGGGCAACGTGCATGAAGACCAAATTTTCGAAGCTGAAAATTAACTTTTGGTACCACTGAGCAAAAATAAGTTAGTGCAGAAAGTGACTTAATTCACACTACTCTACTAAGAATTTCAAATGTAAGCAAATGGCGGTCTCGTTAGGGTTAGCCACTGAAAGTATTAAATTGGTTACAATTCTACTACTACTGCATGCAGATTAACTAAAGGCGCAAAACCCTTAACCGGAATATAAGAACAACATGATTCAATCACAAGCAAAAAGTTTGCAATTTATCAACATATAAGAATAAAAAAACCGAGCTCACTGAACCGCGTAACAGAGTGGCATTATATATATACGTAGGTTTGGTGCGGGAGTCTTATACAAAATTTCAACGTTCTACGGCTATTTGTTTTTGAGTTGTGCGAGATGCATATGTACATCGGTCACGTAAAAAATCTCTTCTGTATCCATTTTAAACCAGACATCCCAGCGTTCAGATGGATTCGAAAGCGGTCAAAATGGATATTTTCGTAGAAATTGATACCAGGAGTTTTTCGCAATTCCAGTACTTCCTTTACTTCATAAAAACGCACTCTCGCTTTATATTCGAAATACACAGTATTTATTATTTTCTAAAATAAGTTAGATGGTAATTTATTTTGCGTTTTAATAATTATTTTAAGAGTGTTTGGATATAATTATTTAGATTTTCTTAATACGCGAAAGTTTAGAATTTTAAAAAGACGAGTGTTATGGTTTATTTTGATAAAATTCTTAATGTAACGCATATTAAAGGAGCCGTAAAAAACACGTATTTAACAGGCAGATTTGAGTTGTTTATTAAAACTGCTCGATCTTTGATCCTAAATCATTTTAGTGTGATGAAAGAAAGATGTTTGGAAGAAAGATGCTTCTGTAGTGTTCACGATGAAGTGATATGAGTTGCTATATTCTCTGCATTAGCTGATTTTTAGATTACAGCAGTGCTTCAGTAAGATATTTATAACGTGACTACACATCTGCATGTGCGGCTCTGTTTTTATTCATTTATTATTATTATTTCCGTAAGAGTTGGATATTTTCAATATTTCATTCTGTGAGAAATGCTCAAAACCCATCGGCCGTTTCACTTCATCACTGAGACGTTGCTCTAGAGATGCATGATACGGCATAGACCGATACTGCATCCACAGGGCAGGGGTAAACAAAGTACCAAACCTTACACAGGAATTGATTTCGCACCCTCATTATCAGGCTGGCCCTCAACCTGCTTAGCCACCTAAGTCCTAAAGGCGTTTTTAGTTAGTTTTTAGTTAATAAGTTAGATTTATTGAGGAATTTTTATTGAAATTTAACATTTTTATTAACACGTCTTTTATTTTTCCAATAATCCAGTTTAAGGGAAGTGAATCGTATTTCTTTAATTTCCTCGTATTATAACAAGGGGTTGGCGTTTTCCTGTTATACGGAAAATCGTGGGAACATTTGCATAATAGCCTTCCTAAATTTATTAAATTAGAAGTAATGCATATTTGAGGATTTTCTGTTATTTTATGGAGATTTTAACACATAACTAATTGCATGTATATTCCTTAAAGTTTTCCTGGGAGTTTAAAAAATTGGCTGTCTTGTCTTTGGTCGTCTACTGGGAGATCAGGAATGAAACCTCTGAACCTTTGTTTTTTGATTTAAAATCGGTTCATGATTGCTTACAAAGACGCAGTGACCGTAGAACTAAATTTTTATGACATAGGTAACGAGTGCTTTGCCATAATCTAAATGATCCTAATCGAAAACAGGGAGGGGGGAACTTGAACAAAAATTAGAAGAACTATGCAATGATGCATCTTGTGTCTCCTTGAAGAGTTACAGGCGAAAACATCGTAGACGAAAACGTCGTTTTATAAAATACAGTGGGAGAAACAAAGCAGGGTGGAAAATAAAGTAGTTAAAAAATTTCGCATTTTAAAAGCATCGTCGTCGAAAATATCGTGGTAAAAAATAAAACACCTGCGAATGATCGCATGACGGTAACGTCGCAGACATGCGTTTTTCAGGCTTTAAAAGCTGTAAATGCATATATTCGCATAATGATTTATGAGCGCTAGAAGGAATAAGGAATATTTTTACTTTTATATTATAAATTAAGCCATCCAGACGGTATAGTGGTTAAGAGAGCCAACTGCGATACCAAAGGGTCCGGGTTCGAATCCCGGAAGAAAGCATGGTTGTAAATATCCATCCCTTCAAAAGAGGCAAAAGTGGCTCACCTATTTAGGTGCCTCCATAATGAAGTGATCACAGCTTCTGGGCCTTAGTAGTGGCCAAGCCGAAGTCGGCTAAAAAAAAAAAAAAAAAAAAAACAACTTCTGAGCAGTTAAGAAGGAAACTTCAGCGTTCAATAATTGAAAATGGTACAAAATTAATACTACTTCTGGAAGTTAACAGAATTTGATAATTAATGAAACAATTTTAATAGAGGTAATACTTAATTGTTTTTTAAACAAAAATTATTTTCATTATATTTTTCATATATTTTAATAATTACAAAAAGTCTTTGGAAGTAGTAGATTTATCAATGTAGTTTAAGATTTAATTGAAGTTGCTTTTTAGCGCTTGATTATGTTATGCTTGAATGTCCTAAAATTGTTTTTGTGTTTTTTAAATTTGATTTTCATTCTCTCTCTCTCTCTCTCTCTTTCCTCTATAATATATGTATATATATATATATATATATAATATGTATGCATGTATGTGTGCGTGTATGTAATTAAAAAGCTATTAAATTTATTTGGTAAATGCGTATGGTGTTAGTGTACTCCAATAAATATGTTATACTCAATTATTGCGTAGAGTAATTTAGTAACATGCCATCGCATACCAATAACGTATTCCATATGTTGTATATAAGATTTCAATAGCGTTTCATCATCTGTTATTTGACGAATATGTTCATAAATCTGATTAACAGAAAAGCAGTTATTTACCGCCTATAGAACCTACTATTCTTTATTTACCTCACAAGTCACTGCTTAGCTATGTTAAAGGTTTTATTTTTTCGAAAAACAGACTAAATAAATATTACCCTGTTCGAATTTAGTTTGAGTTAAATAGAAATGGGTTGTAGGTATTTTTATGCGAGTTAAAATAATTTTTTGGTCCTTAATATAGTAATGATAATAATAATAATCAAAATAAATCAAGATCTAAACACATCTTGATTTATGGTATGTGAATAAAAGTTAAATTTATTGTTTTATTTTACTTAAATAAGGACTAGTTGTATGTTTAGACGACTAAAAAGTAATCTAATTATTTTTTAATATTCAATATTTTTTCTTTTTAATTTTATAATCATTTTTTAAAAGTAAATCAAGATAAATGAAAAAAAATTATTCTGCTTGTATTGCAATAAACATGTATTAGGCCTGCAGAAAAAAGACATCCCGGTTATCCGAAATTTTCGATTATCCGGATCTTAGTTACTGCACATGTTTCGGAGTCCTGCATACTTGCATTAATTGAAGGAAATGCGATTAAAAAAATCGCCCACACAAATGTAATATAATTTTAATGTATTCGTTGTATATTTAAAACGGTTACAGGAAACAAAAAACTCAAAGCGAAATCTCTTAGCAGCTGTTATTTTATGTTAGGTTGGTTTTCTCCCCCTCCCCCCCCTCCGATATTCAAACTACTTGAGTTATCAACAAGCTTGTCCATCAGGATTTGAGTACTTTTCTAATCCGTTATGATTTACTGCTATCCTTATCTTGAAGAAATAGGCGAAAAGTGCACGTCACTGCAATTCGCGGGTGAAGGTTGAGGCGCCAACTTTTTTTATGGGCCTGGGTATTCTTCTCATTTCTATCTGAGTATTACAGTGATAACTTCTAAAATTTGCCTGTCCTTTTAAGGCATGGATTGTAGTTAAGTTTCGAAAATAAGCAAGGACTTGCTGAAACATAGAGCGAAAAAAAAAAAAGTGTCTTCGGCTTTGTGTGAAAGGCATTTGTGTTGATGCTCTAATGATGCATTCAGTGTAAATCACAATTCTGCGAACATGTTTATTTATAGTTAAACCTCAGCAGTACAGTTAATTGCGTTATAATAAAAGGACCTTTTACAACTTATAAGGCTAATTATAAACATATAGTAGAAAAGAGAAATAACTGCGATTAGCGTAGCAAAATTTGCGGAAAACTATAATCATTATATGATGAGGGAGCTGTTATTCATCATTATGGTTGAAATGATCACTTTTTTTTTTACAACCATGATGTCATCTGCGTCATTACATTATATGTAAAGCATTAATGAATTCTCGAGCATGAGTCGTGAGAAATATTTTCTGACATGCGTTTTATTAAATTTATCATATCGAACGGAGATTTATTATGAATTATTCTTTTTCTTAGGTTTTTCAGCTTAACAGTTTAATTTTTTTTTGTTTTTTGTAATTTTAATAGCAATAATATACAATAATAAAGAAATTGATAGAGTAACTACGGTATGTTTGGTGTAATTAAAGAAAGAATTCGTGTAGTGTGTTAAATAGATAAAAAACGCTTATAAACAAACAATTCCAGCTGTTAAATCATTTAAGTTAAGCCTAATGTGGCCGCCATTTGTTTACATTTGAAACTCTTAGTAGACTAGTGAATTAAGACAGTTTCTGCACCAACTTCTGTGCCTTTTTGCCAAGTGTGAGCAAAAGTAAACTTTCAATTTTGTGCACCGAAAAATCTGTCTTCCTGCCCGCTTTCCGAATTGCTTGTTTTTGCGCAGAAACTCTAATTTTAATTTTAAAAACTTGTTTTTTAACCGTGTTTAACTGTATTTGTCTTTTCGATTTTTCTGTATTTTATAATTTTTAATGAAAATTAAATTTTTATGTATTTTTGCCTTGTCACGAAGTGAGAACTGAAGTGATTGTATTAGAAACATATCTCTAGTGAAATTCGAAGAAATAATTTTAAATGAAGTGCAGCAAAATAATGTGTATAATTAAATAGGTCGTTTAAGGAAGTCATGTGGTGTCCACATCAGACATCTTTCCAGTAGATGAATAATAATGCATAACCTCATAAAAAATTCCTCAGCCTCTTCCGTGTAAATTGAGGTAATGAATGAACTGGGCGATTAGTTCACCATACAGTAGAATTTTAAATCACTTGTTGGAATTAGCTGCAAAGAGTCTCTGTTATCTTCCAGTCTGCACACAACTAACAGCTGAAACCATCAATAGAGAGATCATAAATATGTTTTCTGTTTCAGTTAAGTTACTTTACAATAGACATCACGAGGAACATATGTCCTATGTATTCAGATTGTGTAATAAGCTGCGAATCACATATAAGATAAAAGTAAAATAGATTTCAACACTGGAACTCGCAATAAGTAGAGAACTCCTAAATTTAGAACAGTTATTCAGGATAGAATTATTCAGAAGGAAACTATCGAAAGTCTTTAAAGTGTTGACTAACTTTCTAACAAATATGTTGTAGCAGAGGTTGATATTTTCACTATAATATTAAGTTGGTGTCGAATTAAAAATTGCGAAATCTAGGTAAACAAAATCAAGGAGAGAACCAAACAAAGGGTTTTCTTCAGGAAAGTAACCACTGTGTAAAGTGACCGAAGGCGGCCTAATCGGTGAATATTTTGCCTCTGACGTAGATGGTCGTAGCTGACGGTTTTTCCTTGAATAATAGACATTTGTGATCATTAAAGTATGCTATTGCGAAAGGATTATGCACAAATTATATTCAGTCGACTTATTGTAATGAAAGAATTTCAAAATGGTAACAACGTAGATAAAAACTGTTGATGACTTTTTTCACGAATCGTGTGCTTTTAAATATCATCTTAATTGTGGCATAATTTCTGGAGAAATAATCCTACTGAAGTACTTGAAGTATCGTAGTAGTGCACGCAATGTTCAATATTTTTCATGTATATATTGCCTATATTTTGCAACATATTTACAACTTTACAGATGCCGATAAAAAGAGGCGGCAGATTACGTACTATTTGCTAGACAAAGGTAAATCCGAGAAGGGGAAAGATAGTTGATGTTAGATAAAGGTGTTTATTTCTTTCTCTGCAGAGTACTGCCGCATTATTATTGTTGCGTTATACGGGTTCATGGATTTGAGAGTATCCGATGAAAACACGATGCAGAACAATAAAAAGCACAATTTATTTACAGGAATCACTATTTACAGCACAGTTCCAAAATCATCTTTAAAAGCGTCGAAAATCTACAATAAATACGCTGAAACAATCAGCAACACAGCTTCAGGCTGTAACTGTAAAGGTAGCTTCACGGCAACACTAAACTTATAATAAACACCGTGGAACAACCACCAATACACTGTCAAGCTATACTGTAAAGGTAGCTTCACGGCAAAGCACTATCTCGATTGCTTTCCGTTCACAAAACTCTCGCGTAGCTTAGCAGCTATTCTCACAATAATCACAACGCTCACAGTACTTCACAATACTTCACAATCTCTTCGCCACTCTGCAACTAACTAACTGCTCTCAGAAACGCAAGGGTTTAAATAGCTTTTCTTAAAGTTCCACACGTTTCGAGAAATTTCTCGACAGGAAGTTATTCTAGAAGCTTCCCGATTGGACCATGGGATATCGCCAATTTGGTCGCCAAATGGGCGATAAAGTCGCCAATCTGGCAACCCTACCATACACTATTTTATGGCAACCCTAGTGGTATGCCGGAAAGCTTACATACAGGCGCAACCACCGAATTTTTCGCAACATTATTGATCTGAAGAAAGTTTTGGTTTGAATATTTCTTGTTCTTGACGTTAAAAAAAATGTCTAGACCAGCGGTTCTCAACCTTTTGACTAGCGCGTTCCATCTAAACAAAAATTGAAAAACTTTAGTACCACCACTACATTTTATAATGATTATTTTTCAATTTCTCAATAGAAATATTAAATACATATATATTGCCATTTGCGCAACCTATTCGCTATTTGAATTAAACATGCACACATTAATAAAAAGATTAAAAATTGGTTACCTTTTTAATTATCAAAATTTAATTTATAATATTTTAATTCTAAAATTTAGTGTGTAATTTAGACCTGTTTAAGAGAGATCAATTTCTTTTATGTCTGGTCTTAATTTCTCTTTAAACGTAAATTATGATGCAATTTTAATTTTGTTCTGTTTAATTATTACAGTAACAATTAAACAGAACATTGTAATACTGTTCTGTTTGTTCTGTATT
>KK119533.1:268738-291723 GCA_000611955.2 Stegodyphus mimosarum | reverse complement strand
GGGGGGGGGGGAGCGTTAGTGTGCTTTCTAATTATTCACCACCCCAAATGGAAAAGTATTGATAAGGCAATGCACTATGTTACCAGAAGGTTTGTTGCAATGACGTTATAAGGTATTTCTTCCGCCTTCTTAACAGTCATTGTGGTGTAATGGTCAGCACACTCGGCACTTATTCGAGAGGTTTGAGTCTCCTCGAGGGCAATGCTCATTTTTCACGTCTCCTGCTTCGAAATAACCTAATGTATCTACACTGATGTAAGGTATTTCTCCTGCCACCGTAGCAAGCCTTCATGGTGTAATGATCAGCATATTCAGGAGGTCCGAGTCACGGCGAGGACATTGCTAATTTTTTACGTTTTCTGCTTCAAAATAACTTAATGTGTCTACAACGTCACCAGAAAGTATATATGTCCCACTTCTCTGGATATTTTTGTATGTGTGATAGCATAGTATGATGTCTCTTATGGGAATTTCATCATTTTAGCATAACAGTGGTCGGCAGTTTTTGTTGCCTCTGTTGTACCGTTGTACATTTGTCTCTGCTTTCTGTATGCATAAAGCATTAATATGGTTCACTTAAGGGCCTTTTGTGATTCTTGTTTTGTCATATTTTAGGATTTTGGTGTTGAGGTTGTGTGCCAAGTTTTGGGAATTCTCAAATTTATTTGCTTAGGTTTTAAAGCAAAAACAGAGATCGCTGTGCACATAAGATAGCAAAAGTGTGTGTGTCTTGTGTGGAAGAAGAACGTATAAAAATCAGCAGCTCTGGATACATCGTTGAAATAGATATCAAGATAACCCTAACAAATGTTTCTCTCCAAAGTTGCTAATGAGCTCACGACTATTCGTGGGGGGAATGGATAATCAGAAAGTACCCATTTTAGGTCTAAAAACCAATGCTTTAGAGATATTAGGTTATTTTGAAGCAGGAGATGTGAAAAAGGTGCAATGCCCTCTCTGGAAGTCGAACCTGGACCTCTCGAATATATGCAAAATGTGCTGCTGTTACATCAAGAAGGCATGCTGGAAGGAGAGAGAAAATAAATACCTTATATACTCCCCTTTTTAAATGGCAACTAAAGATTAGAGGACCCAGTTGCCAAATGCTAGTTGTGACGAATTGTTGTCTACGACCTTTTAATTCAGCTGTCACTTGTAGAGCCACTAGGTTATTTTGAAGCAGGAGATGTGAAAAATGTTCGATGTCCTCACCGAAATTTTAACTTGGACCTCTTGAATATGGGCCGAATATGCTACCGTTACAACACGGAGGCATGCTTAAAGGGAGAGGAAATACCTTATAATGCAAATAATTTCTTTTTAAACAGTTTTATAAACTCTTTAAACAGTTTTTCTTTTTACGTAGTTGTATAAAATTTTTTAGTTGAATTGTCATATGATTTTCAATCATTTAAACTTTTTTTGTTTTATAAGTTTGTAAAAGTAATTATTTGCTCATAAATAAAGCACATTCGTTTAAAAGAAAAAAATAAATATGTCATTAGTTTAAAAATGCAGAAAGTAGGATTTACACGTTGGGATTCATCAGCTGTACTTTTTTTCTGTTTAAAATGTTTGTAGGTAATCTTCTGCTCTTTTTCCTTTTACATATCATAATTTACTTCATACGAGGTAGTTTCCATTATGATCTAGTATTTTTAGACTTCTGTTCTTTTTATGACATTAGGTCATGAATTTCTAACATATATAAGGAAGCAGGATGGCAGGAGTGGATGATCAACATGGAATTGAAAGCATGATAAAGTTATCTACTAAAAGTGAAGAAAATGCAATAGGGGTTGAGAAATTCTGAATAATTAGTTTATTTAAATTAATTTTCGTTCTTTCTATCATATATCTTCCCTTCTATTTTTTTATTATTTTTACAAAAAAACTTTATTTTGCTTCATGAAACTAAATTTCCATAGTTAAACTAAACATATGTTATCTATATATATGATATGCCATTTTTTTATTAGAAAAATAGTCTTTGCTATAATTTCTTAGTAATGTTGATTATCTTTATTATAAATATGTATGTATGTATTATTTTTTTTATTTTCCTTTATTAGGCTAGAATGGAAGTGGAGGATCTGTTTACAGATCTTGCAGATGGGAAAAAATTGCTTAAACTGCTTGAAATAATCTCAGGTGAAAAACTTGGAAAGCCAAACCATGGCAAAATGAGAGTTCACAAGATAGAAAATGTAAATAAAAGTTTGGCTTTCCTTCACACGAAGGTAAGGCATAGTACTTTTTTTTTTGGAAAAATGTTCTTTGCTATTATTAGTTACAGAGTTAATATTCTGTTCGTAACAGTCTTTATAAATATGAGTGATTTTTTTAAATTATATTTCTAATTAGATTTTATTGAGAGGCTAGTAATCCTAACTTCTTGTATTATAAGAATATTTCTGTTCTTGTATTATGTTTAAATTACTATTCTAAAGATAAACGAAGTAAAATTAAACATGGTAATTTTTATTTCAGTTAATTTAGCTTGCCAGTTTATTAATGTAACATTTAATGATTTAGTATGAAATGAAGGAATTTGATAATAAACCTTGTAATGAAAAACTGTTAGTTATGCTTAAAAAGAATATTGGGGACATAGACCATATATTAGTTGTCCATAGAATTAATTATCTCTTTCTGTTATTAGGTTAGATTAGAAAGCATAGGAGCTGAAGATATAGTAGATGGAAATCCAAGATTAATATTGGGTCTTATATGGACAATAATTCTAAGGTTTCAGATACAAGAAATAGAAATTGACGTTGTAAGTTTCCATCATGTTAATATTTCCATTTTATCATTTTTTATCTTAGTATAAAGTATAAGGAAATTTATGCTATAAATCTGATGTATTAACTTAAAATTATTTTCATACCCTTCTGTGCCATTAATACTTATTATTTCATGTACAAATAGAATGAAGATGATGAAAGTAGTGAGAAAAAGTCTGCTAAAGATGCCTTATTATTATGGTGCCAAAGGAAAACTGCTGGGTAAATACTCTTTTGATAAATGATAAAATTCAGTTTTAATTGATAATAGTTTTATTTATTAAAAAATAGTTTCAAACGACGTTAACATGCTTCAAAGAATCTATAGTTCTACCTCATGATAAAAAATTATACCAGAGCAATGTATATAGGATTATTCCAGAACAACAATTATGAAAAACTTTGATAAAGCTGAGCCCTCATGTGCATAATTCCATGTTCTGTTACATCTTATCTATAAATAAAAATGCTATGCATTGTCTTATGACATTTGTATGTAATTTAAACATATATTCTTGTGTCAAATGTAAAGAAATCATTGAATTTCCATAATAATTACAAAAAGAAATTGTAAATCTGTGTTTATTTATAATATTGCATCATCCAAGAAGTCCTGCAGTTTTTGAGGATAAATACAAATGAAGCAGCACGAAAGCATAAAATTTTATTGAATCATGTAAGCACCTTTTTATTCTATGAATTTTTGTCATCTGTTAGTCAGCTGGAAAATTACCTTTTTTAAAAAAAAAATAATATTATGTTTGTTCATAAAGAAATAATTGGTGTATTGTTTGACAGTCTCCAAAGAAGTGATCTTTGGATCATTCAGAAAATTCTGAAATGAAGAGATGAAAAGCTGTGTGGGCAAAGTCTGATTAGGATGACGAAAAATTTCTCAGCTATATTCAAAAGGTTTTGACTTCCATCAAAATGTCATGTTGTCATGAGGCAAGACAACACTTTTTAAACTTGTCAATTTTGGGCACTTTGCTTTGATTTTTGTTTTTAAAACTGTCATTTGGGAGCAGTATTTTTACTAATTTATTGTCTGATATGATAGCAACAATTCATAGGGTACAGTTCCTTTGAGTCCCATCATACACAAACATAACTTTTTTGGGTTGAAGTCCCTCTTTTATTATTCTTATTAAGTTACTAAAGGATGTTCGTTTGGCTTACCTCATGTATACTTTTCATCTCCAATAATGAATTATTTCAAAAAAGGAGCTTTTTTATTTCTTTTCAGTAAAAAATCACTTGCCAAAACTCTGTTCAGATATGGAGTTTCCATACATCATAACAGCTTACATACTTAATCTTCATTACATAACAGTGTACTATATTTTTTGGGATTTATTTTGTCTGATGGTTTCTGAATGGTATAACTTGGATTTTCAGCATTCTTTTAATACATCCTTGTTTACAGAGGATGATTGCCCAGAAGAGTCATCTTCTTTGAGGCTGCATGTTCAAAATTCCCATACTACTACTACTACATTCAAAACTGTGTCACCAGAAAGTTTTTTTGCCCCCATACGTAACACAGATTTTACAAGCAGTCTGACTAGCAATTTTTCTGTTTTAAAATAGCATAAAATGAGGAAAATGAATTTGAATCTTCCAATTTTAGCACTGTACTGAATAAAAAATTATGCCACAACATATGCTAGACTTGCAACATGAGCATAAAATACCTATTTAAACATGCAATTTGATCTAAGTCATTCTATATCAGCAGTAATAAAATAATTAGAAGAAAAGGTCCTTCAATTTGAAAAAGTGCAAAACATTTGGAATGATCCAGTATTATAAACAGATTATCTTGCTGTGTTATTCCATTGCATTGCATAGTGGAAATGTATATAAACTTCCTAAGGGCAGCCATTCCTAAGGATTATTTTATTCTGTATCGTATAATTTTGTGTAATGCTTAATTAATTATGTGAAGTTATAATAATCATCCTGTAAAACTGAAATACTAGACATTTCTAAAATTTAAATTGTTGTGATTATTTGCAATAATAATGCTAGTAGGAAACAAAATTTCAAATTATTTATGCAAGGAAAAGCTGTCTCAACAACTTGTAAATCTGAAATTTTTGTTTATATTAATATAGAAAGCATTATTTTTATATATTATTTTTAAAATATATTTTATAATTTATGTCACTTTTTTTGCAGTTATCCTGGTGTCAATATTCAAGATTTCCACGTAAGCTGGAGAAATGGCTTAGGTTTTAATGCACTTATTCATTCACATAGGCCCGATCTCATTAACTACCCAGCTCTTCATAATAATAGTAATATTCAGAATCTAAATAATGCATTTGATATTGCACAGAAAGAACTTGGTATCCCTCGTTTACTAGATGCTGAAGGTAATTAGAAAACACTTTTATATTTCTGCTCATTATATTAGAAATGGGAGAAAAAATTATTAAAGTTTGAAATTCTTTGGCAACTCTCTCTCTACAATGCGCAGTAGTTTATTTTTGAATGATATCTCTGCTGTATGTAAATATATTTAAATCATTTTTTTGTGCTGTAATGTGATTTATGAAAAAGAGTTTTTGTTTTGAAACGCAGAAAATATTCTATTATATGTTGTGTAAGCTATGCTATATTTTTGATTTTATTCTTTTGATTCTTTTAATATCCAGCACATTTCTGTTTCTATTATGTATATAAAAAACTTTTGATATACAGTAGAACTTCTTTTAACTGAACTTCTGTCAAGCAGTCTCTCTGCTAACCCAGCTAGCAATCAGTTTAAAAAAATAATAGAGAAAAACTTAGCAACGTTAGAAAGGATATGGTAAAATTCAGTATCATTCACAAATTCCCTCGTCAGCAATTGATCTTGTAGCTTAATGTATCAGTAATAGATCATTTAATGGCCTCCTTACTGTGTATTCTTATATGTTAAAGATGAAAATAATTCTAACAGTTAGGTACCAACTGAAAAAATGAATACATAGTTATATTTTTTCTAGTACAAAAGGATAAGAAGATGTCATTTAAGACAATGGACATAGCCCATTCCATACAAGGGATGGATAAATGTAGAAAGCAGCCTATTAAGTTTTAAAATTTTGAATGATGAAAAATGCCAGAGATTTGGAGAACAATAAAAATTGCAATGATGAGAGTGATTTTGTAGATGAAGGCGAAATGGAAATAGACAATGTTGGAGTTAATCATGCTGAAACTTTCAGAGAAACTTTTTAATATTTAGAGTATTACCACAGTGCTTCTCTCATGGATCTTGTAGATCAGAAACAGCTGTGATAATGGGCAACTGTTATGGGCATAAAAAGGCAAAACAGACTTCTTTAAACAAAGCTTAAAAAGTGCATAGAAGAGATTTGACAAAATTTCATTATTTGTTTAAAATTTAATGAGGTTTATTTATTCCCGAATTCTTCTGGTATATTTTTGTCACAAATTAAAAATTTTAAAATCAAACTATTGTATTTGTTATTTATTTAGTTGAAGAAAGCAGATTTAACTTAGTAATAAAAGAGTTTGTTATATGTTTGAGGGTTGTAAATATGTTAATAGTAGTCCTTGTGCATTTATTTTTAGAATTTCAAATAAACTATTTAAAAAACCTTGTTGAAAGAAAAATTGTCATGATTTAAAATTTTATCTCTGTTAACCAAGTTTTCATTTATCCAAGATGGTTATAATCCTAATTATCGTGGATTATTGATTGAATTAAAATATTCTGTATTGTGTTTTCTACTTCATAAAAATTAATCATATTTTTCCTGTTAATTATAAAAATCAGATATTTCCCTATTAAAATTATTTAACTAATTCAATTTACTATTACATTTTTGTAATTAAATAAAGTTCAAATGCTTATGAAAAATGTGCAATAAATATTTTAGAAATAAGGTACTTTGTTTTACAAAGTGCTATCATTGTATGTAATTATGAATTTAGATTAGAACATGTAATAAGGAATTTTATATAGTCTATTTCAAATTGCATATCATTTAAGGAAATTACCATTGTTGCTACAATAACATGTATGTGTTTAAAAAAAAAACCGCTTATTTTCATGTATTAAAAAATGCTCATTTTAAAATCAAGATCCCTTTCAATAAAAAATGTGCAATATCAAACTACTTGTAAACTATTAAGTGACAGAAAAGTTGACTAGGAGTATATATGAGCACGCAAAAGAATTTCCATTTGGCTGAAAGCTGTATAAACACATTTTCAATTTTTATCTCCTGTGATGTGACTTAGTCTTTCAGTTAGTCACTCAGTTAGTTATTTAGTTTTAGCTAGTTTGTTAGCTAGGGAGAGAAACCTTCTCTCTTGTAGTTGCAGCTCTGTCAAGAGCAATTTTCGTTCGCTCTGTCCAGAGCAATTCTGCCTTTACTCTATCAAGATTATTATTTCTCTCTGAGGAGAAATCCTGTCACTGGTAGCCGGGCTGGCTGCTACCTGTATTACGAGCAGTCGGCTCAAAATCATCCATCTGGGGCAACAACAAGGTTTACTGCATCAAATGACTCCACCCGAACTCCATCCTGCATAAGAGAAAGACCCAAGAACTTTTGCGAACTGTTCACCTAAGAGGTCACCTGTACACCTGGTCACCTGTATAGAGAACCTGTACATCTATTAACATTGTTTATATTTTGTTTCCCTTTCTCTCGTTTGGACAAGAAATTAATTTAAAGTTAGTATTTTACATATAGCCTTTTATAAATAAATGAATGAGTTTAAATACACTACCGTTTTATTGTGTCAACTCGCTACAGCTATAGGCTATATGTAAATTTGGTGAATTTGAGTGACATAGTCTACAAAAATTACATTCATCTGCATTTAAAATCTTGAAAAATGTTCTTGAAATAAAGCAAAAACACAGCAGAGCAAAACAAGAAATTTAAGTAGAATTACTAAATTATTACTTTGTGGAAATTACAACTTTAAATACTTATGTGTAAATTACAACATTAAAATATTACAACTTTACAGCACTGCAAAATGTGAGCGAGTTAACTGTAGTTGACATCGTAAATGCTGGGTTGCTAAATGTGAAGACTAAATTGCACGTTATTATCATTCTTTGTGTTTATATCAAACATACTTTAGCAAAATGAACAATTTAGAGAATAATTAATACTCTGAATTTTAGAACAACTGTGTCTTTTTATAGCTTTAACTTTCATTTATATGATTTGTAAGAAAAATGATAAACAAATTATGTGTATTTATTTTTGATTGTTGTATTTGTAATTATGTTGAATTCCAAAACTGTTAGACATTTTATGAGTTACTGTTAAGTCACCATAATTGCATGAAAATAATTTTCTCTTTAAAGATGTTGACACCAATAAACCAGATGAGAAGTCTGTAATTACATATGTTGCATCATATTATCATACATTTGCTAGAATGAAAAGTGAAATGAAAGGTGGCAAACGTATTGCCAATGTGAGTATAAAAATTATATGTATATATATTCTTATTTTTGTAATATTTAATAGTTCTTTATTGCACATACCAGTACTTTTGTGATATATTTAGCCTTCTTTTTTAGTTTCTTAATATTATTTTCCCATTCTTCCTGACATAAAATGCATATTATTTTCTTGACATATTACTTTCCCATTATTATTTACTGCCATTTTTCTGTCGTGTGATATAAAGCAGTAGTAATCGGACATTTCCAGACTGTACTCCTTAATCATGACTGAAAGACTTAAATACTTAAGTGAGAACAGAAAGTGATGATGCATACAAGTTGTAAAGTTTGGTTCATTTGTTTACTTTGAGTGATTAAGAAACTACTATTTTTATGCATGGTACATAATATAGATATTATGTAACATGGAATGATAACATTTTAGTTACATGGAAATATAATGTTTTGCTACATGAAAAAATGTTTTTTAAAATCTTAAAAAAATATATACTCTAAAAAATATTAACTAATTTAGAAGTATTAATAAAAAATTAATTATGAAGTTAAATATATATATGCAATAAAAATTTAAACTTAAAAAAAATTTAAAATTTAAACTGCTGAAATAAAGATACTTGTAACTGTTATTCAAAGAGAACCTATCACTTTCACAATATTTTTATACAGATCTTTTGGTTAACTACAATGAGCAAATTCCTGCCATTTGCCTTGAAATTTTACTTCTTCATTTGGATATTTTATCTTTTTAGAATTTTCTCTCGAGATCTTTTCAAGTAGGTTTATGAAAGTTGCATTACACTATGAATACCACACTTTGAGAAACACTGCTGTGGAATTTTTTACTTTATTACACTGTTTTATAATTCTTATCATGAAGAGGCTATTATATATGTTAAAAATCCTGTATTAATTTAGGGAATAGTAGGTTTGTATTATTTAAATTAGTTCACTTAACATATATAAAGCATTTTGCATCCAAAGATAATCTGGGCAGTTGGAGTAAATCAGATTTTAACTTCTTCTGGAAAGTACAATATACAGAGGCTGTTCGCCCATTTTTTAGACGATTTTGGTAAGCGGTAATAAAAAATCGTTTGCTGCAAAAGAAGTAATTGCAATTGTACTATGTTTTTAAAAGTCAAAATTATCGTCTGTGGCTTGAAAGTTTTGTTTTTATTCAAAATGGCGAATTCAACAAAGCAGTGGTTCGAAGGCTACATTTACGCTCTTTCCGAAGAGAAATATGCATACTCTGTTATCCAAAAATGATGTGAGAGTCATGGTTTTGTGATGTCTAAAGCATCGATAGGTAATATCATCAACAAGAAAGGAAAAAAAACGTCAAATTGGAGCCTCAAGTGGGACAAAAATTCCAAACAAGTATCCAAGGCAAAAATGGACATCTTCGACTATTGCAAAGGTACGTTGTTTAATGTTAAAAGAAAATCCTCCTAGTCAAAGGACAGTTGCAAAATCATTAAAATGCTCGGTGTCCACTGTAAACACAATGATAAACGTTGATTGAAATCTTAAGAAAGTGAAAAAGCGCAATGTGCATCGTCTTCTTCCAAAGCATATCACTCAATGCAGGACACGCTGCAGAATTCTATATGAGAAACACTTATCCAAAGAAAAATGGAAAACAATTGTCACAATAGCTGAAGCATGGGTGTATTTAAATGACTGTAACAAAAAAAGAGCCATTTATTATCATAAAAGGGGAGAAAAAAAATTTAAGTACATGGTTCAAAGAATCGAAAGAAAGTTTTTCTAAGGGATTCATGATTGTTGCTGGTTTTTCTTATAATGGCAAGTTAAAAATAAAGAGAGTGCAAAAAAATGTCAAGATTAACTCCAAATACTATCAGGAACATATTTTATCGCCAATTTTTCTGAATGAAATACCATGGCTTTACCCACAGTGCCATCAATCTGTGAGACTCCATCAGGGCAAAGCTAGCAGTCACACATCAAAATCCACTGTAAATTTCCTAAAAGAAATGGAACAAAAAGCTGGTATCAAGGCCATACCCTTCACTGATATCCCTACTAAATCTCCCAATGTGTCAACCATGGGTTTTTGTGCTTTTGGACTTTTAAAAACTGCATTATCCAAATGTTGTCCCAAAACCCTAACAGGACTCTGGAAAGCTGTTTGGGAGAAATGGGATAGAATACCTCTTCTGACACTTTAAAAGGCATTATTATTCTCGAAATTACGGTGTCGAAAGATAGTTTAGAATAAGGGATGTCAAATATAACATTTAAAACACAAAAATTTTATGTAATTTAGTTTTGTGAATACAATATACATCGTCTAAAAAATGTGCGAACAGCCTCTGTACATGAGAATTAGGGTATAATTATGCATATTACTGTGCATTTCAAGAATGTTTCAAAGGAACTTATTTACAAAGTAGAATGAATACCTTAAAAGAGAATAATGCATTTTATAAAAATAATTTTATAATTTATTGACAATGTTATGCATATAACTAATTTATATGATCTTTACTTTTTACCTTTTGAGCCATTTATGAGTAAACTCTCTTCCCAGTTTTCCCAATTCTTTTTTGTTTTTCAGTTTATTTCCATAAGAATAACTTACTTCTTTTCTTCCAATATAGATTGTTGGTCAGATGATAGATGCTGATAAATTGAAAAATAACTATGAAAGTTTCACTACCAATCTTTTGGAGTGGATTAAAATCAAAATCAAAGAACTAGATAATAGGAATTTTCCAAACTCATTGGAAGGTATTCAGAAGGAACTTTTGAGATTTAAAGAATATAGAACAATTGAGAAGCCTCCTAAGTAAGTAGCTCATTACATTTCCTTCCTCTGTTTCTCTTTTATTAGATTTTATTTAATATTTAATCATTGTTTTTGGAGAGGAGGGGAGAATAAATACATTCTATAGATAACAAATATATTTATATTGTATTGTTAAAAAAAGATGCATTGTGACATATTTTTCTTGTTAGAAAAATTCAGTTAATGTTGAAAAATTGGATTATGTTATACTTTTTGTTTGTTTTGCTATTGATGTGCATAGAGCGAATGTATATTTTTCATTTTCTGATATTTTGCCATAATTGTATTAGAAGTTATACATCTGCATTCATAATGTTTGCAGAAAATTCTTGTAGGGCAATTGTATGAAAAATGCTGAGAATTGTTACCTAGTCAGCTACAAATTAACTTCCACTGGAACACACATACCTATTCTAGCGTTCTTGATATACTTGAAAGCAGTTGGCAGAATGCCTCTTTTGGTATTTTAGACCTACCATTGGGTTGTTTTGGGTAGCTTGAATTATCAGATATTGTTGATTCTAGTCAATCTTGATTACCGAAGGCAGTTGATATGAATTTGTTGAATAAAGTGGTTATGGCATGACAAGGATCTGTTTTTAATTAAAAAAATTCAAGTTTCTTTGCTCTCACTATGCATTATGCTAAATAGCCAGAGCATGTGTCAACTCTGTTTTCCCTACTACACGGACTTAGCTGTTGTGGAGAATATTCTTTAGAAGCCAAATTCAGTTAGTGTAATTTTAGTGTATATAATATGATTTTTAGAGGAGAGAAGTTTATTGCTGCAATTTTTAGCTGCAGTTTTTAAGAGGGGGTTTGTAGTATTGCATATGTTTATAAAGCAGTGGAATCAAAAAAACTTCCATTTCCTATTTCGTACTTCTTCACATCACAAACCAAATCTTCAAAAATTAGAGAAGGTCAGCCAGGCCAGGACATGGTTCATCATGCACATTAACCTACATCCTTGAATATTCTTACCCATTTCTAAACTTTTACTGTCACTTATAGCATTATCACCTTAAACTTCACAAATGTAATGGTGAATTTCTGTTACTGCCAATTTCTAGCACTCAGAAATTTACAGATTGTTTCCTACAGTCGGTGAGCCACTGAATTTTCTTAGACATCATAAATTTCTACAGCTCAGCACATAGACAGATGATACGGCTGCAAATATCATCGAAATGCATTCAAAGCATGTTATAAGGAGACATGCATACCCATTGCAGCGATCATGCATCATTCTCACTCTTATTCATAACAGACATTTAAAAAATAACCTAAGTATATACTATAATTTTCTTCTGAATGAATTATTATATTTTGTCTGTTTAACAGGTATAAAGAGAGAAGTGAAATTGAAGCCTTACTTTTCTCAATTCAAACAAAAATGAAAGCTCTTGGTCAACCTTTATATGTTCCACCTGAGGGACAGTTAGTTCATGATATTGAAAAGGCATGGGATGAATTGGAAAAGGCTGAACATAGAAGGGAAGTTGCCCTTAGGGAAGAATTGCTAAGGCAAGAAAAACTAGAAAATCTTGCCTATCGTTTTGAGCGTAAAGTATGTCACTTTATTTATTGTGTGTGTGTAACAAATTATTTTTTCATACCATTTTCTCCTTTATTATAATCTAATTATAGAAAAAATAGTTTCTTGTGAACATAGTAAAATTTAAGATTTATTTGGTCTGTTATGAATTTCAGCACTCTCTTCCTCATAAAGTGTAACATGCTATCAGTGTTTTTCTCATTCATATAATGTAATATAATTTCATGCATTCTACACTGTAACTGTTTTACAACTTAGAAAACATAGTTTTTATTTCCATATCTCTGTGTATATACATGCATTTTATGAAATCAACGTGTAAGAGATTGATATTCTTAACATTATATTGTTTAAAACTGGGTATTGATATCAAATGGAAAATATAAACATCATATACTTAATTAAAAAAGACATAAGGATGCAGTTTATAGAAACTTTAATATGTAAATTGATTGATAAGTAAGGTCTGTACCGCATGGCATCCATAGTAACTGGTATAGGAAATGATTTGCAGCTATCAAAAGCAGATCAGACAAGAAAAGTAGAAACAAGCTAAGTTTAATTTTTTAACTCCTTGAGCATTCATTATTGATGAGTACTAGCTATGAATTAAGTATAAATAGTAACCAGTAATAGAATTTTTAATTGTGTAAAGGAATGATGATCAGTTTATAAAGATATAAAATTTTATGAACATTCAAAAAGCATTTGTGCAGAATCAGGACTGGAGAAAGATTTCTTTTCAAAATCATAATAGTGCAAAACCATACTCTGGTCAATAAAAGACGGAAATAATTTCAGCCTAAAATTGTGCTTGTTTCAATCTTCCTTATAGCCCAGATTTGATACTGATTTTTTTTTTTTATTTTTTTTTTTTTTTTTTCAATTCTCAAAATTAAGAGAGATGTTGAAAGATGAGCATTTTCCCAAAATGTCAAATATAAAATTTTTGTGTACAAATGGCTTGAAAGCAAATTACAAATTTCATGTATGGAATTAATAAATGAATTGCACATTTGAAAAAATGTGTCATAAGAAATAGTAACTGTTTTGAAAAATAAGTGTATTATGTTTAAGAGAAATAGTTTTCTCTCATTTTGATAACACTTCCATTATTTTGCTCTTAATTTATTTTATATAAATGGAAGCCTTCATTATCAGTTAACCTTTGTATGAGTATTTATGGTCATTTATGCTAATGAAACAAAGCATTTTAGATATTCATATGCATTCTAATAAAATTTTACAGTTTTACAGTTTCTGAAGTTAGACGTAATCTTCAAGATTGAGTTTCATTTATTTATGTGAAATCTACTAGATTATTATAACTCATTAAAACAATCAATTTAAACTAAAAAATGCAACAGAATTAAAAGGTGTCTGTCTCTTTCAGAGTGTTGTTCGAGAAGGTTATCTGAAAGAAATGATACAAGTTCTCTCTGATCCTAGATATGGCAGTAATTTATCTCAAGTAGAGGCAACTGTGAAAAAGCATGAAGCAATTAGTGCCGACATATTAGCTAGGGTAAGTAATGTAAATTATAGTTCTTAAAATGAAAAACTGTATTTAGTTTTAAAAATATATAAGAGTTCAGTGAATTCAGTAATCTAGTGGCACATGCATTTAAGCTTAAAAAGTGTAGCTGTCTAAATGCTATAGTTTCTTTCAATTTTAAAATGCATTGAAATTACAATATATACAACATTAACATATTTAATGTTTAAAATGTATGATGTATGTGCATGATTGATTGTTTCATTATATAATAAATGGTTTCAACTTTTTATATGGTGAGAGGAAAAAGGAATATAGTAATATAAAGTAAAAATTGCTCAAACATAATCTTTTTATGAAAAATTATCTGTTAATTAAAGTTTTAATTTTTCCAGTGTTATTCATTTGAATGTTAATATTGATTAGAAATTAATAACTGCCAATGTAAATTTATTTCATGTAATATTTATAAAATGATTTAATTTTCAAAATTATCTTTCAAACGTTTATAACATTTTTGCGTTTGAATATATTAACAAGGGAACATACACAAGAGTTACCTGCAATGAACTGCATCCTAAATTTAATCGAGATTGCGGAGAGGTGGAGTACTGTATCTCTGTACTTCTTCCATTAATTTCTTTTTAAGAATGTTGCATTGATAGATATTAAGTTCAAAGACTGTATTTACTTAAAACAACCATACTTTTCCATACTTTTCAGCAAAGACTTCTTCATTCTTAAAATCACCCATATTGCACTGCTTTGACTAATCATCATATGAACTATAAAGCACATAATTATTTTCAAACTTGCAGGAAATATGAGGTTTCTGAAAAGCATGAGCTAATAGTTTGAACAGAGGCATAGCTAGGGTTTTTAGCACCCGGGAACAAATGAAAATTTTGCCGCCCCTCCTGTTGCCAAAGTACAATGGAAAACATCAGTTTGGCACCCTCTGGATTCTGTATTATCATTAAAGTCACGTTCCTTCCATCATTTCATTGTAATAAAAGGAGGGGATCTAGAATTTCATCAATATGAGTTGATTGTAGCACATGCAGATTTTTTTTTTTTTTAATTTTGTATTTGTAACAAATTTATCAATTTGATCATTATGATTCATTGAAAATGTGCTCATTGTTTATTCAATGTAATGATTATCTTTTCTTTTATTTAGGAAGAGAGGTTTCAGAACTTAACTACAATGGCTGATGAATTAGTAGCTGAAAATTATCACAGTAAAGATAGAATCAAACACAGGTAATTAAATAATTAACTTTATGTTTGCTTGAAGAAGGAAAACTTTGGCATATGTTTCTCTCCCTTTCCCTCGAAAGAATTTTGGTGCATCAAGCATAAGTTTGCTTCATTTTGAAAATGTTAATTCATTATGAAGCTGTACAGGCAGTTATACAAGCCTTTCATAAATCATTTATGTAGAATAAATTGTTTAAAATATTCTCACCAATAGCTCAGCTGTCAACTTCCCCTGCTTTTCATCTCATCTTGGGTTTCCAGTAGAATATCCTGATCTTTACTTTTAGTGTTTATTAAGAAAAATATTTTTCAACAATAAATGAAATTTATTGAATTAATGAAATTTAAATGGTCAAATTCCATACCGCTCCTGTAATGATTTTCAGCATAATTTTTCGTAAATTTTATGCGATCTGAATTGTCTTAATCTATTGTGGACATTTGTAAAAATTTTTTTAAAGAATTCTGTATAAAACAAGCTTATCTATGGAAGATATAAATATTAAGTAATGTGCCTTCTTTGCATGCCTTCGTGGTGTTGTGGTCAGCACGCTCAACGCATAACCGAAAGGTTCATGGTTCGATTCCCCATGAAGGCGTTGCTCATTTTTCATCACTCCTGCTTCCGAAACAACCTAATGTCTCTACACTGGCGCCCGAACTAAAAAGGTGGTGGATGATGATTCTCCACCACTGGATTTGGCGATTGGGTCTCCAAAGTCCCAGTCGCCCTTTAAAAGGGAGAGTGTATAAGGTATTTCTCCCGTCTTCTTCACATGTCTTCATGCTGTAGTGGTCAGCACGCTTGACTCGTAACCGAGAGGTCCATGGTTCGATTCCCAGTGAAGGCATTGATCATTTTTCATCACGTCTGCTTCTGAAATAACCTAATGTCTCTACAAAGTGTAGAAAAAAAATTCTTTCCATTCTGCATCCTTTCATATATTCTGGATTTATTCTCTAGATAATGGTTTTGTTTTTATTTTGCTTTTAGTATAACTATTTTTACTTTATGTCCTTTATATTTGATTTTCTATTAACATCGAAAATTGTAACTGTTAATTCATCTGTTTCTGAATATTGTTGTTGGAAACTGAAATGTGTTTAGTGTTACTTTTAAAGTTATTGGTTGTGAATTAATTTCCTCCCCTTTTAGGGATATATTTTATGAATTTAGAATGCATTAGCATTTTTAGAAAATAACTAAAGCATATAAAACCAATTAATTATAGAAAAAATGTTCTGCAAATAAGAGTGGTCAGAAGAATATTAAATATGAATTAAAAGTGGATCCAGCAGGAAAGAATGTGAGAAAGATAGCAGTGCATTATTCAATTTATAATGAAAATTCACAAAAGTGATTATTAATTTTGTTTCTTATATTGATGCATTCAGCTCAAAAGAGAAGCAGGATGCTACTTAAGCTAGTGGTATTCATCTGCTGAATAAGCACGTTTTTGCTCAAATTTGTCAAGTCATCTTATAAGTAACATTGATTTTAGTCTGGTCTTTTTAAAACATGTTCTGACACGTTTAACTAAGTGATTTTAATGGATCTATAAATATCCTTTAGCAAAGACAGCTTCATTCAGTTAAATTCTGGCTTACATGCAGGTGCTTTTTTCTTGCTTTATAGCCCCTTGTGCAAATGGTGCTCGCAGCAGAGCACCTCAAGCACGTTATGCTTCTTGAGTACAGAAAAAGGCAAAAAAAGTATGTGCTGGAAGTATATTGCAAAGGTAGAAGAGTTAATTCGTTGCCATCAAGTCTCTATTGCCATTTGAAGGAACTTGAAATTGTGTCTGAACTTGGCAGGTAGGTTCCACATAAACTTACTTATGGAACTGAACAGTGCCTGTGAGCATCTGCACTGCTCTTCATTTATTAAAAAAAAAGTTCTTTTTTGAACCTCCTAGTGCTTGTGATTAAAAGAAGCTGCTGGTCTGAAGCTTGCAAAACTTCACTGATGGAAAAGAATACGATTCTCATGAGATATAAGCTTTCAAGATCTTTTTTCTGTACTAAGCCAAGTGTTCTTTAGGATTGCATAAAAATTATTATAGCATTGAAAGAATGTTATTGATTCAGTTGGAGAATATATATAGTTGATCAAATTAATATTTACTTTGAAAAACAAGTATATGAGATGGCCTGATATTTACAGGAATAAATTTTTGTAGTGAAACTGTTTTTAAAGCAGTTTATGTTATAGAGCTTGAATAATGTGTACAATTGTTTTTATTTAATTTTGTTATAGCATGTCTATTTGTTATGATATCTGTTATATATATGTGTTGATAAGTGAAATTTTTGCACCACTGTTCTGTTATTGGGACCGGATGCAGAAATGAATGTTATGTATGAACTTATGTATATGTGCATATATGTCTGTACATACATGTACATACATCTGTACATTGCACAAAAAAAAATGGATAGTTCTTTATCTCCCACTCTACTGAGCCAATTGGTGAAATTTAACTTGTATTTTTCATGTCTTGAAAGTGTGACATAGGATATGTATTAGATTTATATATGAGGTAGGATTCAAAAGTTCCCGGACTGAGTCTATAATGTAAAAAATAATATGAATTAAATTGCAAAAACACATCGTCCTTCGAAATGTGCAACAACACACTTTTGCCAATTCCTGTAAAGCTCATTGAAGCATGTCTGGAATCCATTTTTTGGCCATGTCCTTTAATTCAGCATATGATCTTTATTTAACTTCATCTGAAGATTGAAATTGACGAGCCTGCAAGCGTCTTGCTATTTCAGGAAATAGGAAGAAATCGCAGGGTGCATGATCAGGTGAGTAAGGAAGGTGAGGTAAAACAGTTCTTTTCGTCTTCGCAATAAAGTCATTGACAAGTAGGGATCGGCAAGCGTTTTCATGCAACAGCACCCATGACTGCTCAGCCCACATTTTTGGTCTCTTCTTCCGGATCGACTCATGCAAACGACGCGGAATTTCGACGTAGAGTTCTTTGTTCACAGTGCATCCTTCAGGGATAAATTCCAGATGCACAATGCCCTGGATATCAAAGAATACTTCTAATATGACCTTTCCTTTAGAGCGATTTTAGGAGAATTTCTGCTTCCATGGAGATTGTGGTGATTTCTACGTTGCCGATGCTCTCTTGGTTTGCTGGTCGTACAAAAAACACCATTTCTCGTCTCCAGTAACAATTCTGCCAAGTAGGGAAGGAGCTTTGTAAACAGCCGAGATTGTCTGCCGCCATTTCTATTTGAATTTCCTTTTGGTCTGCATTTAACATTTGGGGAACGATGTGTTGACAAACCCTATGCATGTTAAGATCCTGACATGTGGCCTCTGGTATCCCAACTGATTCTGCTATTTGGCAAATTGTTTCCTGTCTATTCACACGTACTGCCACAGACACCTTTTTGATGTTTTCATTGGTGCGTGAAGTCATGGGACGGCCACAGTGTTCATCATCTTCAGCACTGTCCCTGCTTTTTCTGAAACAACGATGCCACTCAAAAGTTTGCATTCTTGATAACGTTTCACTTCCGTACACATGCTTCAACATTTCGAAAGTCTCCGTAGCCCTCTTTCCCAAGCAAACACAAAATTTGATATTGATTCTCTGCTCAACTGATGCTATTTCTTTCTATCGGTGGTTACTAAATGCACCTGCCTACAAAAACGCTGCCGCGGTGAGCTTTCGACCACGTGATTAGGGAGAAACCACTTTCAGAAAAGGGGGAAAGTGTAATAATGCAAAAACATTCTTGTAGTCACACTACTGCAAAAAATTTTTATGTTATAGACTCAGTCCAGGAACTTTTCCTACAACATATAGCATTGTTCTAATATAGGTGTTTTGACACAAAATCGGACTTTTTCTAAAATTATGTACCAATTTTTTTTCCATATTTTGAGCTGATGACTCAAATTATGCCAAACTGCCGAGTTTAAAAATCGGACGAGTAGTTTTTAAAAAATTTGCTCTCCAGATTTCATCTCCTCATTGTTAATTGAATTTGATATACGTAGGTCAGTCAGAAAATTAGTTGCACTCCTTCGTAAAAATTTTCTGTCAGAGGCTATTTTGATGTAACTTTGTGGCAACACTTCAGACATGCACCTGTATCGCATGACGTAGCGGCTTCCACGAGGCAAGTTTAGTTTTTCTGATAATCAGTCTCAAACATGTCTCGACGGCTGCAAATAGCGTCCAAATTGGAAATGCGTGCAGTGATTCGTTTTTTGTGGGCAAAAAGCTGCAACTGCGCTGAAATTTATGGGCAGTTGCATGAAGTGTATGGTGAAAATGCAATGTCATGCCAAGCTATCGCGAAATGGTACAACATGTTTGAGAATGGACGTACATATATTGACGACGCTGAGCGAGAGGGAAGACCAGCAACTGCAACAAATTCGGAAATCGCTGCTCTCGTGAATGAATGCATTCTTGCAAATAGACGCATCACGATAAACAAAATCTCAAACGAACTGGATATTTCTCATGGAAGTGTGCACAAAATTATCGCCGATCACCTTGAATTTCGTAAAGTTTGTGCTCGATGGGTGCCACGTCTATTGACAGAGGAACATAAAGAAAAGCGTTTTGAATGCATTTGCATTTCTGCAACGTTACCAAACGGAAGGAAATGACTTTTTGGACAAAATTGTGACTGGAGATGAAACTTGGATTCACCACTTCTCACCTGAAACGAAACGCAGCTCGCTCGAATGGAAACATTGCAGTTCCCCGACACGAAAAAAGTGTCGAACTGTTCCATCTGCAGGAAAGGTGATGATGACGCTGTTTTTCGATAGAGGAGGCGTGGTGCATACAGAGCTCACGCCCAAGGGTGCCACAATTAATGCATCTTCTTATTGTGAAACACTAAAACAATTGCGGAAATCACTTAAAAATCGACGGCCAGGTAAACTGTCGAAAGGCATTGTGCTCCTGCATGACAATGCAAGACCGCATGCAGCAAAACAAACATGCGAACTTCTGAAAAAGCTTAGGTGGGAAGTGTGGAATTACTCTCCTTATAGCCCAGACCTTTCACCTCCTGACTTCCATGTGTTTGGTCCCCTGAAACAAGAACTTTCAAAGAGACGGTACCATTCGGATGCCTAAGCTACAGCCCAACAATGGTTATCGGATATTGGACGCGATTTCTTTGCAGAAGGCATCGAAAAACTTGTACCACACCTAGACAAATGCTTAAATAATGGAGGCAATTACGTTGAAAAGTAGATTTTGAATGCAACTTTAAGATACAAATAAAGTTATTGTAAAATTTCTATCCCGTTTTGTTTTCTTAAGCAGTGCAACTAACTTTTTGACTGACCCTCGTATATTTGTTAATATCTCTTTTTTTAGTAAACTTACGTGATTCCTTATTTCATATTTCAAAATTTAGGTTCGTTCTAAATAAAATTCACCCATTTTTTATGATTTATTTTTAAAATTTGTATTTTTAAGTAATTTTTATAAATTTTTCAGAAACAATTTTGAATTATAACCTATAAAATTTTTACTTATATGTTAAAGTAGATATATTTCTAAGCATACCTACAAAATATTAAAATTTTTTATTCAAAATTTCCTAAGATATACGTAAGTTTACATAATGGCACATATTGAAATTTGGCATATTTGTTATAAACGATAGTAATAGCAAATGTGGTTTAACAGTTTGTTAAAATTATTTGAAAATATGAACAGTGTCTTTTTTTCCACTCCTGTTACAATGAAAAAAGGGAAATGAAAATGGTTTGCTATAAATTAAGAAGTTCACCAAGTGAATTATTCTCGGTGCACAATGGGGGGGGGGAATGCACAAAGATAAATTTTTTAATTTCTCCATAAATTTTACAAAATTTAGGCATAATTTGCGTTGTAGAATTGAAATATGAAGAAAAAAAAATTTCATTTCAGAAAATCAAAAATAGTGTTATTTCAGAAAAAGTCCGATTTTGTGTCAAAATACTTGTATTACAACAATGCTATATATAAGTCTTAATGTATGTCCATACGTCATGCTTACAAGACATGAAAAACACAATTTGATAGACGAGAGATATAGAATTGTCCCCCTTTTTATTGCGCAGTATACGTATATATATATAATGAACATGTGTCCGTACATGTATACCTACGTATATTTCTGAATCCAGCCCTGATAACAGACGAATACCTATTTTGCATTATCTTTACAACCTTTTAGGGAACAAGAAATTATGCAGAGGTGGCATTACCTTTTAGAATTACTTAAGAAACACAGATCAACTCTGACAAACCTTAGTAATTTGATGAGCATGCTTCGAGAAATTGATACAATAACTGTGGAAATTAAAGATATGGAGGTATATATTATTTTTTTTTTCTTTTTTCTTCTTTTTAGTTAATAGCATATATCTCTTCAAAATTGAAATTTTTAAACCCAAAATGTATAATTATGTGTAATTATTTTATTTTCTGATTTTATGTTATCCAGATTTGAGAAAACAAAGGGAGTTTTATAAATAAATTTTAATATTTTCATATGAAATAAGTCAGTTATAATTTCTGTGCTGTTTGTGAGCATTTAAATTAATTAGTAATAAAATTAAAGTATAAGACACGCCTTTTGCATTCTGGAAATTTGCATTGCTTGAGAAATATTTTGTTTTTAATGTAGGATTATGTTTCTCAATAATGGTCTGATGGGACAGCAAAAATTAGACTCTATTCGAAATATTTGTGAATACTTATATCTTTGAAACTACAAGCATTACAATCAATCTAAAAACATCATTAGATAGCTGAAAAAGTACATTAGCAAATGAAAAAAAAAATTTTTAATTGAACAAAGTGTATTTGCATAGTAACACATAAAAAATAGTGAAATTTTGTTGAAGTCATAGCTCTATGCACGAGTTAGTGACACGGTTGTCTGGCAGACAGTCAGTGTGTTCGGGTGGTGTTTGTTGAATTTTATTTTGCCAGGCTAGTGGTGTTGCAATTTATAGAAATTTGATGAGTGTTGCAGATTGTATACCAACAGAATTTACTGTTAAGCAGCATAAGAGAATACAGGACTCAGAAGCAGGTGATGTTTGTATGGTTCATGCAATTGTTGATGGACAGTCAATATTTATTCTAGTATCCATACATATTTATCTAGTCAGGAGATTTGAAGATGCTCTTGTTTAGTGCATTGATGAAATATTCTGAGACTACTTAATTGATCAATGAAGAGTTTAGTGTAAATGCAGATGTTCCTGTTTCTGTTACGGGAGATTTCAATGTAGACATCGAATGAAATAAAAAGGCATTTGAGTTTATGAAACATCACTTTAATCTCAGTATAGTGCCAAGTAACTATCCAAGTGCATTTGGTAATTCATTTATAGATTTAACATTTACTAGGAATATAACTGTAGACATATAAAATTATGTATTTTGTTTCTCATATCATTGACTAATTTTACATGTGGTCATTCTGATTGAACAGTAATAAAAAAGAAAAAAATAAACTAAAAAAAAAATTATATGTATGTGCAAATTTTTTCTTAATAGCAAGCATCATCACACTTCCACTAATAATCCTACGCATTAAACACCAGTGGCTCTTTAAACTAAAAATAACCTACC
>KK119533.1:239208-267647 GCA_000611955.2 Stegodyphus mimosarum | reverse complement strand
ATATATATATATATATATATATCACATTTTGAAGTAATATTAGAGTAATGTATTTGAAAAAATTATGATGTACAAATACCATATTACTATGGGATTTTAATTTTAGATATTTTTGTTGTATTTTATAGAGTAGTTTTTATACTGAAGATCTTGGTCGGCATCTTTTAGCTGTTGAAGATTTACTCCAGAAACATAGCCTTGTAGAGGCTCATATTACTTCTCAGGGAGATACAATAAGAAAACTGAACAAGCAAGCTCAAAGTTATATTGATGATGGACATAAAGAAGCTCCTATATTACAAAAACGTCTAAATAAATTAAATACAGAATATGATAAGTAAGTTTCTATATTGTTTATTTTCTGGTGAATGTTGTTTATAATACATTAATTTAATACCTAAAAATGATGTTCCGTTATTGTCGAAAGTTTCATATTAGTGTGATTATAGCCCTTTACATGTATGTAAATATTGAATTATTATTTTATAACATATATCTATAGTCACTTCTTATTGATAGTGTTAATTTATTATCCCAGAATTCACATCATTGAATAAAATATATTGGAATATTTTTATATTCGTTTATAAAATTATACATGTTCATAATATTGTGTAATAATCTTACAAAAATTTATTGACAATTGTTATTATTATTTTGTAGTTTAGTTAATCTGGCTGCTAGTCGTAGAACTAAATTGGAAGAATCACGAACATACTACCAGTTTGTACAAGATCAGGAGGAAGAAGAAGCCTGGGTAATTGAAAAGCAATTAATATGTAAAGCTGTAGTGCCTGGAAGAGATTTGCAGGGAGCTCTTTCTTTGCAGCAGAAACACAAAGTAAGAAAATTTTTACAAAATTTATTATATTAGCTATAAAAGTTACCATATCCTTGTTTAATTTATCTCTAATTTGATAATGATAATATGTGTGAATGAATTGTCATTGCAATATAAAATAGGTTAATGAACTATTTTTAAACATTGGGCTATTATAGATATCAGTTACCTTTTAGAAGGTACATAGCTTACAGAAGATAAACAATAAAGTTTAATATTCTAACTAGGAATATTTTGACCTCCAGTTAAATGAGAAAATATTTTATCAGTACTTGTTATTCAAAGAAAACTGAACTTAACCCTTTGGTGATTGCAAGATTAAGCAATTTTTTTTCCCCGAATAAGGGCAAAATCTGTCAATCTTAAATTTATAATACAAACTGTGTTCATTTGCACTTACTGCAGTGCATAACTGGAATATGAGCTGAGCTCACTGATGGCCATCAAAAGGTTAATAGAATAATTTTTGCAATGAGTTTTTACTTCCTTGTACAAAGTAAAGGAATTGCAAAAAATTTCGGGTATCATATTTCAATGAAAATATCCATTTCAACTGCTCTTGAAACCATTTGAACTACGTATTTGCATGACATCTGTACATACGGACAGATAAAGGACTCTTTTTGCCAAAATGGAGGATTGTGAAATGGATGGCAAAAGCTCATTTAATTGGGAATGGATAGAAGTCCTGGTCACAACCAAGTATTGGCATCCCAATAAGCTGATGTAAAGAGAGGAGTTTCTCTGTTCAATGAGAGCATCATGATTATCCTGAAGAAGAGAGAGACATTTTATAAATCTTCTAAACCATTTCAGACAACTTCTTGAAATATATAGTTCTCATAAAATTAAAGATACGTATGTAAGAAAATGAAGGACAGAAAAGCAACCTACATAATGATTGATTTGTGCAACTTCTTTGCATTCATCACAGTGGACTAAGTGCATTATGCAAGGCACCACTATATTCATGTACTGCTAAAATGTTCTTTCTTTCAGACGGTGCTTCGTCTATTGGAGGCATTAACTGAGTGCTAGCTACCATTCACTTAGCATAAGAATATTAAAAATTTAAACAAAACTCAGTGCATAAATAAAAGGGGAAAATTATGTGTAAAGTTTTTCATACAGAAAAGCGTCTTAACATGCTTGCAGCAAAAGGTTTTAAGAGTATTTTTGGAAAGACAGGAAGCTAAACGGAGCCATTGTTTATTGTAGACAGAATATTTTCTTCATTTTGGTAGTTAGAAATTAATTTTTGCATCCATAATTTACTATTTTTAGAAAAGTTATTGTGGAGCAGCAAAAAGCCCAAAGTTTGCTGAGAACATACAAGAGACAAATTTTTGCAGTTTTTATTGTTAAGTTTGTTTTTGTTCTCTGAATCTTTTTAGGGGGAAATAAACGATCAGTTAAATGGTTATTTGGTACATGTGGACAGTTTTTTTCCTCTACTTTTTGACCTTCTGACAATGATATTAAGTGGCTTAGAGCTTCAATATTTGCAAATTATTGATGTATTTTTATATAAATTATAAAATTGCAAATATAGAACAGTTGTGTAAATAAGTACTCACAAAAATTTCAGAAGGCTATCACATCTTCTCAAAAATGCTACAAAATCTCCCTTTTAATGTCTGCGGAAAATGTACTTTATTTATATGTTTCTTATGGTGTACTTTTATCTTTTACTTTTAGGCACTGGAAGTTGAAATCAATGCAAGATGGCCTCAAATTACAAAAGTAATAGAAGCAGGAAATGTTTTGAAAGCACAGAAACATCCTGAAAGTGCAGATGTTTCTGCAAGAATTGAAAGTTTGAAGAAAAATATGGATAAGTTGCATGAATTGTGGGCAATGAAGTGTAAACAATTAGAAGATGCCTGTGCTGCATACCAGGTTAGCAATTTATTATATATATGTATACACACACACACACACACACACACACACACACTTGAAATTAATTCCAAAAATCAAAAATATTTCAACTACAATTCCTTATAATTTTAACTAAGATTTTTTATTGCTTTAACAGTTTAACCTTTCAACAGCTAAGGTTTGGCTCCAAAAACCCAAATTACCCAAAACTAATATGGGAATGCTTGATTAAAATATTAAAATTCTCCATGTTTTTAAGCCTGGAATATTTTTTTTTAAATTCTGCTTTGATTTTTTTGCCATATTTTAAGATATTTGTATATATAATTATTTATAGATGTAATAAAGTATTCTTCACTGTAGACCTTGCTGGTCAGAGTTTTAATTTTTAAGCTATTTTAAATGAAAGGCACTTTTCTTTTTGGCAAGTCAAGCTCTAATGTTTTATCAAAATTTCCTCTCTAAATTTAAAGTGTGCTTTGTCCCCCTTCCCGTCTCCATTTTATTGTGCATTATGCACTACTTTGTGCACAGAAAGATTTCTCTTTTGCTATCCAGATTGCTTATATGTTAAAATTTGAGTATAAATTGGTGATTAAATAGCTTATTATAGTAGATTTTATCTGTCCCCCCTTTTTTTAATAAGTACAGATTAAAGTTTGAATTAATTTGTTAGAAATTGTTGTCTCTAAATGACTTTATCATTGCATTGCTATATAAATTTATTTTTAAGGCATTGCTGTAAAATGTCTATGTAATGAATTGCTAAAATTTCTAAATTGCATTTACGTAATTGAAAATTTAAAATTTTTTGTTTAACAAATGAATGTAACGTTGTATATTCTTGTATTTTTCTGCAATGGTTCTAATCGCTGCATTTTAAAATTTTTGGTGCTTGGATACTTGGTGACTTGGAAGTCTTGTTTTCACATCATGGGTACATAAACATAGTATTCGATGCATTAAACTCATATGTAGTATAATAAAAGCTTTTGCAGTGAAAATTTTTTTGAACAGTTTTTAATTCTAATATCCTTCTTCAGCACTGTGGCATTTTTTGTAATATGAATGTGAATTAATATGTTTATATGTTTATTTATGTATTAATTTTTGTTGACCCAATGAAGGCTGAATGAATCAACTTTTACTTATTTTTTAGTATCAAGCAGATGCAAATGAAGCAGAATCATGGATGAAAGAGAAAAGACAGTTAATGTCTAGTACTGATTATGGTAAAGATGAGCCTAGTGCACAGGTATATTTTTACTTCTGTTGCTTAGCTAAACTGTAAATGTGGTTATATTCTTCAATTGATTTTTACTTTAATTTCTTTATTGTTATAACTTTATTCTGCTTTCAGATTTGCACAATATTGGCTTTTATTGCATAATATAATCAAATTATAGTTTACAAGAATTAATTGTGCTTCTTTTTAATATCGCGTTCTCACTATAAAATATTAAATAAATTGTTGAACAAATTTTCTTTTCTTTCTTTCTTTCTTTTTTTTTTTTTTTTTTTAATTTTGCATGAATAATTTAGATCACCTCTGCTTAAGATGTTTTAAAAAGCTATCTATGCATGAAATTGGCCCCTTAGTATAATGATACTAGTATACGAAAATGATACCAATAGACAAGATATTACCCTAAAAGATAATCAATTTCAAATTAAAGCATAAAGTTTAAATAATTTGCTTTCGTACAAGAGCAGGTAAAATTTACTAATGAACCGTTAATATACAATTATTTTTCCCTCTCAGGCACTTCTACAAAGGCATGCAAGACTGGAAAGTGAAATTAAAGCGTATAGCTCTGACATTGAGAGGTTAAATGAGCAAGCTGAAACCATGATAAAATCTGGAATGGCAACATATTTTGTAAGTTGCTTTTATAATTAAAGCATTAGAATTAGGCTGTTTTTATTGGGAAGAAAGTTACTGTTTGTGTTTCTCAAAGGTCTTGTGGCATAATGATAAAAATGATAATAATTTGTTGTTTCTGTTATCATCTAGCTAGATTTTAATTTTTCAAATTGGACAGATTATTTTTTAATTAACTTGATTAAGTTGATAATCACAATTTTATGAGCAGATCCATACTTAAACTGTTGATATCAAAATATATACAGAATTAGGCTAGAAGTATGGACTTTTTAATGTAGTGGATTAAAATTATAATCAGGAAAAGTGGATTGCTATTTCCATGACAGTAATCATAATTTTTATTCATACAAAACTTAATTCTGATTTGAATTTAACATGTAGTAAGTTAAGATTTCTGAATAAAATTTTTAGATTTATATTGATGGCTTTATGAGGAATGTAGAAAAATAGTTATTTATGAAATTATAGTATAAAGATTTTAAAAACTAAGTTTTATCACACTTTGAAATGAGTACTAGGATACGTGGATCAGAATTTAGTGCCAAAGTAGATTAACGTAATAACTGTTCATGTGTAGAGTTACATGATGCTGCAGGAAATATTGATGGGTTTATCTAATAACTGTTCTTGTGTAGAGTTATATGACATTGGAAGAAATGATGATGGTTTTTTTTTTGGCAGTGCATAACTTCATTTAGAAACCATATAGAATATGATTAAATGCTGTATTGGCTACTATAGTTTTTTAAATACAAAAAAATCAGTTTGACAGAATGCACATTTTAGAGCTTAATACTTCATCAGTGAATGCTAGCTGAACAGTTCTGGTACTATATTTATAATCTTGATTTGTGCCCATTTGTGTCTGTGTATGTAATTCATGTGCTAAAAGTTATTTCATTTTTTAATTGATACCATAGCTCTTAAACTTCTGTTCTAGTGATGAGGTTTTTGTTTATTTTATTTTTGGTGTGTGTGCTTATGCGCTTGTTAGTTTGTTAACTGCTGAAAATCTTTAATGAATTTATATTTGAAAAGGAACTGCAAATTATTGGAAGTTATACCAGTTTTTAGTTAATAACTATTTAAAATCCTCAAACTAAAGTTAAAAAGTACTTACATGAATAATCTGAAATGGAACATAGTTTACTTAATAATGTATGAAATCTCTTAATCATTAATTTTAATCTAGTGTTGAAAGATCAGAAATTCAGCTGAATTAAATATTTTGTTATCTGCTTGATTTCTCTATTTCCTGTACTGTTACAAAATTCGAAATCTTGTGCATTTATTGTTCTTAAAGCTACAGATTTAAGCTTTATTTATAGTAAGATATAAAAGCAGATTGTATCTGAAATATAAAAGAATTAATATAAAGTCTGCTTTATTTTACTGTTGAATATTTTTTATTCCCTGAAATTTCTTTTATAAATTAAACATACTCTAACAAAACTGTAGATTGCTCTGGTATTAATGTTATGTATTAGTTATATAAATAATTCAATTAAAGTATTATTTTCAGCTTTCTGAAGCTATCAATGAACCTGAATCGGAAGAATGGGTGGAAGAAGTTGTTATTGCTCCTGTTGATGAATGGGTAGAAGAGATTTATGAAAAGGAAATTGTAAAGGAAGTAGTTGAAGATCGAAAAATTCCTCAGGTTCGAGCTATGTATAAATTTTCAGGACAAGATCTTGAAATTGATAAAGGAGAAGTAAGTCTCTGATGCTAAAATATATAATTACTAATTATGTGTTTTATTTAAAAATTAATTTGACTTTTAAAAATGGTTAATTTAATGTCAATTTTAAATGTTAGAATTCTGGTGTTATAGAATATTAGAATTATAAACCACAATGATGAATTCCTTCAGCTGGACAACTAAATATATGTATATTTCTGCTTCCAGAATGTTCAGGATTTTCGCAGGTATTTTAAAATATGGAAAGCAGCATTCTCGAAAAGGTTATATTCTTCATTTGTGTTTTATTCACTGGTGAGAGGATAAAGTGGTGTGTTGTGAATGCCATAAAACTAACAAAACCCAGACAAGATATTTTTAGTTTGTTCTGTCTCGAGTGATATCTAGGCACATAATGCCTGAGATCCGTTCCTCTCTATAAATTTACCTCGGAAATCCATTGTTCATGATTTTCTCTCTACCATAGCAAAGTGGCTGAATAAGGTGCACTTTTCTTACCCTTTTGTTAAAAAGGTTTCATTTGGAAAAGGTATTCATCATTGGGAAACCTGTGTTCAATTAGTGACTGCCAACTTAGAAATAGCCACATCAAAATAACTTTGTAAGAATATTGCATGTGAGATTTTCATTAAAGTAAATCATGCTTGTTAGCTTCAAATTGGACACCATTTTGTCTGTTAATAATGTTTAAAAAATGCTACATTGCCATCACTTTTCCTCTGCATAATAAACCAATTAATTATTAAATTTATTTCGAAAGCATTGTTTCTTATTGGTTTTGCAGAATATCATTTCTAGAGTATTAAATATAATTTTTGAGTCTGGAAAAATTTGATGGTAAAGAAGAGAACTTTGCTGATCCTCATTTTTGGAAATGATGAGTAATAATGATTTTATTAGGCTAAGAAAGAACTACAGATTAAATTCAATTGCATGTAAATTTTTTAGTGACCAAATGATATGTTTCATTATTTATATACATAATCAGCTTTTTTAACATTATCCTTTTATGTCTTCAGATTATTTGTGCTTCTTTAACAGTATGTTATTTTTATGTTCCTAGCATTATTAGCTTGAACATCATTGTTAGAAATATGGTAATTGGTAATATTCTTATAATTTAATATTCATTTTGACAGGCTTGTGCTCATAAGCGCGAAGAAGATAAAACTATTTTGCCTTTGCAGGCAGAGCATCAGTATAACAGAAGTGAACTGTTAATTTGAGGAAGTTTTCCTTTAAATATTCATAGAGACTAGTCATCAGAAATTTTATTCTGAATTGGAACACTGTATCATTTATTCATTAATTGTTGCACTGGACTTATTGTTGATAATTTCTACCAGCAATACAGAAATGAATTCTTGAGACCCAAATGCAGAAGCAATTTCATATGCCTTTTGTTCTTTTTATTCTTAACTCCTCAAAAATCATTTATAAGTCTTGTAAACAACTTCTTTGATAGGGAAGCTATTTAGCATATTTCTTGGCCTGTTGTTGATTAATGATTCCATTGCATGCATTTAAAGTGTGCTTGAGAAATATTTTATGTTTTATCATTCACCTCCATGGACAGTGCTAATGTTGAAAACTGCTGTTACATAAGGGTGCTGAAAGTTCCACAAAAACTCATAAATAACATCATTGCATCTCTATTATACATGTGGGCCTTGCTGTTAGCAGTTAAAGGAAATTAGCATACTGGCACTAGTTAATAAAGGAGCCCCACTGTAAAGGTGCTCACATCGTTATGCTAGTCTGACTTTTGTCTGCATTACTGATTAATTAAGCAGGGGCAGATAAATCTTCAGCCCCTTTTTTTTGCTCATTTTACATAAAAATACCTACAACTTTTTTTTTTCAAAGTGAAGATTTGTTTAATCCCTTTAATGCATCAGTAAGCAGCAAAATTAATTAATAATGCAGAAAAAAAAAAAAAAGATTTGCATGTGAGTGCCTGACACGTTTTTGAAGGCATCCTTGTATATCCTCATACCTGTACTTAAATTTCAATTAAAGTTAAAAAAAGTTAAAAGTAAATTAAAAAAAAGTCTAGTTTATCATTAAAACTACATTATCTAATATATTTCGAGTGATGTAGAAGGTGCTGTCCAGAAGTTCTTTAGACATGCTTTTCCTCTTTTTCCTTTTTGTCACCACTTAAATTATGTCCAATACAATGTAAACATTTATTCTAGAGCTGTTCGGGTGATTGAAAATTGTTTCAGGAGATTATTTTTGTTGGAATATTTGCATGCAGTGGTACCTGTGATTCTTTGAGCGTATTATTTGTGGAGTAGGAGCTTTCCCCAAGGAATTACAATGAATTGAATGGTGAGTAAGGAGAGAGAGCGAGAGAAGAGCAGCTGTAGTACCAAAAAACAGGATACCAATAAGTACTGTAAAAAAAAAAAATTTGCATCCCAAACCTGTAAGCAGATCTTTTCATCTTTACTTTATCCAGTAAAACTTGGTAGACAATCCAATAGAATCCCTTGGTAGACAATCCACCAATCTTGCAGATGTTTAAATTTTCTGTCTGCAATTTTTGTTCTGATGAAGATTTTCAGTATTCTAAGTTTGTGTTGATTAAGGCAGAGTGGTTATTATCTTCAATTGACATTTGATCAATCTTTCAATCTTAACTTTTTGAAGTTTAATGTCTGGCAAAAAGTGGCCTTTTGAAGTTTAATATGAAAGCTTTGGGAATAATGAGTTTCTTAAATACGCTTGCACAGTTTACAAAATTTAATGCATAAGTAATATTGGTACTTACGTATTTTCCTGTTGATCATTTTTGACAGTTAAAAATGTTGCCAAACAGTGTAATTTATTGTCAATAATGGATGAGCATGCCATCACAAGACATGAGATCTTTGGTTTTATATAACCCCAGTCCTCAGATACTCAGTTTAATTTATGTATAGAAGAATATGTAGAAGTGCAATTTCTTTATCTTGCATTTAAAAAAATATTAAATTTTGGAACTTAATAGAATAATAAGCAGTGAAGCTATGGGGCTGGTTATATTGGCGCCATATTCAAAACATTTAAAAAAAATCTATTATTTTACAAAATGGTATTATGAAAAACAATGCATCACATATATTAACATTTAAACAAATTTATGTTGTGCTGATTTTTCAAAGTAAATTATTAAATAAAATATATGGCTATTTTATTGCTGTTTTAAATGCTGTTAAGGGTTTTGGTGAGCTGGAATGATTGACACTACTTTTAATGAATTTGTTTACAATATTTTTCAAAGTTTATTTTTATTCAAGTTTTTTATAAGCTATGTTTATAACTGATATCTGTTGATTATCTAACTAATAAAGAGGTATCTGTTTCTCCAAACTCAAACCAGAATGGTTGATCAAATTTGATGGAATCTGTGTCAACTTTCATGGTTGACAAGAAAATACCATTATTATTCTCCACCATTGCCAACATTACCAATAAGTACCAACATTACTTACGCATTAAATTTTGTAAACTGTGCAAGCGTATTTAAGAAACTGATTATTCCCAAAGCTTTCATATTAAACTTCAAAAGGCCACTTCCTCCAGCATTTGCGTCCTTATTTCCCCAGAGCGGACTATGAGCATTAGTCCTCCATTGTGATGAAAGGTTCAGGCAGCTGTTCTGTTAAGTTATCCAAATCTCATTGATCGATTGGTTCGTTTGGAGGCAAATAGACACAACAAACTGAAACCAGACTCCTTAAATTATCTATTTCTCCAAAATCTCAGCAGAGTGATTGGTGCAAATTTGATGAAATCTCTGTCAATTTCATGGTTAACAGGAAAATACCATTTTATTTTTTTTAATTTCATAATTTTCTATCATGATAAAATCACAGGACATGAAAAACTAATGTATTATGTCTATGCCAAATTTGACACCACAGTCTATTGTAGAAAAGTAACAGATAGTGTCTTGCAGTGGAATCAATAAAAAAACATAAAGTGTGTGGTGAGTTTTTTAATATTTCCATGATTTTTTTCAACAGCATCTTATACATGATGTTACAGATTTTGTATTTAGTTAGCTATTTTTAGTAGAATTATAATTAAAATTTTTTTATATCGCTGTGCAATGCAGTACGAGACATATTTTAAGAGAAAGCTATACTGGAAAAGTAAAAATACAGGAGCACGCACATTTAACATTTAATAAATAGATATATCATAATTTATATTTAAATTGAATAAATGTAATTGGCTATTGTGTTAGCTGTAACTATAATTCTACTCCTTTACTTTCTAAAAATCTCGAGAAAAACAGAAATTACCGGAACTTTCTCGCGACTGATTAAAAATCTGGAGAGAGACATCTCAGTTCAACTGTTGCTTAGAGAAAAGCGGTGAGATCAGATGAGCTTTCTCTTTGCATTGCATTGTATTTTAACGTTTTGAGTAGTTTATAGCTACTGATTATATTGTGCAATATTGTGATATTGTACGAATATCTCTGAGGAAAATTCCAACGTTCTATTTCTTGCGATAAGAATAAGTTTTATTAACCTTTTATCAGACTTGTGCATTCAATCTATTACGAATCCGTGTGCATGCAAAAAAATAAAAAGAAGGAAATGAAGTATTTTAAAATAATGCTTGTTATTTTCATTCACAGTGTATCATTTGCTTTATAGGTTATGATTTTATTACAAAAAACAAATGCTGATTGGTGGAATGTTCATAAATCAAATGGCCAAGATGGTTTTGTTCCAGCAAATTATGTTACTGAAATTGAACCTAAAATAGTTCGCAAAAGGGGACAGAAAGTCTTGAAAGTTCCTGAGAAAAGAAAAGTTAAGAAGACTGTTATGAAAAAACAAATTGTAAAAAGGAAGAAGCAGTCATTGCCATATAGTAAGTTTTAGTATTATTACCTAGAGAAATATTATGTATATAGTGAATAAACATATAATGAATTTCTGATTTTCTGTGCTAATTAATGAGATGCATGCATGGATAGAAAAGATAATCCAGTAATGGCTCTAGAATATTGTTAGTGCATAGGTGTGATAAATAATGAAATATATGTAGTAAATTATTTAACAAAGAGTTTTTTATTGTCTTTGTCTATCTCTGTCTTCTTTTATGTGTTTTCTTAATTTATGTCTTCAAATCCTCAAATCCCCATTTCTACACTACCAAGTAATTTCATCGAAGCATGATGATGTTACTTCTTTGATGAAACAACTTTCTACCGTATAATAATAAGAGATCAGATTCTTTCTCCAGGCCATGAATAATCCCTAAGTATTTACGCTCTGAAAATTATAGGTTTCTAAAAAAATTGCATGCTTTTCATTTCTAAGCAGTAAACTGAGAATTTTTCTGAAGATGATGTACAAATAATCAGAAGTTCAGTGTATTCAGTTTTAAAACTATATAAAAGTGTATTTTAATCATTTAATTTTCTTTTTAAAGAAAAAGTACTGTCCCGATCTCCAAGTAAATCCCAGGAATTCATACAGAAACGACAGAAAGCTATTAATGAATCATATGCTGAACTCATTGAATTATCAAAGGTAATTTATTAGTTATTATATTACATAATTGTTCTGCATGAAAAGCATATAATTTTAATGTGTTATATCATAAATATTATATTCTTAATTTTCATTCATATTGTTTTTGTTGTAATGCTATTATTTTCAGAATTTATTTTAAATTGCTAGTTACATGAAAGAATCTGCCTTTTCATAAGTAAATTAATTCACTTTTAAGGAGGTATATTTACTTCTTAAAATATGTGGTACATGTTACTATGTCTTGTTACATACAAATTTATGTTTAATTTAATGGAAAGTTAGCGACCATTAAATTAGTTAAAAGTGACGTGTATATATATATATACACACATACATAATTGAATTCATATCATTTGGATGATATTGATAACACTTAGTTATAGTATCTCTTGGGGTAGAATTTATTCTTTGTTCCTTATGTATCATATTGTAATCCACTGTGCAAAGTTGATTCATCTAAATCACGAAGTTTTTTTTTTTTTAATTTAATATCTAACTCTGTATACATTATTTTAAACAAAATTTAATATTGGATTATCCAGTGCAAATCTGGATCATGTGTTTCTAAGAAAATTTGAAAATAATATATATTATATATATATTATTAAAATAGTATAGATATCAGTGTATCTAAAAAATAAGTTACAAAATAGATATGATGCATGAGCATATAAGGTTGCTTATAATTCAGGAATTCAAGTTTGGGTAGCTCATGAAGCCGGCTTGGGAATAACTCTGCAGATCAATAAGTTTGAAAACAGTCTGCTGTAACACAGAGAAGAAATTAGTACATCAATTAGAAACTTTTAAAGACAACCATTTATTTTTTAATATAAGCCAAATGGTAAGATTTTATGGCCAACATTTAGCCAGAACTGGAAACCCATGTGTAAACTAAATTTAAAAACCAACCTTAATGGTGATAATAATGGTTAAACGTACTGATAACTGGTTGTCTAACTTAGCCATACCTATCAGATAAGCTGAAGGGCATCTTCTGTTAAAAAATAGAAATGAAAACATTGTAGAATGAAAGACACATATTTTCTTCTTCCTTTGTACTCTGGCTTAATGAGTAGAATATATGATTCTTCATTTCTGCTCTACAATAAAAGACTCCCCTCTCATTCACCTCTGAAAAAAATATAGATAACCTGCAAGTTTTATAAAAGTCATCACTTTTACTGACCCATGCTGTGGATAGAATTAAGCATGGTTTTAGTAGTGAGACGAATGATACTGACATTAATGATGAAATGGATATCAGTCACATTCACCCAGACTTATCTCTGGTAGAGAGAGAATAAACAAAATAGATAGGAAATTCTAAATTGGATTCTGGTATTAGGAAATTTGATTAATATATGTTGAGATCAAATAAAATTAAAATAATATTTTTAGTTATTTAATCTTAAATATCATTTATATGATTGAAATGTTCAAAAATAATTTTGAACTCATATATAAATTGATTTCTAAGTATAAAAAAAAAATCTGAAAATTCTCAGCTTATACACAGAAATATGCACTAAATATAGTTGTATTTTTTTAAGTTTATTATTATCAGAATTTTTTTGTAGCAACATCGGAATAAAGCTTTTTTAGTAGCTGTCAAATAATTTGCAGTCTATTTTGATATGGGTATCATTTAAATTTATAAGATGTTCATCAAGACTGCATACACTCTGCAGTATACTCTAGCTCAGAATACATAAAAAATGAGCTAGGTTCCATTCGGTAACAATTCATAGTTTTCGAGGAAAATGCCAAAGAAACACTATGGTATTAGATCTAATATAAAGAAAAATAAGGTTTATTGAAAATATGTGCCTTGGTACATGTCTATGATTTTTCTTAAGAAGACCAAGGATTAATTATGGAAAGCCATTGGTTATAGTACCAACTATCTCTGTTTCATAAAAATAAAATTAAAGAGTAGAATTAGAAAGTAATACATGATAGATGTAAGAAAAATTGTAAGAGGTGGTCAACATAACTTAGGAAAATTTAGGGAGGAAAAATAAACTTTTAAGGATGTTAAAAATTTAGAAAAACTAATAGTAGTTAACAAGATTTGGTCCTGAGACCTGATGATCATGAGTTTAACACCCTAATTAGAAGGATGGGTTGAACACAGACATATTTGATTTTTTATTTTATGTATGTTTTTTGTTTGGTATTTTATAATTACATACGACACAAAAGTAAAATCAAATGGAAAGAGTTTAAGGTTAATAGGCTCCTAGATCATGTGGTCATAATAATCTTAATATAGCAATGTATTAGTAAATGCGAGAAAATATCCATTGCAAAATTTAATCTGCAGGAATTGATGTGAAAATGGTGTTGAGCAGATTGACAATAATGCAGTATGATATTTATTGCTGATATATGATGAAGATTAGTAACAATTCCAAAATTAATTTTAAGTGAAGTGAATTTTTAATTAAATTAGTTTAATTAAATTAATTTTAAATGGAGTGAGTTTTTAATTAAATTAATTGTAAGTGGACTTTCTGGGGAGTGAGAGCTGGAGCAATGGTGCCCAACACTGCTGTGGTCTGAGCTGGAAATGAAGTTGAAGGCTTTGAGTATTGATGGTGGGAAGATGCTCTGTACTTTCAGCCAGTCAATAATCTTGGGCTCTTGGCAGAGCTGTGAATTGGAGTGTCATAGGCAGGCAGGTTTGCAAAATTCATGATTATCATGTTGTACAATATGGGAGAATAAATTTTGAATAAGCCTTTTAATTAAGACGTCAGTGGGTTTAATGTTTATATCTGAATTAATTGGATCACTACAATCATACCAGAGTGTGTTAAAGGTTAAATATGAGGCTTTACTTTCAAAAGCTTAGAGTTTCATGATATGTGTCTTTGCAATGGTATCCCAGATAGTGTATGTATATTTTTCTGGAAGATGTTAAAAATGATGACCATGCACAACGAGGCATCATTGTTTGAGCTGTCAAATGGCTAACTGATTATGATTCAGCATTGTGTTGTGGTACTGACCAAAGTGAATGCATCTTGAATAAGAGCAACTAAATCTTTTTTCGGTTAGTAGTTCTGATGCATTGTGTCTTCCAAATGACCGTATGGGAAGAAATATAAAGTGTCAGATCAGCCACACTATTCTGTGTGCAACTAATAATGTACAAGGAAGCTGGCTGGTGCTCCATCATGCCAGGACTAATATAATGCCCATATAATATTCTTAATGGTGTGTTGTGGAGGAAACAAATTAATATATCATGAAGAAATACTAAGTATGAATGTCGAGTAAATCATTAAGATAACAGATATGATACAGTTGTCCAGGATGCTTGTCCATGCACATGAACTGAACTCATAAATCTGTGGTTCTATGTTGCCATTTTGACCATTGAAGATCCTGTCATGTGTAAACATGCTTCATATATCCACAGATATGTGCAATGAAAGCATTGTCAACTCCGTGGTGTTGCACTAGTCACTCACAGAAGTTGCATCATGGAAATTCATCTGTTCAGTAGAAAAACAGCTGTAGCCTTTCTTCATATAATATCCTATGCACTGTACTTTGTATGCTCAAAACATACTGGGCTCAGTTTTGGATTTCAGCCCATTGTGGCAACATAATTTCTAGTATTAATATAAAACCAGTGTGCATTCTGCCCCCAGTGTTGTGAAGATGACTTTTTGGGGGGGGAGAATGCATCCTATATTTCTCAATCTTTAGCCTGTGGATGACATTCATATTGAATATGGCAATATAGTTGCTCTGCTCATAGATAGAAATCATTATCATTGTACTAAAATTTACTGTTGTTCAGATAGCTTTCAGATATTGATATTGCTCATATTATATATGTTATTGATATTCCCTTTTTATATGAACCAGATACAAGTGTTCATTTGCATTATGGATATGAACCTATCGCATTTGCTTATTGTGCAAAATTTTCCTTTTGCAAGCATAATGATGGGTAAAATACATGCTTATTTTATTCTTATTTATTGTGTAGCTTATATTCCAAACAACAGATATGATGGGTTCCAAAAACTGTGGGTTATAGAAGTATGATTTTGAGGTTATTTTTAATGTATTCCAAATGAAAAAGCTTGCTCTTCAGAATTTATGTGGTCTTGACAGGACATCTTATATCTACAGAATGTCTCACAAACACTTTTGCAATGTTTGAGAGGTAATTTATGAGGTCTGTATAAATTGAAATTAATTAGTTTTTTAGAATCCATTTTCACTGTACAGAGTGTCCCGTAAGGTCATTTACAGACTTCGTCTGATCTGTCAGACCGTGACAAACAAGTTTTACATAGGAAGTTGTATCCGACTGCTCTAACTACTGGTGATATCTGCAGACATATTGTAGAGTGGCAAGCAGGATCATTTCAGATGAGGAGTTATAAGAGAAGAGGCATCAATTCAGTAATGAGAAATTGTCTGATTTGCATTATATTTATGGGGCCGGGGATGGAAGTAGATAACATGCTAAATTCATGTATTGAGAGTGCTTCTCAAAGAGACATTTGCAAAGTCATCCATTGTTTGTACAAATGCACCACATATTAAGTGAGGCTGAAGCTTTTCAACTAAGCAGCCACATCGATTGGCAATGCACTACACACATGCTGTAGAGGAAGCTGTGCTGTGTGAAATCAAGAAGTCGCCACAATCCCCTTACATCCTCTCCAAAATAGATTTCTTCTTGCGAGGATACTCGTAAAGGGATTCTGGTGAAATCCATGTTGTATGAGACACCCATAACAAAGACATTTACCTCATTGCCATGATTATGAAAGTGGCTGCACATGTCTTAGACACCTGACCAGTTTGAATGAGTTCATGGATCTAGTCCTTGTGTTATGAAGCATGTGCTGTGGTTGATGAGTCCATGGATCTATTCCTTGTGTTATGAAGCATGTTCTGTGGTGGATGGAAGAAATTTTGAACATTTTTGGTAACCATGATAATTTTCTTCATCTGTATTGCTAATATAATAAAGTGTTATTAACACCATACCCACTCCCTTTCTTTTCATGTCAATCGCAACCTTTTAGTAAATGGTCTTTGGGGACACTGCGAAGATATTAAAGCTGAAAATTTTGTAATGCCATATTTGTTTTACAAAGGTTTTTGCATATCTTGTTGAAAAATAATGTGTTGCAACACAATCTTAAAAGATTCTGTAGATTTTTTCCACATGAAAATAATTTAAAAAGAGCAGTAAAATCACCATCATTGCAAGATAAATTGTTTTGGGGCTTTTTCCACTGCATAGTGACTTATGTAGGAAAAAAAAATGCATGTTCCTATAAATAATTATATATATATATATATATATATAATGTTAAGTATAAGTATTTAGAAGCTAATTTATGTCTTTAGTGTGATTCGTTCATATTTCTCAATCCGAAGTGAAAAATGTGGAAGAAATGCTACAAAACTGTCCAATTTATATCTCAAAAAGCTATAAAAGTTTTTGTGTCATTTGTAATCTCACCAGTGATACAAAATATACTTTCCTTCTAATGTATTAGACTGATTAGATGTACTGCTTGTGTGAGAAATTATTATGGATGATAAATGAAGAGAGATTCTGATTAAAGAAACAGTGCAAGATTTCTTTCTTTAATCTTCTTCTTTTTTTTTATATTTTATTTTTTATTATATGTTATTTGATTGCATCATCCATTTATAGAATGTTTTATTCATTTGTTGCCTTACAGAAGTAGTTTTCAATCAGGTAGTCACTCATGTAGAATTTCCATAGAGTGAAATTCATGTTTTCTGATGATTATCATAAGCATTTATCTGTGTAATTAATTGTTGTTCATTTCTCAAATATCAGATACCTGAAATATGTTTCACATCCCTGAAAAAATTGATATTACTAGGCAGGTGTAAGGAAACATAGATATGCCTTTTAATAATGTAATTAGCCCCTTGTAATACGCATTTTAATCTTTCATATGGGCTTTTTATTCTTTTTTATTTTTAAAGGATGAGGTTTTATTGGCTATGATATCCTACCACTTCATGTGGTAAGTATTCTGCATGGGAAATTGTTATTCAGAACCTAATGCATGTATTGAGGTAATTGTAGTTTCTCTCCAAAACTGAAGCATTTTATTGGGACATTGAAAATTTAGATACATATAATTAGCTTTGGTAGAATTATAATCTTCTATAATAACCTAAAATAATTTTTCTTTTAGTCATATTCGCATGAATTTAACAAAATTCATTTAATAAGAATGAATAACTGCTGTGTGTTATGATTTGCAATTAATGTATGCTTTTGATAGCTTCAAAGTTGTTTACAATTCACTTTATTTTGTATATCTGTTATGTAGGTAGTTCTTTTGTATTTTAGAAAATATTTGCACATTTATATCCTTAATATTTTCGAAATACTTTGAAGCAACTGATGATGGCCACTACCAGTTCCACACAGTTCTGAAGCAACCAGTGTTCTATTAACAAAATTGAATAATTGTATTGAATATCACAAATAGTCATATTTTATATAGAGGAATATCGGAATCATATAGAACTGTGTGTTTTCATCATTGTGAGGTTTCCCTATAATTTGTACAGTTCTGATATGCATTGTAGGGTATATCAGTAGTTTAATTTCTTATTTTATTCAATGCTTGATAATTTCATAGAAATTTATTGCATTTGAAAAGGAAAATTTACCAAATAGTTCCCTTGTACTTTGTCATGTATATTTTGTTAAGAGTCTTCTTCTTGAAAAGCCAGCACTTTGTGTTTAATGCTATCTGCTGGCTCATTGATTTTGAAGTATATCTTTCTTTTTGAGGTATTAGATCTTTCCTTCTTCATTTGCTAAAGAATGCATTGAGTCATTTTCCAAGGTTAAGTATTTTTTAATTGTAGTCTTATAAAGTAGCAGATCAAATATGAATTTCATTTTTCCATACTGTAATGAGATGTACTTGGCAGCACGAGGACATTAACTGTTTTCTTGGTTTTTACATTTTTCTGTGTGAGTGATTCTTGTGTGAAAATTTAAGCCTTCTGATAATTTTCATTATTATTTTATCAAGCAGATGAAGTAATTAGTCAAATAATTTTTTCCCGCAGAATTATCTTTACAGTTAATCAAAAATGTAAACTATATTTTGTAGTTTTATTTTTAAACATTTTTGGATCAATAGCTTTACGTGTTCCATATACAAGAAAAATATCAAAAGATAGTCCTTATTCTCTCATTGTTAATGTAATATGTTGAAAATAACTCTGTAATGACATAATTTGATGCATATGTATTATTTCTTTCTATTGTTTGTTTCTAGAAAATATTTGCTTAAAAATGCCATAAAATATCTTTGATTCTCTGTCTGTTTTAATATAAAAAAGTGTAAAATATTTTACAGTACATGTTTCATTTGCATTTCAGGCCCGTAGACATTATCTGGAGGATGCCATACGTTTATTTAGTTTCTATCGAGAATGTGATGATTTTGAAGCTTGGATGAAAGAAAAGGTGATGATTTGGCTTAATTGTAGTTACATTTTTCTTAAATGAGGCTTATAAATCCAGTATTATCATTATCTCATGATTATACATCAAGTATTATTAAGTAATATTAATATAAATTATGTCATATGAAGAGATAGATTGCTTCATCTAGAAGAAAAAGGAGGTGAAGGACAGAGAACTAAAAAAATTCTCTCCCTTACCCATAGATATAATTTAGATTAGAATGAACTGTTATGTACTTTTTAAATTTCTTTTTATAATGTGATGTGTGATATTATTTCTATACTGTGTATTTATGTACTTCTTGAAGCTATTACGTTCTCATTCCCTCGTAATATTTTAGTTGCTGTATTCTGCAGTAATGTAAATATTAAGTTTATAAATGAAGTGCGAGAAATGTAATAACATGAATGTTTCGGATAACTGCTGTACATTTTATCTGAAAATTTCAGTATTATTTTCCATATGTGGATAATACATGGCTTATTAAGTTCAAGAATTTGCATTTATTCTCTTGTGACAATTGTTAAGCCAAAAGAGAAGTGAAATTATCAGTAATTGAATGCTGTACGCAACAAATTGGAAATTCCCATGTATATATTTATTTAGCTTTTAGTTATTTTCTTCAAAGGAGGCAGGAACCACATGCATTCAACAGCAGTTTTTTAATAATTGTTGCTTATGTCACCATAAAAGTACATGCTCACATACACAAACTACATTTTTCATGTAGTTTGAGACAGATATTAAAATACAGAAATGTTATGTGTGTCGTCATTTTTTTCTTGCTGAAAATAAAGGTGTCAACATTACGTGATCATATGTAGTTAATATTATTTGAAAATTCTAATTGTGTCCATTTGTTTCTTTGAGAATTTTAAATGAACATTTTTTACTTGATATAAAATGTGAAAACTGACAGTATTCTGTGTGTGTTTTAGATTTGAAATATTAAATTTAATGTTGATGCTGAATATATTCTTTTCTAGTTATATATTCATAACATATGTCATTGTGTTCCATGTGTAACTTCTTTATAGTTTTATTTATATTCTTAAATTTTAGTAAATATTTCTTTTTTGTGTTGTAAAATGTATATAATTTTTAAATAATTTTTTAAAAATAGCTCGTCAAATAGTTCCTTAAATACTTTGTATGAAAAGTGTATTATTTTATGAAATCCATTCAACACAGGTACTTAAAGAAATCTGAAATTTAGAGTTAGGAGCATATTTCAGCTTTGATATTTTCATTTTTATGGATATTTCATAATTTTGAATAAATTATTATGTGACTAGTTTATTCAAAAGTCATTATTTTAAGTCACTAAAATAGATTGCCAGAGTTTTAAGTATTAAAAAAATTAAATATTAACATCCAGTTGACAAAATGTGTAATAAAGTTTTAGACCAAAAGTAATATCTGTATTATTGTTGCAGGACAGAGTTCTTACCACCAGAGATCCCAAGGAAGGGGTTGAAGTGATGAAAAAGAAATTTGAAGTAAGATAGATCATTAAATAATCTAAAATGACGATTTCAGATTATTCTTAATTCACCTATTTACATTAATTATAGTTTATTAAATAAGGTTATGTCATTCAAATGTAGTACAATTCTTTAATATTTTTCTAATTAATTGAGAGTATTTTAATTTTCTCAGAATTTTCTGACTGATCTTTCGGCAACTAGTCGTAGAATTGAAGAAGTTGACAACCGTGTTGAAGAATTTGTGCGTACTAAACATAGTCAACTTGGTGCTGTTAGATCAAGACAAAAGCAAATACATGATAGGTCAGCTTATGCTCTTTTCCTTCATTCTGTAGACTGTTTTATTATTTTAATGTATGGTCCAGTTCAGTTGTTTATTTGTTTTTAATTATTCTTTCTTTTTAATATACAGAAATTTTATTTTTACGGTATAATATTGTCTCAGTTCAGTTTCATTAAGTGTTATTGCGTTATCAAGGCAATAATTTTATTGGCTTAAAGTTTACTTCAGATCACTAAATTTATTGCCTACCAGCTCTTATTTAAAGCATTTTCGTAGTAGAAGAAATATTAAATATTCTTATTACAGTTTTGTTGGTCTGTGTTGACTACAAGAAGAATGTGAGAAAGTCTTAAACAGGATTATTGTTATTTTGATAGATTTATTTAATTTAGTTAGCATAATTTATAGTGCAGCTGCTATTAAATATTAATTATAAAAATGATGTGCACATTATTTCTTATTCAATTATATCATCACTGTTATCTCATTTAGAGCAAGTGCTGTTTAATTTTTAGAAGATGAGATTATTATTAGGTGTTATATTAGAAATGAAATGTCTTATTGGTATATGGAATGTTATCAGTCAAAATTAAGGTAGCATTTGTAAAGAAATAAGAAAATAATATTTTCTGACAGAAAATATAGTCTGGAATTTTTAATGTCTTTCAGATTTTGGGAAAATCGTGAAAATTTCTGCAATATATAGCTTGTGTGATTGCTGAACATTTTATCTGAAAATTAAAGTGTCAGTTTTCAAAAGGGGACATTATGTGGATCCAGAGTCGTAGCTAGGGTTTTCAAGCACCCCAGGACAACTGAAGATTTTGCTCTCCATTCTGTGTGTCAAGAATGGAAAACATTTCATTCTAAAATTTCATAACATCACTTTGGTGTCCCTTGGATACTGTGCCCAGGGACAGATGCCCCCCCTTGTGTCACCCTAGCTATGCCACTGTGTGGCTCATTAAGTTCAGTAGTTTGTGTTGATTCTCTCATGATGTTTGTTCAAAAACAAAGCATTTACCAGAAGCAAAAGACAGGTTAGACAGAAAAACAAAATGTGATGGCAGCTGGACATTTTTTATCTGCATATTTCGTCATCAGTTTTCAGATGGGGACATAACATGAGCCATTATGTTCAATATTTTGCATTGCTGTCCCATGATAATTGTTGGAAGCAAAAGAGATTAGACAAAAACATAAGTTAAAGAATAGGCAGAAAAGGCTTTCTTCTTTTTGTTTCAAGAAAGCATATAAAACTGCATCATATTTTATATCCTTTATAATGTCGTCTTAGTGATTATGATCCTCACAATCCTCTTAGTGACTTTTTTTCCATATATAATGAGATTCAAAATCAGTGTGCAAATTTGAAGTGTAGGTTAGACACGCACGCACGCACACTGTTCAGAAGCACCAGGTTGAGGAGCAAAAAATAAGTAAAATCTAACATGTGATGCACTGAAGGTTTAAAGCACTTTAATTAGCATTGTGTTTGCTGTATGATAATCAGATATATGTGTTATGGTATAGGCTTACAGGAAATACTGAAAATTTCTTCTGTTAGAAGTAACACATATCTCACAATGTTGGGGCATGAATTAGTGAACATGTATGAAAATGCTAGGCTTAGCATGTTACAATCAGTTGCCTTGGTGACATTTTTGCTAAATTTAGCATTAGATCCAAAAGAGATCATATATACAAGGTCCTGTAATTAACCTGATAACAATAGGGCATATCTTAATTGATTGTGTTGGTGAAGATGGATGTTTATTGACCAATTTATTATGCTGAAAAAATTCAATTGAGATGCTCCTGCACATTGATATTGAAAAGTCCTGTTGTGTTGAAATCACAAGTGGCAGGAAACACTCTCAAAAATCCCATTTCACATTCCTAGTAAGACCTTTTTAGAATTAATCGTATTGTCTTTCAGGAAATCTGCTCATTAACATATGATGGAAAAAAATGAGGTCCTATCAAACATTTTCCAACTGTGCCCTCCCAGACATTGGCGGTAAAATACTGTTGTGTAGTATTAGGGCACATGTCACATAGTTGGCATGCGTTTTCACATCAGCATCATAAATGATAAAAATCACCCATATAAGAAGACAACTTTATTGCTGAAGAGCATCCACGCTGGAACATTCATCTCTGCTGCAAATTGCTCAAAAACAGCATGCACCAGTACTGGATCTTTTGCACATAAAGAGTTGTAAGCAGTCCTTGCATAATATTAGCCACCCATTGGATTGAAGGGCACTAATATCATGTGAAATATCTCTATTTTATGTGAATTTCATTCAGTTTCATACACAATTATTTTTTCTAATATGGTACATGCTTTCTTTTCTATGTCTTTTCTTTAGTACCCACTTTCACTAAGTCTCTGATGCAGTTATGAAAAATATTTGATAATTTGCCGTAATGGTCTACTGGAAAACCATTCATAATACAATTACACCATGATTCACACATTTATGTTTGTTATCTTATAAGTTTAGGTACAATTCAACCATTTCCACAAAATAAACCAATTCAGTAATAATAGAGGTAATTCAAATGATGATGGTTGATGGTGTTCAATAATGTGTTGCCTAAAAGTGCCCTTCAGGATCTTTGTTTGGGGATTTTGTGGATATATGTTACGTAATAATGTAGTTTCTTGGTGCGTACCAAACCTACCCATAGAATTTGCACAAAGATTTTGAATTATCTTTTATGTAGTCAAGACTGACTTATTTTAATTTACTATGCCTCTGTAATCAATTTATTTTCCATCATTTGAGCATTATATATTTTTTTAACATAATACATAGCTATGAAGTAGATTTCAATATCAAATATAGTTTAAGTAATTTATTGACTTTTAATGATATTTTCAAAGGAAAAAGATTGTACAGTAAAAGCTTGGCTAGCTGAAAAGCTCGGGAAGTATCGAATTCTGGATAACTGAGCATATAAAAAGTGGTATTTCCGATAGGAAAACCAGTGAATGGAAGAAAAAATTTCCAGTCTAAAATTATAAAAATAGTAGTTTTATTTGTTATTAACTTTAATTTAAAAAACTTGCAAATAAATTTTGTAAGATTTCAAAAGAAAAAGCATTTCAGACATAAATACCAAAGTAAAACATCTCATTCGATTACAAAATTCTATCAACCATGAAAGTTCAGGAAGATGTTGCCAAACTTGTGCCAGTCATTCGATCAGAAGTTTGAAAGAACAGATTGCTCTAAATGTAATTAGATAATCACAATATGCAACTTATGGACTTCAGAAATAAGAAGCTTAAATGGCTTATCATAATTTTTTGCATCATGCAGCCAGTGTTTATCTGTTTTCACATAAAGTTGCACTCTTCATGATGCCTGTATCCCATAATTTTTAAAATATTGTATTGCATGATGTTTTCTTGAAGGCAGGTTCCAAATTTTAATTACTGTGCCAAAATGTGATTGAAAAAGAGATCAGTTGCAATTACGTAGTATCGCTTTTTAGAAAAATTAAATCAACTTATCAAAAATTAATCTCATGTTTACATAAAGCTAAAATTCACTTAGGATTAGACCATGATGTTGTGCTTATTATTACTGTGCTAAATCACACTGTTTGGCGTCAGTTTTTGTTTTATCTAAGTCATTTTTCTGTTCATGCTTTATGATGGAGTTACAAATGTCTTGTTTTCTTAAATTTATTTAAAAAATGGGGGAACCACTTTCTAAATTCGAAAATATTTTAGTTTTTCGAGATTTGGTTGAGTGACTGTTAGTTGACTTTTACTTTGTCCATTGCTTAATTTATCTAATTTTACCGATGTCTTGTGATTAATGCTGCGGTGAGAAGTAGATTTAGCTAATTTAAATCTAGATCTTTGTTTTTCATTAAATGCTTTCAGTTTTTTTGTAGTAAACTAAAAATTGTTACAGTCTTTTTAACTCTTCATATGCATTTTATTTATATGGTATTTGTGACATGACCATTACCAAAGGAAGAAAAACTGTTTTTATTGACGAAAATACTTTTTGTAATTAATGTTTTAATGCAAATAAAATTATCATGTAAAGAGGTAAAAAATGCGCTATGAGTATGCAAGATAAAGTGTCTTTAAATTACTTTGGAATTATTGTCAGGTATTTATATTCAAGAGAATGCTAGATATTATCATTTTTCTGTTTCACATGACTGATTTTCTTTCATGCACTTATAATTAGGAGTGCCAAGAATAGGTGTTATGCCTTCTTAACACACTCCAGTCTAATTATTTTCAAGTTTTCAACCAACTTTGAATTTGACACTTGTGTCAGTGCATTCATTCCTATTTAGATCATTTTCTTAACTCAGATTCATTGTCATTATCTTTTATCACTCCTTGACGTTTAGAATAAGATCACAGTGTAACATCTAGCTTCCTTTAGCTGCAATTTGTCTTCAAAGAATATTTTATTGTAATTTTTCACTAAAGGTTTTTTACTTAATTGTATGTTGTATCATGCCAGTGGTGATTCAAGTGTTCAAGAGGGAATAAATGTCCTCAAACCAATGTTGGAATAATGGTTTAAAAGTGTAATTTTTGTGTCAAATTTTTACATCTAGCAGCTGAAGTCATGTTTAGGTTGGTGCCTGCTAGTTATTTGTTAATATTTTAACAGTATGTAAACAAAATAGCCTTGTATGTTTGGTAATTTTTATGTGCTTTTTTAATATTAGTGAAATTGGCCAAAAATTTGAGGCTTTTTACCAAATGCTTTTTTTTTTTTTATTTTTATTTTTAGTGTAATTTTGATCATGTTTTAGATTTTTGATATGTTAAATATTTTTGATAAAAAAATATGTTATATTTTACTAAAATGATCATATGCCAGTATTAAAATTATAAACTGCATGTAAGAAATTATGTTTTTGAACTTCATAATATATAGAGAGAAAGAAATTAATGCCAAATAAATGCTATTTAAAAGGAATAGTGATTTTAAAATTAATAATAGAATTATAAAATTAAACAAAGTATTAAAATGACTTTCAAACCTTCTTTTAAGAAGCGTTTGAACAAATCTTATATGCAAAGTGTGAAATCATCCCAGATGAGCAGATTTCATAATTTCATTTAAAATCTATGCTTTGTTTATTTTGCCGTGCATCAGATCTTAGGTCTCAAAATTTCAGAATTTTTTTAATAAGATTTCGTTTTTAAAGTCATATATTGTTATAAAAAAAGTCTTGTGTTTTAGAGATAGAATATCACGTTAAAAATTCTGAAATATTGGTATAAGACTTCTGAAATTTATCTTGTTAAAATCATACAGATTTTTTAAATAATTGTTTATATATTTTTTTCCCTAGGTGGAATAGATTAAATCATTTGAAGACAGAGATTGAAAAGAGTTTAGAAGGAGCCACAAGGTATGTACTACTTTATACATACTACTTTAACTACTTTATACATACTGCTTCATACATACATTTGTACATACTACTTATATTCAGTAGAAAAGTGCTTGTTTCAAATTTTTTAAAAAGTTTATATCTATTTTGATACTATTGTAAACTGGTCTGATATTAAGCTATAAATTTCTGCAGATTAGACTAGCTTTTTTTCTCCATTGACTATTATGCTTCTTGAAATGTAGAAACATTTTTTGTAGTTTCCATAAGTATATATAATTTTAAAATTTTTCATTGTTTTCAGTGTTGAACTATTTGAGCGTACATGTGATGATGCCTATGAATGGATGCTTGAAAAACTTGAAAAAATTGAAACAGATGATATTGGTAGAGATATGAAAACTGTTCAAGCTCTGCAACGCAAACATCAGGTATAGGACATACATGTTGCAGAGCATTATTTATGATTGTGAAGTACTTTTTTAATGTTTTCAAACTTCTATTTTTTTGCTGAACTTTTAGCTTGATGTATGGTTTTTCTGTATTAAAGGTGCATTTAAATTTTCCTTGTAGAATTTGGAGAGGGAATTAGCACCTGTCGAAGAAAAATTTAATAGAGTGAATTTATTGGCTGATTCGTGAGTAACTTGTTATACTCTATGGTCATGCTTATGATTATTGTATTTATATATTATACTGTGCGTATGTTTGTGTAATTATGAATATGTATTGTCTGGTAGAAAGATGAGTGCTTTCCGTGTATGTAAAGGAGATTCCGAAGGAGGAGCATAAAATTTGATTTTTTAATTTTTAATTTAACAGTATTTATTTTGATTAACAACACTTTAGCATTATTTCAAAATAATATTTTGCCATTGTAATGGACTGTGCTTTTTTTTTTTTTTTTAAAGAACCAGTTCTATATATACACTGATTATAAAAATTTTCTGTTTTTCATTAAAACATTTAAAATGTAATTTGCTTGTATATAGTTTCACTTTCAATACCTGTTGAAACAATGAATTTTTCCGCTCTTTTTTTTCCTCTGCCTCTCTTGCTTCCACCCCTTTTTTTAATTGTATTTTGGCTTTCAAACACTTAATCCTTGAGACTTAAAATTATAAGCATAATTTTAATTGTTGTTTTTTAAATATTATTGTTTTAGTTAAAAAACTATTATTTTACACTATTAACTTTACTATATTTACCCCCTTTACTCTATTTATAACTATTATTTTACACTATTAGTTTATAACTATTATTATGCACTTCACTATTATTGTTTTAGTGTTACTATTTACTACATTACTGCACTATAACTATTACTGTTTCAGTATTACTATTTGCTACACTGTAGCTAGTATTGTCTTAGTACTACTATATATTATTATAGTTATTTTATTTTAATATTGAAAATTCTCAAAATTAGGGGAGTCAAAATTTTATTATAATATAAATTGTATACTGTAGTCTATTATAAAATTGAGCACTGCAGTCACGGGAAAGCAGAAAATGATAATTTTTTTTTGTTCTTTTATGTTCATTATTTATAGAATGAATTTAATAGCCTATTATTTATTTTAACTGTTCTCTAAATATTTATAATAATTTTATTATGATATTTTGCATTTTCCTGTTGTAATATTATCATTATTTTCATAGTGTAAAAGCTTCTTATCCTAGTGAAAGGGCTAATGTTACATCACGGCAACAAGAACTTCATGATCTATGGGAAAAAGTGAAGGTAAAACATATAAACATATGCATGAAATTGTATGTTTTTTCTTTGAAGAAATTAATGAATAAATTTGCTCTGAAAAATTCAAAGTTCAAATAATCTTTGAATTTAATGCCTAGAAGCGTTAAACTTTTGAATAAAATATATATTTATTTATTATTTCATTAATTATATA
>KK119533.1:108707-239108 GCA_000611955.2 Stegodyphus mimosarum | reverse complement strand
TAAGCACAGTATTTTCAAAATTATTAGAAATTTTTTTATGAAAATGCAAATATTTTAAAATTATTTATCATAGGTTCAAAAATAGTATTGTTAAAATGTACACTCACTTCCAAAAGTTAAGCATGAAGATGTAAAATGTAAAAAAAATCAACAAATACTTCTTTGATTGACACAAAATTCGGCAGGTAAGTAGCATATATATTTATGCATAAAACAAAATCAATAATTATATACAGAAATGAAAACAATATTAAATTTTTGTAAGTTATCAGTTAATGACATACTGGAGACTTAAACAGAATTATGTATGAAGTGAAAATAAACAGCATAAAATGAAAAAAAGGACATTAATAGGGTATGTGATCCCCCCTCATCTGTATACAAAGTTTACACCTTGTGACCATGCTTTCAATTAGGTGGTCAACCACCGCAGAATTAAGCAATCGCCATTTTTCTTGTAAAACAGTTTCCAGCTCAATAAGAGTGGCTGGAGGTGGGAAACGGGAAGATACAGCACAGCTGAGAGCATCCCAAAGATTTTCAATGGGATTAAGGTCGGGCGAATATGCTGGCCATGCCATACGCGCAATCCCTTCACTCTCCAGGTAGTCATCACTAAATAAAATACCTCATTATTGAAGAAACAATAATTTTAGCATAAATCTATGTGATCAATATTTTGGATCTGTAACCTTATATCTGCTTGGCATACATATCAAACTAAAATATTCTACATGGAAACATCATTGATTTTACATGTACTGATATTTTATATCTTTGATGCCAACCTGGATAATCATTATATATTATATTTTGCTTTCATCACTGCATGTTTATAACACATGACAACTTGAATAATGACTAATGCAATGATGATAATTTTTTTATATTAATAATTGAATAACAAAGAGTATTGTAGCCTTTTATGTTGACATTACTCTGTTAAATGCACTAAGAAATGTTGATGAGGAAAAATTTAACAAAAATACTCTGAGGCCAAAAGATTACATTTAGTGCTGTTTCAATTAAGAATAACTGATTTGTTATTCACATAAACTCAGAACTGGTGCCAGAGCTTGTATGATCACACTGGGCGGCAGAATTTAAGGAATACAAAATTTTTGAAATTTAGGAAAAAGCACTGGGACCTAAAACTTTAGAACTTGGGTAGGAGCTCGGTAGCACAATTTAGAACCTGCAGAGACTGCATCAGGCAGTAAAATATCTAGCGCCAACCCTCAATAAGCCTTAAGTATATGTGAGAATTTATTTATTCACGACTCAGGTAAGGCTGTTGCATGTGCAAGAAATAGAGGTAAATATAATAAATAACTAAACTAATACAATTCAGGCTTAATTGTCTTGGTGCACGCAAAACTTGTATTAAGCTAGTCTAAAATTATACTTTACTGATTTGAAGGAATTTCAGTTAATATTGCAGATTGTACTGTTCTTTAACTTTCTGATTTCAGACTTTTCGAGTTTATTTTTTTCATGCTGTTATTATTACAGCAATTTTTTTTAAATTAAAGTTTGAACTTTCGATTATGTTGAAAAGTGTTTCTATTTCTGGAGCTGCAACAGGATCTACAAAGAGAATGTCATTAAGCAAAAAGTGGAAATGCTGCAAGGAATGGATAAAGGTATGACCATCTCAAAATCATGCAAGCAGTATGGCATTGGAAACTCTACTGTATATGACATGAGAAAACAGACAAAGGAATTTTTTTAATTTTTTATGTATTCCGACACCCCACTTGCAATGAAAATAGAAAAATTATTCTTTATGTTAAAAGTGACGATCATGACAAAATGATTGAATGGGTCAGACAGCGTCGCAATGAGATTGTGCCATTGACGGTCCCAGTGCTGATGATGTTTCTTAAAGTTTCATGAAGTTCATGTTTCAAAATGTTTCATGAAGAAATGAACTTCAAAACTGAGTATATATATTCAACAGATTGGTTAACCAAATTTAAAATTTGGCATGGTATAAGGCAATTAAAAATTCCGGGTGAAAAAGCTTCAGCTATTACTGAAGCTGCTGAACTATTTGCAGATGAGCTCATTAATAATGAAAAGTTATCTCCAGAACAAATTTATAGTGCTGATGAAACTGGTTTTTTCTGAGAATATGTACCACGAACTGCTTGGCAACCTCTACAGAAAAGGCTCCAACTAGTGTCAAAGATTCCAAAGCGAGGCTAACAATTTCATGCAGGAATTTGCCAGAATGCGCAAGTGTAAACTTTTCATAATCGTTAAAAATACACAACCTCAAGCATTTAAAGAAGTATAGATTTTCCCCATTATATATCGTGCAAATAAAAGAGCATGGATGTCACAAGCGTTAATGAGTGATTGGTTTGAAAATCAATTCATCCCTAGGCTCGGCAACATTTGAATTCAGTTGGTTTACCAGATGATGCAAAAATTGTTCTGATTGTAGACAACTGTTTGGCTCATACTTCACTTAAAATTTTAGTGAAAGATAATGTGTCCATATCTTTCTTCCAAATTGTACATCCATCATTCAGCCTATGGATATCGGAATAGTGTGCATGCTGCAATACAGATATTAAGTAGCATTTTTAAAATCCATGTTAAAATTCTTGAATAGTGGTAAGATTATTCAAGAATTTTTTAGCTATTTTAGCGTAAAATCTGCTGCATGGAACATCGCAAGATCACGGGAAGATGTGTCTCCATATACTTTAAAAAATTCTAGGCATAATTTATGGCCAACTACCTTCATAGTGAGGATGATAAAGATGATAGCTGCAAATCTGAAGGTTTTTGGATATCGCAAACCAAAGTAAAATTTTCCAATTAATGGATTTTGTAAAGAAATGCGGAGAAGTGGTAAGAAATGAAGATGATACTACAGAAGTTTTTCATTGTGATGACAATGCCCCAATCATCAATCAATTAACGGATGGCAAAATCTGTAGTTTGGATCTAGATCCCAAAAATACTGCTACTGATAGTGAAGAAAATGATGGAAAGGTTATTGAAAACAGAAAAAATTCGATTGACAAGTTAGTCGGTATTCTCAACACCACAATTACAGGACTTGACAGTGGAACTTTGTAACTGAACAAGAAATTATGTCTGTCTACAGAATTAACAAGAAAGTATTAACACAAAAAAAAATGAAGTAACTTAAGCAACTTATATTGAAAGAAACGTTTACTAAAGTAAATAAATAAATATTAAGCGTTTGTTTTTGTAAATTTTGATACCGTTTAGATCATAAATGCTTCATTGTTTCATAAATCATGATTTCATATTTTTAAATTTATAATTTCTACATGGCATCTTACTAGATTTAAAACTGATGATCTAATATCCGGAAAAATTCCAAATCCAGAATCACCGAAGTCCCGACGAGTACGGATCTCGGACTTTGTACTGTGTTATAACTATTAACATCTTACTTTTTAAATATCATTATAATAAGAATGAACTGGCATGTAATGTGGTTTAGGCTGTAATGAACAATTATATTAGTTAATAATTTGCTTTTTAGGAAAGGCAGCATTATGTGTGAACATTGTATATATGCCAGTGCAAGTTTTATTTGATGCAGAGCTGGGACAAGGTGAATCATTAGAAGGGGTGCAAAATTGACTATGCGAATTCAAAAGTTACTTTAATTTGTCAATCATTATTAGAGAAAATAAGCTTTGGCAAACTTAAATTAATAATACAATAGAAAGAACTGCAAGAAAGCCTGGAAATTAACATAATGTGTATTTCAGTGTTATTTCTTATTTATCAAAAAAGAAGTTATCTTTTAAACACTTTTAGCTTTTGCAGCTAGGATGATGGTTTGGTAAAACCATCAAAACTAGTCCTGTGAAAATTTGAAAATATAACGCTGATTTTTGTTGTTTGACTTCTAAATTAATAAAAAAGGAGTTTTTTTAACATGTTCATTTGAAAGTTACTAAATAATTGGCTATATTATTTTCTTAAATTTATAAAGCTATGATTAAGAAATACTTTAAGAATTATGATATCTTGATTTAATACAGTTACTTTTGTTTGATACAAATATAGCTATTTTGATATATATATATATATATATATATATATAGGGGCACACGTTTAGCTTTTTGCCTCAGGTGAAAAAATATCTTGGAACGGCTCTGATATGATGTAATGCATTCTTGTACTGGTAGTATTCTTACCAACATTTATGTTATATAAATGGTATGCTTATTAGAATAGAATGAGAAAGTAATTTATCACTAACATATTGAGTAATGAACATAATAAGAAAATTATCTTTGCTTGTTAAATCATATTTATTTAATTACATCTCTCAAGATGTTTAGTTTTTATTCCTTTAGATTCTCTTTAGAAGTTATTTTTAGATTATCATAATATTATAAAACTTGTATTGTGTATTATGGTGAAATGTAAAGCTGTATTTGAATTTTTCTTTGCTTAGGAAAAGGCTGCTCAAAGACGAGCTAGATTAGATGAGTCACTTGGTTTACAGATATTTCGAAACAGTGTCAAGAGTCTGGTATGTGGTGGTTTTAAATTTTAACTTTAAGCTAAAACTTTCATTGAAAAGAATGTTAAGTATGTTGTTCTTCAAAATAACTTTTCTTCTATGAGATTAACATCATAAACATTTAATAAGATTTCACCAAACTAGAACTAATTTCTTTTTAAACTTGCCTATCTTAATGGTGTATGTCTTAATAGTTTTTCCTAAAAGAATTTCATTTACTTGAATAGAATTGCATCTTATATTATGCCCCAAACATCATTTTATTGTTTAATTAGAATGCATGTAGTAAAGTATAACACTAGAGGCTATTATAGATAAATATCATTTCCTTTAAATGTTGTTAATTTCATTTTATCAGTAATAGTATAATTTCATTTCTGTAGTAATTAAAATTTTTATAAAGAAATTTTTTTTTTTGTAATTGAAACTTGCTTATTTTTTATATGTATAAAATCTCTTAAGAAACAACTTTTCTTGGGATATTTTACTTTATGTGCATCTTTAAATAAATTTGTAGTTGAAATTAAAATATTTGAATATTAATTTTTGTCTTCAGTAGGAATTTGAAATCATCTTGATTAATATCTGTTAAGATCCAACCGTAATGTTTACTTCTTCAAATGCATATTGTGTATCATTTCAAATAGTTACATCAAAATTTTATATTGGAAATATTTTATTAAATTACATATTCTTAGAAATTTTTTACTGGGATAAAAGTGAATTTTGTGTGACTTCTTAATAATGGTGTTAAAATATTTTTCAGGTCTTCATTGTGTTTTAAAATTAATATATATAGTGTTAATGATGGAATTTTAAAGAAACCTTGTGTAAATTATTTTCTGAATTTAAATCATTCCCTGTTATGTATTGATTTAAAAGTAAATTTTAAAAATGAATGAAAGAAAAGATGAAAAATGAGAAAATATTTTCTCTTTTTTTATGTACATGTTATTCTGAAAATCTTCTAAGAGCAGAAATTAATGTCATAAACATAAATGACTCGAGCAGAAATGTTGAAATTTTTTTTTTTGGAATTAGGTTTTTAAAGTTTTTCTTCTTTCTCTTTCTTGTTCACCCATTTTTTAAAATTTTATTTATAAGTCAACAATAAGAAAAATATTATGATTAAGGCAGATGATATTTTAACTAAAATCCACTTCAAAGAAAAATGTTTTAAAGTTTCATGAAAATCATCTCAAGCTATTTTATTTATTGCTGTGTCTCTGTAAGCTTTATTAGAATACTACTAATAATATATACTTATTTCAACTGCGATTTAAACTTCCAGCTAGCATGGGTGAGTGATGTAAAGCAGTTGCTTAACAGTGATGAACCTGCTCGAGACGTTGCCACTGCAGAAAATCTTTTGAAGAAACATCAAGACCTCGGGGATGATATTGCAGCTCATCAAGATGAGTATGTACATCTGAAAGCATTATTTATTATAAATTTCTCCTATTATTTTTGATATTTTATTTATTTGTGTTAATAAGATTTCCTGTTATAAATGTTTCATACAATGATTAAGGAAGCAAATTTTAAGTTTTGCTTAGTAGATGATTTTATGTAAAAAAAAGTTGCTTTTTTTAAAGTGTAATAATAATATCTTAAATTCATTTAAGTTTATATTATTCATAATTATTTTTTGTAGAAATTATAAGTAGTTCATTTTTATAATAAATCTAACTTCAGCTAAAGGTACTATTATTAACGTTTTATGCTTTTTATTGATAAATACATAATTTAATTGTGAAATTTCTGTTGTTTAACATTCAAATATGCATTAGTAATGTATTGTGTAAATTACATGTATACAGCACATAATAACAGATGGTGCAAATTAAATTTATTAAAACAAATTATTCTGCAAAACAGTTTTCTCATTTGCAGAATTAAATTCTTGTTACTTACATAATTATAAAGTTAAATATTATTTATATCAGTACTTTGTTGCTAGTTTTTAAAATTTAACTTTCTTTTTTTGCATAATTTGTTTTCCCTTTTTAAATATGCAGATTTACAGATATACAAGGCTTAGGTGTTAGTTTATTGCAAAAAAATCCAGAGTCTACTGAAATAAGAGATGCTTTAGTTCAGTTACAAGAAGAGCAAGATGCGATACACCGAGGTTGGCAAGAAAAGGGTGACTGGTTGAGACAGTGCATGGATTTGCAAGTTTTCAATAGGGAAGCCGATCAGATTGATAGTATTACAAATAGTCACAATGCGTTTCTGGAGTTTGAAGATCTAGGTGTAAGTTTATACTTTAAAATATAAGTATTTTATCCATGTATTTTGATTTCTTTTTTACTAATTGGCATATGAGGTATTAAAATTTAATAGTTGAGCTGTTTATTTTCTAGCAATATAGGATATTAAGAATAAATAAGTTTCTGAAGGATAATAGTGTTTCTTACATAGCACATTTTAAATCATTTAGCTTAAAAATCTAAACTTTTAAAATTATAAGTGTAATTGCAGTATTATTTATGATATTTTGTTTACTAGGAAAAAACTGAAAATTAATGCACAATATGGGTCAATATATTTACATGCATTATTTTTTGTATATAAATTATACAAATGCTTATGCATTAAAGTTGGTGCATTTTCATATATTCATTTTGCAGATTAGAGATTGCAGAATTAAGATTATTAAAGTTATGCAGTATTTAATTACATTAATTTTCTGTTTGATATATATATTGTTATATGTATATTTGTTTGATATATACATATATATATATATATATATGTGCAATACTATACATTAATTTCTATTTGTAAATGCTTTCAAGTCTTTGATTTAATTAGCAATTTTGGCATGATAAAATTTTATTATGATTTGTTAGAATGACTGCTGTTCTTTAATTTTCTTTCATAAAAATTGACTTAATTAGAAAATAATTCTTTGAGAGACCTCATTTGGTCAGAATTATGTTATTTTTATTTAATAGAGAAAATTAGAGTTAATGTAGAAAGATCATTTTCAAAATAATTTTAGTTAGCCAAGTTTATTGATCACTGAGTACGAAACATGCCAGCAATTTTCATGCCATCACTTGAGGAGCAGAAATCTAATATTACATGCATCATTTGACAGTTCTGCATATAGATTTAAAATTTGTATAGCACAGTTTAGAAATATGCATGTTTTGAGAGCTTGAATAAGTGTGAGTTAAACGAATTTGGTATATATCATTCATATAATATCAGATAGATATAATAAATAGATAAATCAAAAATAAAAAACATGAAAACACAAAAATTTTGGATATGGAGAAGATAAATTTTCATTTTGTAAAGAATATAAATTTTCATTTCCTTCAAGTATCCACACATGTATATTTGAAAGAAGCAAAAATTTTATATTAAGCATGTGTAGAACTTATAAATATTCAAATAAATTTAGCCTGTATTATCTAAGTAATTGGGGGGATGTCACAGAATTAAGATAATTGGTAGTATAAAAGTAGATATGTAATTGAATAAAATAATCATATTGGTAAATTTAATGCACAAAATATTTTATTCATAGAAGTCTTTCACTATAAATTTAAGGCAGTGAAAAGTATCAATATTTTATAAATATTATCAATGATATCCAACATAATACTGAATTTAAATAAAAAGTATTCATAAAATTTTATGAGTAGGATATTTTATTCTTTAAAATAATCTATCATAAATTTAATGCTATCAAATAAAATTATTATATATCAAAATATTTTGGAAGGTGGGCCATTAGAAACATCTTTTATTAATTACACTAACATTGAAAACTGTGGTACAAAAATTAACAATTATAAATTTACTGTATTTTAAATTATGTCCATTTGTTACATTGTTAAAAATAATATAAAATAAATATTTGACTCATTTAAAAGTGTGTTTATTATTTTTAAATTGCTCAGATTCTTAAATAATTGCAGTGATTTAGTTTGACAGATAAAGATATTTTAATTTGCAGTGTAGAGAACTGGCTGTTTGCATAGAAGGTAAAAGAACGATCTTATGTTTTGCAGAATGACAATATTATCAAGCTGCATAGATGATTATTATATGATAGTATAATGTAACATGACAGTCTAAAAATTCTAAGGGGGGGAGAAATCATTGAGGATGTTTCTGTCAAATAATAAATAAATTAGTAATAAAAAAACTCGAGCATTCTTTTACTGTATGAACGTTGATGATTGGGGAAAATTTTATTAAATAAAGTTTTATGTAGCAGATTTTTCAGTTCAGATAGTGCTTTTATTGTACTAAGCTCTAACCTATGATATCAAAAATGAATGAATATTCAGAAAGTATAATTACACTAGTGTATTTTTATATGCTTCTGCCTGTGTATCTATGTTTTCTGCTTGAATTTTGACATTATTATTAAAATTTTCCTTTTATTTTTCTTTAGACAACTTTGGATGATGTTGAAACCTTGCTTAAAAGACATGAAAATTTCCTAAACACTCTTCTAGCCCAAGATGAAAGGCTGCGAACATTTAGCGAAATGGCTGATAAACTTATAGCAGCAAGACACTATGAAAGCAAATAGTATGAAGAAATCCTTTATTGTTATATATAAGATTAAACGTATTTAAAATATAATTACCCATAGTTCCACTAGAGTTGGTCATCTTAGAGAATATAATTATCAGTAATGATAATAAATTTGTGGGATGATGTTAACTAGCTGACTTCGAGCATAATGCCTTCATGACCGTTTAAAAATATCAATCTAGAAGTATGGTTTAATGATTTTATGAATACAGGTGTATTAATAGAAGTACAAATTAATGATAAAGATAAATTGTAAATAATAACCGTCCTCGTCAAAAAAAATCAGCTGGAATATATTTACACTTAATAATAAGTTATAATATTGAAAAAAGATCTTAAAAAAATCTTACAAGAACCTTACATTTATTTATTTATGTATTTTTTTATATTAGAAACTTTTGCTACTTATTGAAGAAATCATCCATTGAAATCAGATTACTTGGTTAGTACGAGTGCCGTTTGATAAGTTTATGGTAAATTTCCATTAGATGGGATAGTCATTTAAGGCAGTTGGTTAAGCAGTTTTTGAAAAAATGAGGGTATCAAAATGAATTCCTTATAGGGATGTAACACTTGTATTTAAAAAGTAGACAGCAGTGCAGATGAAAGCCAAGTTAGATGAAGTTCATGGAAATTCTCTTCTTGCATTGAAAACCATTTATTTTTCGATAAATGAATTTAAAGATGGAAGAACATGCATTGAGGGCAAATCGTGATCTGGATAACCTGTTGAGATCACCACATAACTTATCCTGCAAAAATCCATGGTGAGATTGTTGAGGCCATGGGCATCTCCACAGAATGAGTGCATAATGGGTGCCACAACTGCTCACTCTTGATCACAAAAGCACATGAAAAAAGATGCTTCAAAATGATTTGATTATGCTTAAGTGCAACAACAGGACTTTTGGTGTCAATTCACGACTGTGGATGAAACTTGGATCCACCACTATACTCCTCAGACAAAGTAGCGGTTGAAGCAGTGAATAATGTGAAAGTGTGCTGAAGAAGGCAAAGATTGTTTTGTCAGCTGGAAAGGGATGGTCACTGTTTTTTGGGATTATGAAGAAATTATCCTAATTTACTATTTGCAGAAGGGTAAGAAAATAACAGAAGAATATTATGCAATGTCATTGGACTATTTGAAAGAAAATCTGTGATGGGGATAGATTAGTGTATAAAGAAGTTATCTTTCATCGAGACAATGAGTTGTCCCACAAGTTGGCTGTTGCAATGCCCAAACTATACAGATTAGGCTATGAATTGATTCCTTATCGATCCTTTTCTCCAGAATTGGCTTTGTGTGACTTTTTTCTGTTAATTCAGACTTGGCTCAGTAGAAATAAATTCTCGTCAATTGAGGAATTCATTATCGCGATAAATGAATATTTGCAGACTTTGAAACAGCCTAATTTTCCAATGATATTAAAAACACTGGAAACTCGCTAAACTAAGTGTATGGCTCTTGATTGAAGCTTAGTTGAGCAATAAAGCAGATTAAAAAAAATTGGTTTTATTTCCTTTTTTACCAAACTTATCAAAGGATAATCATATTAATTTGTGAAAAAGATGTAATTATTTTTTCCTATATTATTCTTTTACAAATTGGAATACAGTATCTTGGTTTAAAAAGTATAAAATTTTGTTTGACAGTGATATCGAACAATTGGTTCAAAGTGAAAAAAAGATTCATAACTCTTAAAAGAATAGCAAATTGTGAATTAATTTCAAAGTAGGAGTATATTGCTCTTTGTTTTAAGATATTTAATATGCAAGCGATGACGTTCATTAATGTTGTCCTTTAAAATATTAAAAGCATAAAATTGCATTGTTCTTAAGTTTTCTTCTTTTCCTCCCCTTTTATTCCTATCTTTGTTTGTTTTTAGCATCGATCAAAGAAGGAAAACTGTGCTTGCGCAAAGACAAGCTGTGAAACAAAAAGCAGAGCAACGAAAAACTTTACTTTTGTCATCTCATGCCTATCAAGAATTTCGTACTGATGTAAATGAGGTAATAATGTTCTTTTTCTCCCCCCTAATTAGTTGTATATACACTTTCAAATAAAATGAATTGTTATTTTTGTGTGAATTAAATTCTTCTTACTTGTTGTAACTAAGACATTCATGAATTTCATATTACATATGATTAGTTGCAATAATCTTTTCTAATTTTATAATTTTGTGCATGGTATTATTTCCTTATGCATACATTGAAAGATTTTAGTGAGTGAAACATCAAAATGAAAAATTTTAAATGAATGTCTGGCATTTTGTAAAAATTAATTTTCTCAGTAAAATGAACTTTTTTATTGCGCAGAATTTTCTTCTTTTCTCTTCAGTTTTAAAGTTTGACTGTATTAATTTGAACTCAAAATTTTCTTTTAAATAAAAAGTGTTGAAAATTAAGTCTGAGCAAAATAATTTAAGAAGATTTTTATCTTTTTAAGGTTAATGACAGTTCTAAGTTATTTGAAAGATTAATAACTGTCACTTAAGCCCTTACTTATAAAAAGTGACAAATTTGCTTTTGTCCAAAAGCAACTCACTTTATACCACTTAAATATAAGTGAATGTTTACTACTTCAGCACCCACTAACTGTTTTCATAAATTTGTCAATTATTTTGAAATGCTTAATGTTTTCTCTGCTAATGTGAGGTTTACACCCTAATTCTCATGTTAGGAAATAATTCAGTTTTAACTATCTTCAGTTTAAAAAAGTGTTTGTTCTGGAAATGTTTTAGGAGGGAAATGAGCATTAATGGATTATTTAAAACATTTAAACAAAAGTTTTAAGCAAATAGTTTAAGTATTAAAAAATTCCATTGTACAATTCATAGTACTTGGCATTTGTTGTCTTGGTAAGCATTTTTTTAATACTGAAATGCCTCTCAAATTCTAGTATCAATATTTAAATGTTAGATTTTTTTAACTTTTAATAATTTCTACTTTATATCATCTATTGATATATTTTTAAATTTCCCCTTAAGTGTATTTTTATTAGTTTAATTAAATTAATAATATTAAAAATACTTCATAAGTAATATTATTGAGATTTTAATATAAATATTAAGATATATTTGATAAAATTTCGTTTAATACTTAAAATTTTAATATGAGTATTAAGATAATTTATTGTAAAAAATTCATAAAAGCTTTTTAATTTTAAGAATTGCATGAAAAGATGAATTTATTTATGTTAAGTTATAAAGTTATTTATTCTTTGTGAAAAACGAAATCATTCTATTCTTTTTATAGCTTTCTGGATGGATTCAAGAGAAATTAAAAACAGCATCCGATGAATCCTATCGCGATTTGACTAATCTTGAGCGTAAATTGCAAAAACATGAAGCATTCGAAGCAGAGTTGAAAGCTAATGCTGAGAGACTTGATGCCATAAATAAGGTAAAATAATTAATTACAGCCTAATCATTTTAATTAATAATTTTTTTTTGTTGTAAAAAATCTAATATTAAATTTTCCCATTGTAATTAAGTATTTTTCTCTTTAAGAATGGTGAGTCCCTTTTAACTGGAGGCCATTATGCAGCTGAAAAGATTGAGAGTTTATTGAAACAACTGAATGAACAGTGGCAAGAGTTATGTGCTAAAACTTTGGAGAAAGGACAGAAACTGAGGGAAGCAAATGCTCAGCATACTTATAACAGAACTTTGGAGGATGCCCGAACTAAATTAGATGAATTAGAAAATTCTCTAGCATCTGATGATCTGGGTCATGATTTAAGGAGTGTGAAAAAGCTTCTTAAACGTCATCAGGTAATTTATGAATTGAGGAATATTTGTGGAAATAAATAAATGTATCTGTTACATCAGATGAAAATTGCTTTGAGTATTGGGGGGGGGGAGAGTAAAAACATTAATCTTAATTATATTTTGCAAAATCTTTTTCATTTGAATAATACAAAATTTTTATGATAGTCATGATTGAATTTAAAACATATTTGGTTTTGTGTACTAAAATTTTAGTGAAAGGCTTCGAGCAAAATTATTTGGTCTTACAGAGCTTTGCAATAAGGTAGAAGACTGTGATGCAATAAACTTTAAGATTGTTTAAGAATACATTTAAATACCTTTTTCAGCATATATTTTAGGCTTATTTTAATTCTTTGTTAGCATTAACAGCCATGTTATGAGGAATATTGGATGTATTTTCTGTACACTTTTCTTCTTTCTTTGTGATTGTGACTTTTCAAGTGCAAATAGTACGCATTTTTTAGCTTTCTATGCTAAATAATTTTAAAATATGTAGGCTTAGTAATACATTATTTTATTTGAAGGTGTGCTTTGTTATGAATTGTTATGAAATGTGTGAAATTTTATTTTTTATAAACTATTCTCAGCTGAATGTTGCTTCATAAGAATTTTGCATCAGAATTTATAATTTTTTAAGAAACATATAAATATTTTTATCATAATTTGTTTACATACTTTGAAGAAGTATAATTTATTGTACTAAGGTAATTTTTTTAATTCTGTGAATAATATTTTTTCCATTGCACAATTTTATTTTTGCACTTGTCGGTTTCTATTATAATGTTAAAATCATCTACTTCAGTTAAAATTAGGCAAAACATTTAAAGTTGATATTAAATTTCATTAATAAGCTTAAGGCATTAAAGGCAGATAATGAGGATGGTGTAACATAAGAGCATCCGAGATGGATGAATAATCAGACCATCGGTCTTTTAAATATTTATTTTAAAACTTAATAAAGATTTCTTGAGTAATAAAAGTAAAACACTATTTCGATACAGCCGTACATACAAAAACTACCTCTTTAAGCGGCTCTGAACAGTCACATCTAAAAACGTCTCTCAGCAAGTCTCTCACTAAAAATCTCTTCCTTCTTTTTACATTAAATTTGAGAGGAAACCACACAGGGGAGCTCCTTACGAGTTTCTTCTGCAGAAAAAATTACTTTCTGGTCATTTAGCGGACACTGCATGATAGTTCGCATGGAAACCACACAAGGGGTGCCCTTAACACATTTCCGTTATTAATTTACCTGAAGATTAGTTCTGTGTAAAACAGGAAGTCTTCTAATGTAAAACTTATGATCCTCACCTGAAGATCATTGCAATGGATGTTTCTTTTTTAAAAAGCAAAAATATGTAACTTTGTGATACTTCTGTCTTTTGAAGAAGATAGATCTATGATAGTTGCTTTCAAAGTGCGTAGAGCTTTTATTTTAGTCTAAAGTTTGCCTCCTTTTAAATTTTTACGTTAAGATCTTTATCTTCCATGTATTAGTTCCTCTAATGAAGAGTATTTAAGCGAAATGTAATAAATTTTTATGAATATTTCAATAATCATGTGCTTTCTTCTTCTTCATTTCCCTTCTTTGTTAATCCATTCTTGTAAGTTATTCAAATTTGAATTTACTTATATAATTCTGTGTAATTAAAAAGAAATCTTTCCCTGATCTTGTAAAATATAATCAGAGAAGGGGGAATTTTTCTTAGAAATATTCTTAATTAAATTTGATAGGTAGAGGGGGTGAGGTGTATAAACTATTGTTTGCTGATACACCAGTAGCTGGTACATAGGTAACAAAACACCTTAACTGGTAAGTAAAAGTTTGGAGCTGTTTAATGATTTCAGTTTTTCGCATTAAATTTTAATTTAACTTAATTGTAGTTTAATTTTTCAATTTAGTAATATAAACATGTATACTGTTTTTGTAATAATTTCAATCATGCTTTTTATAAGCCCACCAGTGGTAAAGTTGCTGAACACTGGTAGTTCAGTCTGGCGCTCCAACCCCCAAGAGCAGTGGTTGTATGAGCCTTTTTGTGGTTTTCCCCATGTTTTGTAATGTGTATACAAATTAGTTTCTCATAGAAAATCCTCCACAAAGACAACTCCTCTTATGCAGATAGCCATTGAATGATTTATAATAATTAAATAAACCAAACCAAACCATGCTTTTTATGTATCTATTTATTTAAAAAAACAGTTTTTAATGTATTTTTCCATTGCCTGACTTTTCAGATGCTTGAAAATGAACTTTTGACTTGGGAAACTAAAGTTACAGAACTTGTTTTTCTTGGTGAAGAGATGGCTAGCCAAGGACACTTTGATGCTCAAAATATTCTTAAAGGCACAAAATCTGTTACAGAAAGGTAATAATTCATTGAAAAATGTCTGCTTAAAAACAAATGCTTATTAAACTTTAAGCACTGTCATAAGAAAAATTTTGCGGAAATTACCTCTTTTTATATTTTGTTCATAAATTTCATATTTATTAACATTAACTTTTTGTTGCACCATTGTTATCATTGATTTATTTCATAAAAATAAATATGTGATGACTACCGTTAGATATGAATGAGCAGTTCAAGTGCTTCTATGGTTTATTTTAAAAGGAGAATTAGTGTGTTTTTTGTAAATTTTGTAATGATTCTTTATCAAAGTATTAACTAACTTTCTCTCTTTTTGTTCGGGAATAAAATATTGTAGGTTACATATTACTTGATTGTGAAATAAAATAAATGTTGTACTCATGTCATTAAAAAAAATAAATTGGCTAGTTACCCTGCTTCAGATTAAAAAAATAAATTGCTTAACAATATTGCATTTTGTATATTAACCTCATTGTTAAGATATGAAATAAAGTATCCAAATAAATATGATTTTAAAAGTCTGGTTCATTCGAAATTCTGATTTTTCATCTTATCTTCTGATTTCCTGGTAATCCTCTATTACTTGATTTTTTATTTAATCATTTTTTTTTTCATTTCTATTTAGGAAGAATTTATTAATCAGTGGCAAATGCCAATGGAAAATGAAATGTAATAAATAAAATGTTGATGACAAAGTTTAAAAAAAAAATGCTAAAGCAGTGATATAGTTATCCAATAATGAAACAATCATATGAATTTCATTTTTTCTTCAAGTGATTTTTGAAGTAATTTTCTGTCAAATATGTGTATTTAATTTTGCTTTAAATCTTTAAATGGTAAATCACTAAAGTTTACCCATTCGGTTAAGTGCACATTAATTAAATTTTTATTATAGTTAAAAGCAAGGTAAATAAAATATTGTCTTTCATAGTTAGGTTGTCATCAATATAAAATTAAGAAAAAAATTGCAAAATCAAATGAAATTAACTGAAAAATGTAAAATTTTGAATAATGAATTAAACAGTAAGTTCGTTTATTATGTTAAAACTAGTTTAATATGAACACTGCGTTATAAAGCAGTGAAATTTGTAAGTTTGGAGTCTTTTTGAAGTCACATCTGTGTGCAGTTCTAGGATGTGACCTTCTGCTTTTTTTCATATTTCAAGACTAGCAGTTATGATAAAAGCTTTAAGCATGTTTCCCCCTTGAGTTGCAGATTATGAAGTATGGCTTAATTTTCATATCTTGTAGAGTATAACTAAGGTAGAAAATGGGCCAGTATTGATGCTGTATTTGCTGTATATTTCATTTGTACATTTTAAATAATTCTTAGTTGACAGTTTGCAAGATTTTAAAATTTATATAAACGAACTGTTATTTTATTCCATGTGTTGTTGCATGTTAATATCTGCATTTGAACATCTGCTTATAGATTTGCTAAAATGAAAGCTCCTGCTGCTGAGCGTCGTCATATTCTGCAGGAATCTCTGAAACTTCATGAATTTAATTTTGAAGTTGATACTGAAATACAGTGGATTAAAGAACATTTACCTGCTGCTTCTTCGCAAGTCTTAGGGCAAAATCTCATTGATGCTCAAAATATATATAAGAAACATCTGGTAATATTTCTGATTTTTTTTTTATAATCACTTTGATATAATGCAAAGATTCATAATAGTCAGAAATTTCCAGAATTAAATCATCAAATTGAATCTAGTAAGATAACATGTAGAAATTATAAAATTAAAAATTTGAAATAATGAAGCATTTGTGACCTTAAGGGAATTAAAATTTATAAAAAAGTTTAATATTTATTTGTTTTATGAAACTTTTTGTTAATGTAAATAAAAAAGTTTAATATTTATTTGTTTTATGAAACTTTTTGTTAATGTAAATTAAACTTTTTTGGGGGGCATGTGTGCATGTACACACACTAATACATTCTCTTTAATTTTATAGACAGACATAACATTTTTGTTTAGGCGCAATGTTCCATTGTTCAAGTCTTGTAATTATCGCATTATGAATTTTCACTAAACTGTTAGTCGAAATTTTTGAATTCTCAACAACTGCATTATCACCTTCTTCACTATTGGCAGCAATATTTTCCACATTTAGGACCATACTACAGATTTCACCATCTGTTAGCTGATTGATGATTGGTGTATTATTATCACAATGGGAAATTTCTCTTTCATTTATTATCAGTTTGCCACATCTTCAGGAATTCCATTAATTGGAACATTTTGCCTTTTGCTTATGATATCTGGAAACTTTCAAATTAGCAGTTATCATCAGCATGAAATATGGTAGCTGGCCATAAGTTAAGCAAAGCATTTTTAAAAATATTTGAAGCTATGTCCTCCCATGACCTTGAAATGCTTTATACAACAAATTTTATAGTAAAATATTAAAACGATTCTTGAATTAACTTGGCACTGTTCAGAAAATTTAGCACAGATTTTAAAAAGGCTTTAGCATAGATTTTAAAAGGCTACATACATTTCAGTGCATGCAGCATGCCAGTGTCTATTGGCTGAATTATGGATATACACTTTGGAGGGAAAAGATATATAAAAACGTCTTTCATAAAATTTCAAGTGAAGTATAAGCATGACAGTTGTCTTATAAATCAGGATAATTTTTGCATCATCTTGTAAATCAACCTATTTAAAATATTATTGAACCTCAGATTTTTTCAGATCATACATTCATTAACATTTGTGTCATCTGTGTTGTTTTATTTGAAGGATAGATGATGAGGAAAATCTTTACTGCTTTAAATTCCCAAGGTCATTAATTTTTTCCATGTATGAAAAGCTTACATTTCTGAAGTACCAGAGCATTTGTACATGTCAAAATCTTGAGTTTCACTTTGGAGTCTTTGATAATGTGTTCTGGACTTATATTTAAAGGTCACTAATATATTTCGGAAACATGCCAGAAAAGGCCAATTCATTAAAAAAAATTCTATAAAATTATATTATAAATTTGTTCTGGAAATAACTTTTTACTGTTAATGAGTTCTATGAATTCAACTGAAAATTGCTCAGATATGTCATTATCAGCTGAAGCTTTTTGCCTAAAATTTTCAACTGCCTTATACCAATTGCAGTTTTTAAATTCGGTTAATGAACCTGCCGAACATATTCTCTGAACTTTAAGTCCATTTCCTCGCAAAATATTTTGGCTTGAGCATCAGCATTGGATCTGTGAATGGCACACCTTGCTGTGATGCTGCCTTACCCATTCAGTGATCACACAGTATGATGATCATCACTTTTAGCATAACAAATAATTTTGTTGTTAGAGTGTTAGAACTAATAAAAAATTCACAATGTTCCTTTGTCATTCTGTAGTCTGTTGCTTTTCCAATACCTTACCCCTTGCATTATTTTGAGAGGGATACATGCCTTTATGCATTTTTTTAGCGAGTTCTGTTTGTTGGGGGGTGGGGTTGATATCGAAATGTCACCTTGTTTCAGTTTATTCTGCAGCTTCAGAATTAGAAACTTCTTAATAAAAAATTCAAATTTTAATTTTGATAAGATAACTGTAAAAATAAAACATGCAAAAAATAATAAGCTAGACCAAATTAGAAAATGAAGGAAGAATGCAGTTTGCTGTATTAACTGAACTTAATTTTTATGGCATCTTTCTCCCTTACCCGCTCCTATGCCAGCAAAAGAAAACAGCTTGAGCAGCACTCTGTTCCAAACAAGTATGTCTTGGAGTTTCACTTATTGTTAAATCAAATAGAAAAATTCAATGGAGGGCCAACATAAATATTTTATCAATCAAAATATTTCTGTTAGCTGTGCAATTCCCTAACAACCAAGTGTCGTAAAGTGACATGCAGTAATCTCAATAAGTTGGGTCTTTTCTTGAGTATTATATTCTCCAATCCTAGATTTACCCCTCCCCCCGAAAAAAAAAGAAAAGTTTATTATTTTTATTATTGTATATTATTGTTTGTTGTCCGCATATCAGATGTCTGGATATAGGACTTTGTACTGTATAATAATAATAATAAGCATTGATATTCTTCTGTACATGAAAGTATTTTACGTCTTATCTACCTACTAAATTAATTATTTCCAGAAACTGGAAAGAGAAATTAATGGTCATCAACCAATGATTGAAAAAACTTTGGCAACTGGACAACAGCTAATTGAGCAAAAACATTATGCATCATCATCTATAGAATTTAAATGTCAAGAATTGAAAGATTCTTGGAAAGAACTTCTTGATTGTGCTTCTGAGAGGAAAAAGAAACTTGAATTATCTTTAAAAGCTCAGGCAGTAAGATAACTATTCATTTACATATATATCTTATATTAAGTATTTCTGAAGAAATCTTGATTATAATTGGAAGATTTTTTTTAATATGATTTTTTAATGTATCTGAATTTTTGTGATTTTTTATTTAACAGAGTTATGTAAAGGTTGGCATATTTGAATATTTTGCAGTTAATCTTCAGTTGGAAATAGATCATTAGCAACTGTGGCAAATTATTTGGCTACTTTTGTATTAACACAACCACCTTAGCGCAGTTTGGTGATTTGTTTTACATATGAAAATATAACTTACTTATCAGATGCAAGCTGGTAGTTTTTGAACTTTTTTTTAAAAAATTTCCAAACTGTCCATATTTATCATAAGCCAGCAAATATTATCAACATATGAAAAGAAAACATGCTTTTGAAATTTAAAATACAAATTTCAATTATTAAATGTGGATTACACCTTACATTTAAAAAGTAAGACACATTCATCTCCTAATGTATCTGTAATTTTTTTATGCTGTTCTTCTCCCCAACTATACAGTGATCTGTTTAAAAAAAAGGACAATTCCAGATACTTGGCATCACACAAACCTTGGCAATACCATCTATCTACCAAATGCATTTTTAGTGATTTTGCCGCAGAATTTTGTATTCCTGCATAAATTTCACTGCAGTTTATTCCATTGTTATCAAATTCCAAATGTGAATATTTTAAAATTAATAAATAATAATAATTAAAGGTAAAGTGTATCATGATTTGTTTATAAAAACAGTTGATCTCTAAATACAGCCTAAAGAATGCATGTGAAAATGGCTATTTTGCTTGGCTGAAGGATTGTTATTAGAATGGTTGCTTAAAGAATGGTAATGCGCATGGTTTCCATAGTTTGATAGCCCACCAGCAGCTAAGCAATAAAGTCAGTGATCACTAGTAGTTCTGTCCGCTGTTTGAATTCGAGTGAATGGAGTGCCTGCATGGACATTTTCGTGATTTTCCCCATGTGTAACATGTATACGAGCCAGTCCTTTAGAAAATGTCTCACAAATGCATCCTCCCATTATGTAGATAGCCCTCGTGCACTTTGTCATAATCAAATAAACCAAACAAAACTAAGCCATAGTTTGATGCATTCTGAAAATTTGGAGACTTCTACTAAGGTGGTTGTGGTAACATGCAAGTATGATTTTTTGTGTGGTGATAATTATGAAAACGATAATTTGTAATAAATGCAATGATATTTTGTTTACAGTAGGTATACATTTAATGCACTTTCGTTTAACAACATTTTTAGATAAACCACCAGTAATCATCAATGCCATTATGCCTTCTAACTGAAAGCTAATCATTTTCATTCACAGTACTGTGCATTCTAAATTAATTACTTTAGAATTGTTGAAATTGTATTATATATATATATATATATTTTTTTTATATATCTGTGTGTGTCTTTTAATACACTTGTACGTATGTATGTATAATAACCCCATAATTTTCCCTGTCTATTCTAAAAATCGTAACTTTTCTGGACTGCATCATTTCTGAATCAGTCTATCTTGCATGGCTTGAATAAAGCTGATGACATAGATAACTGAAAACTGAAACCTTTCTAATCTAAACCCAAACCGTCTCTTGGCGATCTTCCATATTCGATAAATGTGAACTTTTAGCCTGAACTTCTGTGCTGCTTGGACACTATTTCCCTTTCTTTCTTCCTATCAAAGCAGTATTCAAAAATGTAAATGTTCTGGAAAATAGTCATGATTAGAGTACTAAGTAAACTGTGGCCACAAATGTGAATTTAAATAAAAATGGAATTTAATCTGCCTCGACTGCCAAGTTTCGTATTCATTGTGGATTAACATTCTGTGCAATCAAAATTCTCCCTCTTCAGTATGTATCCTCTTAAATATGCCATCTACGTGCTTTGTCATTAGAATTTCTGCATTTGCTACATTTCTCTTTTATTGCTTACATTTGTGTAAGGTTTAACTTTAATTTGTAATAGCCACTCTAAAGTTTCTTAATTAATCAGGATATTTTGTTTTCCTGCCTTTACCTTAAAATATTAGTATATTTTAATGAACTCTTCTAAAGTACATCATTCTGAAATAAATAAAAGATCGTCATGGATTCTTTTATAATGCAAGTGATACACATGTTTATATAATAACTCAAATAAAAGTGAAATCTCATAGTAACAAAAATAAAATTGAAATCCAATAGTACTCTTGCAAAAAATTCTCTTTACCTTTAATAATATATTAGCGCTATGTCCCACCATTGAGAAATAAATTACTCTCCTCGTTTTAAAACTCTTGAACAACATGCCATGCTTTTTTCCTTCTTCTGAAACATGTAGGTATTTTATCCTATAATTCTTTTCAGGTGCATGTCCACATTATATTTCTTCCCTTGGTGTTTTTTCTTTTGTCTTGTTTTTTGTCTTCTGATGCATTTTGAAATGTATTGCTATGCACCAAAATAAAGTTAAATGTTTTCATGTGATAAATTGTGCTGGAAATTTCCTAAAGTTATTATATTATTGCATATTCTAAATGCAGAATTATTTTACAAAATTTGATAATTTTATAAAATAATCCTGCTCCTGACAGTTTAGTAATTTTGCCGTATGTATATTTCTAGTTTTTCTCGGAAGCAAATGAAGTAGAAGCATGGATGAATGAAAAGACAGATATTTTAGAAAGTACTGATTATGGGAAAGATGAAGATGCAGCTGTCAAACTTTTAACAAAGCATAAAGTGAGATCATTTTATGTATTAAATTTTGTTCTTGAATAACAATATTGTTAAAAAGTCTTTTGAATCTTTTTTTATCTTCTAATAGCAGCTATGAGAAGTTTCTAACAGCAACTTAACTTAATAAGTATTTAAAAGTAAATTTTTCATTTCAAAGTCATTTTTTATTCACTCTTTACTTCAGATATCATTAAAAGAAATGAATTTTAATCATACATATATATAATAAATATTTTAGTTACATAAATTTCTTGTTATAATAATTATCAGCAACACCACCACCTTAGTTCGTTTTGGTTTTGTGAGAAAGCTCTTAAAACCAAAATTTATTTTTTATTTTTTTTAAAGTAAATATCAGACTATCAGTGTACCCCTTATGCATGCATGTTACAGAATAATTTAACCCCTTAACTGCCGCAGAAGACGCACAAGATTCACTTCCCAGTGCCACCATTTTTTACACAGGCGTGCGTAGTTATGCGATGTGTTATGGGGGAAATAAGTTCAAGTTTTGTTGTCTAAAACCTATTTACTTACTTAAGAAAAAATTAAAATACAAAATTTAATGTTTAGAGTAACAGTATAATGAAAAAGATGAAAGCATAATAAAAATGATGTTTGTGTAATAAAAAACATCCCCAAAAAATGGAGTTTCAATCAATTTATTTTTAAACCAGGTATCAGGTTTCAGTGTTATACCTAGCAAAATCAGTATACCTAAATGGAAAGTGTGCAGGTGGCATATCAAGTCGTACCTAACGTCGACCATCTTTCTAAAAATAGTCACAATCCTCTTCATCTGACGTAATATCATATTCTGAGATGTCCGATTCTGAAGATGACGGAAAGTAATCATCTATATCACTGTCGTTCATATTCATGTAAAAGCACCTATTACAAATAGTAAACGAAAACGGAAGACATGCAATAAAAAATACGTTTTACTCAAACAGAAACATGACTAATAACTGAGCAGTCATTACTTGCACCGTTCCAGAAATATCTTCTTCTCCAGGTTTCCCCCCCCCCCTTCTCTGAAACAGTGTCTTCCTCTGCATACTCTGTCAAGGTCATTGTGATGTTGCATTCCAAAACTTTGCGATTAATTTTACTGGTAGCAGCGCAAAGCAAATGATAGCATTTCGGAAGGACGTATATATACGCCCGGGGCAGTTAACACATCGGCTGAGCAAGGCATATATATACGCCCGCGGCAGTTAAGGGGTTGACATAGTAGACTATGCACCCCTTATGCATGCATGTTACAGAATAATTTAACATATTAGACTACTAGAATGAGCTAATTACTGCCAGACTAATTATTAATTTTATTTTTGTATTGTATGTAATATAATTTCTTGTTTGTTTTGATTTACAGGCCCTTGAACTTGAAATAGACACATATTGCAGTCTAATCACTGAAATGGGTCATCAGGCACAAATTATGATTGATTCAAATCATCCAGATTCTAAAGTTATCAGTAATAGATTAGTAAGTTTTATTGTGGATTAGACATATTTCAAAATATGACTGGTCATATAAAAACATGCTTTAGTGATACATGAACTCATCATCATGGATAATTTCTTAAATATTTAATGGAACTGAAATACACAAGCATACTGATCTTAATTTCTTTTCCCATAGCACTTTTCAATATTAATGTTAAATTCATAGACAAATACTTAATATTGTCATTATTTTTTGTGTGTTTGAACAAGGTAATAAGATTTTTTTAACATGTTAAATTTGTTAGTTACATTAATTTTTACTTGTAAAATGGGTTAAAGTTAGATTTTTCTAATAAAAGAAATGTATGTTACATTATTACATATATAAAAGGATTGCTTTAATTTCATAGCCAGCTAATAAAAGCTTTCATTTTGTGTGTAAAATCTTGAAATAGTCCATTATTTCACATTTATTGTTTTAGTTATTCACGATCGTCTTATAATTATAATTATTCATTACCATCATATAATTTAATTTAAAAACAAATTTATATATTTTTCTAATAATCTGTAGTAACATATTCATAACAAGTTATCAAAGTTATGTAAATTTACATCTTTTAAGATTCTAATATTTTTTTTGTATTAAGCTTTATACGATGTTTTATTTTAAAGTAATTAACTCTGGCACTCTTGGATGACTGTAAAATTTATGCTTTAAAATATATGTGAATATGCACAGTTTAAGAATCCACTAAACATTTTTATATGCTCGTTAAGATGACTAAAGTGAGGGATATTCATATCTTAATTACTTTCAGTAAAAAAGAGGGGTATTGTTTTTCTTGGGGGTAAGGGATTAAGTATTACACATCAAAAATTCATTAAATTACTATGTTTGATTTTATTATTTTTTAATATTTTCATTTTTAAGTTGAGTATTTGTGAAAAAAGACATTTAATAAATATATGTATTTTTATTTAGCAAGTTGTAAACCAGCAAATGAAAAATATTCAAAAACTGGCTAATATACGAAGGCAGAAGTTGATGGAATCAAAACATCTTCATGAATACTATAGAGAAAGTGATGAATTGGAAAACTGGGTCAATGAACAGATGTTAATGGCAAATTCTGAGGATTATGGACAAGACTATGAACATTTATTGGTAAAGTATATCAGTGGCATTTAAATGTAATGTTACAGACTTAAAATTAGGTATTAAAATCAATTGTAATGTTGTTCAAGTTATCCTTTAGGTTTTAATTTAAATTAAGATAAATATAATGAGAAATTTATTTCAACTTCTGAGACATTTTCATGTTTGTAGTATTCTGTATTAAGTAATAAATGATATAAATATACATGAATACAAATTGGTAATTCTGTAAAATATATGTGAAATATATTAAAGTATTGTGTTCTTCTACAAATAATTCTGTATAAGTAACGATGCTCAGTTGAAAATTAGCATATAATTGGGTGGTATTACATTTTAAGGGGTACATTTATTATCATTTGATAGAATATCTCAGTTAAGCAATCAAGATGCACATAAACTTCTTCTGTTTGTGGAATCCCTACCCAAAGATAATCATGTATATTTCTAAATGTAGCATGTAATAAAAAATGAACTATCTTTTTATTTGAGTAATATTAGGATGAATTCACTGGACATTTATTCAAGAGTTTGGACACTGGATTTTTTAAAAATTTATGCGACATTACAACATCCTAGTTCTCCTAATTTTTAAGAAAAATGCTTTTGGGGACATATACAAGGGTCGCCCACCTCTTTTCCACTATGACAAAACCATTTATTATAAGTGCTTCCATTTATCAAAGACACTATACGTTTATGAATTTTTTAGCCTTCTTTGCGAATCGGACCTGGCTCCATCTATATGGTATCCATCATCTCTGACCGCTATATTGACCAAGCAGTGGTGTAGCTATAGATAGGCAAGATTAGACAATGCCTAAGGACCCAATACTTTTTGATTTTTAAATATTGAAAAGAAGTAATAATTATGTTGCAAATTTATCTTTCATATTTTATATGTACATATTAAACTTTTTTGTGACTAAAATATGTTATTAATTATAAGGGTTTTATATCTTCTTTTTGAGTAACCTAAAAATTAGAAATAAAATTGAACACCGTAACAGCCTATGTTCTTAATTCCAGTGCTACGTAATGAATTCTTTTGTTTACACACATTGGCCCATGTGTAGTCTAGTATGCTCATGCTCAATCTAACCAAAACTAACCTATTTTGTTTATGATAATCATTTTGTATTTGTTTTTACTGTATTTTTATATGTATATATATATATATATATATATTTAAGCAGGAAAAGGTACTAACTTTGGCTGCAACCCAGCTCACCTGACTGACACAAGCTGGTTTTATGACTCTAGTGGGCCGTACCCAACATGAGAAGGTATAACATTGGAAAAAATTTCTATCGCAAACAAAATAGGCTAGTTTTGGTAAGCCTGCATATGCACATTTGATGAAAGGGGCAACCAGAACCACTAAGTGCCCGTGTCCCATAGTAGCTTGTGTACTGTATTTAACTCTGCAAGCTCTTAATTACTTAATTAGTTGTTGGATGGAAAGTAAAATATGACGATAAAAAATAGTTGTAGCAGTTGATAAAATACTATATATATATTAGCAGTTAAGATGCATAAGAAAAAAAAAGTGGGACCCAAAATTGAGAAGAAACAAAAGAACAAGCAGAAGAAAGAAAAAAGTTGCAAAAATTGGACAATTTTGTTATTAAACTATCATACCTAACAAAATATTTTTTAGAGGATATTGTCTCTGCCAGTAAAGTTGAACAGCTTGAATGAAAAAACTATTATCAGCTGAAGTCACCTCTATTACTAAAGTTGATAATAAAAAAGAAGAAGACATATGGAAGAAGCAGATACGTGCACATCAGTAGATACAGGTATCAGAAGTAATTATGTAGGTAAAAATATTATTATATGAGATAATTTCTAAATGTAAGGAAAATATCTGCAAGCTCATATTCAAAAGATACTAAACAAGGAAATACAGAGGGCGTTTAAGCATTTTTAGAACAATTTCAGGACCATTTAAGTAATGTTTAAAATGCAAAGGTTATTTTTTTTTATGTTCCATCTTATAGCCTTTTTTCTGAACTGTAAATCTTCATCATTATTCCCTGAATATAAGGGCTTTTTGTAAAATTCCGAGGGCTATTGATTGCCATTCCTCTTCCATTGCTTTCCAGAGTCCATCAGTCATGGTGGGTAAGAGTTTTTTTTTCAAGAGACCAAAGGCACTATAGTACATAGGGAAAACATCAGGAAACCTTTGTAGAAATTCGTTGAAAAGATATATATGCAATATCCATATTGTCTTCATTTTTTCAAGGAATACCATAGTACTTTTTGAAATTTGACTTGTTGCAAGTAATTGATGAACTTTCACTCTTTGAAAGTCATTGGGTTAAAGAAGTGGAATTTCTTCTCTAAACACTGGACATAAAACTTTCTCATAATAATATGTTGAGTTGATTTTAACTTTTTTTTCACCCTTCTTATTTTTAATTTCCCAGTGTAATACATTCCTTTAACAACCATAAACGTCTCACTAAAACTTTTGTTGCATTGGCAGGACCGGGTTTGTACATTTTTTCTCTTCATTTTCCGTCATGAATATACTTTTGGGGGGGGGGGCATTCGTGCTTCATCAAGGGTCACAATGCATTTCCATTTATCTCCTGCTAAATAGTTTTCTAAACAGTTTTCATACAAAGTGCTATTAATTCTCCTGCATTGAGCCATGTGCTTCAGGAAAAGCTGGTGAACTTTATATTTTTTAAAGTTGTAAATCTTGGTTTTCTATTTTATTTGTTGTTGATGTGGATGTAGTTAAAAACTTCTCAATTGATTTCTGCATTGTTTGATTTTCTCTTGTTACCAACAATTTAACTTTATAAACATCGAAAACAGTACATACTGTTTTTAGGTATTCATGTAAAGTATTCTTTCTATGTAGAGGTAATGGGTGCCAGTTTTATTCTTTCCGATTAGTAATACTGCTTATTTTGATAGCAGATAAAATTTATGATAGAAAGGAAATAGTATTTTCTGTTTGTTTAAATCAAAAATCATGTGAGCTAATATAAAAGAAGGAAAAACAAGAAAATGGCTTTCCCAGATATGGAGTATGTATTGAAAAATGTGAAATCACTTAATATGCAAATACTATGAATAATGTTTGTATACATAGTGCTAGTTTCCATTCATAAATATAATTTTAAAAACATTATGTAAAGCAGCATGAGCTTTATGAAAGCTCATATGCTATATACCCTTGCTTGTTTTCATATATTGCTAGACTTCAAAAAATTTTTGAATAATAGACCAGTTATGGCATATTTTTTCTCTTTTTATCTTCTGTACATAAAAATTATAATAATTTGTTGGATAGACTCTCTTTCATAGGTTCTCCCATGATGGGGATGATGAGGGGAACAGCATGTGGCTAATTGGGCCCAAACCTCTCGAGCTGGTCACTTGCTGTGTCCATATGTTGGGAATGCTCAGTATGAGGGAGATAAGCTGCATTCATAGGTCTAGAAGAACTGTTTCTGTAGTGGTCCGTTCAGGTGAAGCTGAGACTCATTAACGATACTGTCAAATCTGACTCGCTGTATAATCACTAGATTTTTTTTAAAGATACCTTCTGAGGAGTTTGACATTCTAACCATGCATTGGCTGATTGATGGTTTATTTCTGGGTGTTTTTCTCTCTTGTTCACTCTTGTATAGATTGAAGTATTCTAATGTATTTAAATTTCTTGGATCTAAATCATTTTCATTTAAGTATGTAATGTATAATCAGTTCCCGGCATATATATATATATATACTGTTGCACAGAACATTTTGGGTCTTGGCAGAATAATTTAGTTTGGTTAATTAATTATGGCAGACACATATAAGAAGTACTTAGAAGAGAGGATTTTTTAAGAAAAACTTGACTTCTGTGGGATATTACCTGAGACAATGACCAGTGTTTCTTTTTCCCCCTCTCTCTTTGATTATGTGCCTGTGATTGAATTAATTTAAAACCATCTGTTAATTCAGAGTATACTTTTAGTCCTGATAATATGATTGAATGAAGATTGTTTTGCTTTGATTCATCTTGGTATGAATTTGTGTCACATGGAAGTTTAAGAATAATCATGCTTATATAAATATTTTAGCATTTGAACTCATTTAATATTATCTTTTAGCCAGCATTTTTCAAAAATGCAAACTGTTTTAGTACGAAATATTATTCAAATAGAAAAATCTGCTAAATTATTATATTATTTATTTATGTTTCAGTTTAATTTAGCAGTGTGATAAATATAATTTTTGTGTCCTCTTCTCTGATTGAAAAGTTAATAAAATTAAATATGCTGAGCCTGTATATTGACTGACATTAAATTACACTGTCCAGTAATAATTAATGTTATCAAACTTGGATACATAAGCTGTTAAAATTTAACTTTAAAAAGGGGAATAGAAATTAAGATTTATCCGTGTAAGGATATCATTTAATATAATTTTTTTCTTTTATGCATTTGATTATCATAATTATAAAACTTATAATACACTTTTATTTATAGCTGCTTCAAAGCAAATTTGATGACTTTAAACTACGGGTGGAATCAGGATCAGAAAGATTTAATCAATGTGAAGAGCTTGCAAAAAAACTTATTGCAAGCGACAGCTCATATTCAGGAAAAATTGAACAAAGGCAGCAGCATTTAAGGTGGGCAGTGTTGATCTCTTAAGCCTAAAATTACTTATACAATATTAGAGATTTTAAATGTTTTGCAAATTATATAATTATTTTTAGTTTAAAACACTTTACATATTTATGTTATAGAACATTTTAATAAAAGTCATTTCTATGTGAAAAAAGTGTTATGTATTGCATAATACAAACTGATTTTAAACATAATTAGAATATCTGTATTGTAGTTTTAAAAAAAAAAAAGGTCCAACTGTGCATGGAAGACTGGAAATTTTCTTCAGGACGAAATGGAAAGCATAATTGCATTTGTGTATATTTAAAAATATTCCCTACCATTTATATAATATCGTTGTTCAGGTGACCAACTAAACCAAAGTTATTTGTATGCGTTATATGAAAAAACACTGTTATTGTTTATGAATGACTGTGAAAGAGAACTTTAATTTTTTTTTTCAAACTTTTCCACATTATATATAAAAATTGTTTTAGAAATAAGCATAATTCATAATACAATTTTTAAATAGAATTGTGATTTAGAAATAGTATGTTTCGTCTCTTTTCTTTTTCATTTTGTCATGACTTGCAGGTTATCTTGACTTGTATAAGCAATTCAAATCTTTTTTGTTCTAGTGAATCAGGGATATATCCAGATGATGATCCTTCACCAAATTTCTAATATTTTGTTGAGAATTTCCACCAGACTATAAAATCATTATTATACGTCCATCTAAAATCATCATCAATGCTAAATAGAATTTGCCATCTTGTTACTTAGATTAAGATCAGCATTCTGAAATTATTGTACCATGCATCAATGCAGAAGTTTTTGCTTTAGCGACTGTTTCTAAATTGGTATGCGATGCAACATTTTCAAGAGAATTAAAAGAAAGCATACACATAGTGACACCTTTGACAAAAAGCAAATTTTTGTGCTGGGAGAGTTCTTTGCATTGCATACATGGGTTTATTAAACATAATGTTATAAAATTACATCTTAGGATTCTTTATGATCAGCATTACTCAATGTAAAAGTGTAGTAATATAATTTTCAAAGTGTTAATAGGATCAAGAGAAACTTGCATTTGCTAGAGACCATGCCAATTCAATATGCATACTATAAATGATGATGAAGACATGACTAGACTGCAGCCAATGCTTAGTTTGTACATTTTTCTGGTTATACCATGGGCATATTATATTTAATTGGATTATTTAGATTATGGTTAACTACTTGAGGGCTATCTGCTTAAGAAGTGGTGTCTTCGTAAAGGAATTTTTTTCGGGAAACTGGCATATATTCATATTACATATTAGAAAACCATGAAAACTCCCATGCCAAATTGTCAGTGTTCAGCAATATTAGCAGTGTACCACTGGTGAGTTAGATTTGTATTTCTGATGATCTGTGCTAGACCTGGTGTTTTCTTAATAGAATTATTTTTTATTATGTACATATATTGTAATAAAAAATCAGGTTTTGTAATTAGCAGTTACATAAGAGGTTTCTGGATTGACACTAACAACATTTCTTTGCTGTTCTCATACTTTTAAGTGTTGCTTATTTTCCTGTAATAAAAAATATTTAATAAAAGTTAGAATTGAAGTATTTATCTGTATTGCACTCGCACACACACACAAAGAAAAGCTCAAATTGGATATCTTTTTAAATTTTATGTTAAAGCCTACTTTTTCTTAATGAAAATGTAAATTTCTGGGCATAAGTGCAGATTTCAAGTATCACCTTATTTTTCTCTTTAATATGGATTTTGAAAGAGGGAGTACTTTTTGTTAAGAATGTAAAGAAATTACTGCTGTTTAAAAAACAGTGCATCTGTAGAATTCAGGTATTAAATCCAAAAAATAAATAATTTTAAGTTAGTTTAGATATTTTATAGTAATTTTAAAATATTTATTTACTTCTTGTTTTTAAATAGTATGATATGCTGAAAATTCATTTGTGTTTAATAAATAGTTCCATATGTCATATAAGATATGTATGACAAAATTAATTGAAAGCCTTAATTAATGTTTACTACTATAAAATAATTTGCAGGAAAGCCTGGTCTATTTTGTTGGACAGTATTGAAGCAAGAGATCAAAAGTTACATGCAGCTGGAGAAATCCACCGCTTTAATCGAGATGTGGCTGATGCATTATCTCGTATCCAAGAAAAATATGCAAGCATACCTGACGATTTGGGACGGGATTTAAATAGCGTTCAGAATCTAATTAGGAAACATGAGGGATTTGAAAATGACCTGGTAGCACTTGAAGCTCAGGTGTGTCTTTATTTTCTCAAGTAAATTTACTTATAATTAATTTAGTAATGCTAAAAAATCTTAGGTTCTCTTAAGTAAACATTTTTTCATGGGTATAATAAAAAAAAAATTTCTTGCAAATTTTGTAAATTACGTGGTTTAGAAAAAACACTTTTTTACATAATGCGGTGCTGGTTCTAGGTAACCCTCATTTCAGATATATAAGTGATAGTCAAGATTGCATTGTTACCATTGACTATTCATGAGTTTGACCATCCTCATAATTCTGTACGAAAAGCTTTTAACGAGCTAAATCATGGCATACATTGTTCCTCATCCTTAACACGTTCAAGATGGCACACCTTTATTTAAGACATTCCTTTGGGATGGATGGGATTTGAACTGTGCCACAAAACAGGGGTTTTGCATTGCTAAGCCTGACTTTAAAAATAAAAATCACACACATGCAAAAAAAAAAAAAAGTTTAAGTCCTAATGTCATAATTTTTGGGTACTATTTTAGATTAGTACTTAAGCTATCATATACATTAAAATTGGCATTTAATAATCTTTTATGCATATTTTACTTGAAAATATATAAAACAAAATTGCTTACTGGGAGAAATAATTTTCAGAAGTTATTCCAAGGTTTCAATTGACAAGTTATTCCAAAGTTTTAATTGACAAAATAAATTAATAAACTTTAAAATAAATAAAAAATTATTAGAAAAACTATTTACAAGAAGATGTAACAAAATCTTTTATGGGAAGTGGAAGGCAGGCATTCAGTGAGCTCAGTCTCTGACAGAATGTCCATATCAGAGCCATGAGAAATATCATTTTTTAGAACTCTTTAGAAAATGAATTGTTGCTCTCATCCATGTCCCTGATCATCTCATATGCAAAATATAAGCATTAAAAGCAATGCAAAGTGTAACAGAACTCCACATAATAAACCTGAAAATTATGCTGTCCCTCCTCCCCTACAACAGCTGACATCAAATTTGGGCAAAATGGGATCAAACTGAAGGTCAGGATCCTAAAACTATGTGCCGCTCAAAAGTAATGGACATAGGACACCATTTAGTAGTCTTTAAAAAATGGCTCAGCTTAAAATGTGCATATGCATCACTTGTCTCTTAAGCTTCCTCTCCACTGATGCATGGGTAGGATGTCTACAATGAGAGATGTTTGTAGGGAATGCATGAGATATATTCCTTTGATGGATTTCTGATGGGATAAATTCCTTCATTGCCTTATATGAAATATGGCCATGCTTGTATGAAATTAAAGTGTCAATTCGATGAGTAACATCAAGATTATTTTATCCTCCCTTAAAAATTTTTATAAATATAATCTAAAAATGTTATAAATATGACCTAATATTTTATTTCAAACTATTTATTATTTTCTCTTGTAGTTTTTATAACATTTGCTCAGAACCTAACTTGAAATGATAAATTCTTGTTTTTAGAAAATAAAATTTATGTGTAGACTATTAAATCATCAAGTTATGATGATGACAAAGTTGTGCATCTTAAAAACTGCATTATGTAAATAGCAAACTTAGATGGAAAACAAAGTAGTTAAATCAGTTTATTAAGCATGTAAGAGAAAATTGGATCTAACTTCTTGGATGTCCTGTGCATTGGACTAGGAAATTGGTTTATCTAAAGTAGCTTTAATGGTTGTATTCTTTCATTTTGGTGTGAATAGTTCATCTTTTCCCAGGTATAAAGGCATTTAGAATTAAATTGATTGTCATTTGCATTACTGAAGAAAACATAGACCCAGTGTAGATACTAGTTGCAATGTTCTATGCAGTAATTCAGGCAGGCTGCATTTTTGTTCTGAAGTGATAAAAACATAAAATCATTGCTTTTCCTAAAGTCTTCTGTAATGAATATATCATGATGCAAAACTTCCAGTTTCAAACTTCCAGTTCCAGCTGTAAATACATGTGCATGGCAAACAGGTTCCTGTATGATTGCTCATTGTAGACACGTTCACACATGTGCACACACACACACAAACAAACAAATAACATCAACAATGACAAAAAAGAGGGATTAAAAAAAAGGGAGAACAATGACAGTCTATCTCAAAATATTCATCCTTCTTGCTATTATATTCCACTGTCTGCTATCCTTCTAAATGAGGAACAACTCAAAGATACTTTTGAATGATACTTTCAGGCCATAAAAATGTGTTTTGTCTTGTTAATTATAATAATCAAATTTCAGTTTTTCTGCAGTTTTCAAAAAAAGGCACTTGTGCAAAGTCTTCCCATGTCTCTGGATGAAAATATGTCATTATTTGAATTTCAGAAACAGATCGATCAAATTATATTGAATATTGATAATAAAGTTAGATTTATTTTCTGAAAAAACTAATCAAATTATATGTTTCACTGAGGGAAATTGCTATGTTTATTAATAATGATAATGTGCATATTTTGATTTTTAGCTACAAATTTTGGTTGATGATAGTGCCAGACTTCAAGGTACTTATCCTGGTGGAAATGCAGATCATATATTGGAACAACAGAATATTGTTATAGAAAACTGGAACACACTTCAAGAAAGGGCTGCACAAAGAAAAATTGAACTTCAAGCATCCTATCAGCTGCAGCGATTTTTATCTTCTGTAAGTAATTCTTATGTATAATTTGTTGAGGAAGTTATAATCTCATATGTTAAGAAATTTAATTTATTGCAATGTTTTGCCTAATTTTATTCTATCATAATATTAACACAATTTTAAGTCATTTTCATCTGGTAAATATCAGATTGTCTGATTTTCTGTGAGGCTAAAAGGGTAATGTTATAGTTTTCTGGTGCTGTTTTGAAGTTGTATGTTTTATAATTGTATTCAGTAATATGTAATGGAGGGTTTAGAAATAGAAATTTTCCTTTTGAATATATAATGTAATATTTTGCAGTTTAGAAATAAAATCCATAAGGTAATAAAATCTTCAGAATGAAAAACTATTTTGAGGAAAGCCAATTTTTCTAATTTTCACTCTTTATTCTAAAAGTTTCAGGTTCATTTTCTTTATGAAATAAGGATTTTAAAAATGGACTTGTTTGAAATCTAAGCTTATTCTATATATAAATTCAGTTGTTTGATGCATATTCCCATTTTTTAAAATTATTAAATATGTGTCTAAAGTTATATATTGGGAAGACTAATGTCAAATCACATTATCTTTAATTTTAGGTACGTGATGTTGAAAACTGGGCTTTAGGACTTTGTTCATCCTTAAAAACTGAGGAAAAAGTACGTGATGTAGCAAGTGCACAGATGTTAAAAGCAGAACATGAGCAATTAAAAGCTGAAATTGAGGCCAGAGAAAGTACATTTGGAACAATAGTTAATGTAGGAGAAGAAATGATTGAAGGTGGTCATTATGCGCAAGATGAAGTAAGATGTTTTCTAATTTGAAAACTTAACAGTTCCCATTCAAATATATTTATTCTTTATTAAACAACATTTTGTATATAACTCAATATCATTTCATCTAAATTTGAACTTAACATTGTGTTGACTTTTTCAAGAAACATAACAACATTTAAAACACATTTGGAGTTTCTTTTTTTTTTTTTTTAAAGAAACGGAAGGTATAAGGAATAACATAGGTTTACTGGTATAACATTTTTTCAAGTCAATATACATATATTGTTATGGTTAAAAATGTTTGTATTACTTATTAATTCAAACATTGCAATAGTCAGTTTTCATATGTATTGCGCTTCTGAATAACCATTTTCAAATTAAATGTTTTGTAGTAGTGTTTTTTTTTAATTTATTAGATATTTTGCCTTTTAAATACAATAACATGCTTTGACAAATCATATTGGGCTTAAATAATCTTTTTCACTGTGTTACAAAAAGAACAGCAAACATAAATTTTTTGTTAATTATAATTCAGTTAGTTTCAAGTGTTTAAAATTTGAAGAAAGTTTGTTTAAAAAGTGTGATGAAAATCATTTTGGAGTTTTACTTAGTTTATGTAAGTTGATACTGAATATCAGTTCAAATACATGTGTATTTTCAGATTCGAGAGCGCCTTGATCAACTTCTTGCTGTCAGAGGAGAGCTGCATACGGCATGGCACAAGAAAAAGATTTATTTGGATCAATTATGTGATTTACAATGCTTCTTGAGAGATGCAAAGCAACTAGACACATTAAGCAGTCAACAGGAAGTAAGTTTTTTGGGGGAAGAAATTAAATTTTTTTCACAAAAACGTTTTAAGTATGTTTCAAATATTCAATAATGTAATCAAAAGAAGAGTTTTGATTAGTGACTGTTTTAAATGTATTTAGGTTTATTTATCTGGTTCAGACATGGGTAATACTGTAGAAGAAGTTGATGCTCTCGTTAAAAAGCATGAAGCATTTGAAAAATTACTTATAACACAAAATGAAAAAGTAAGTAAAATCATTCTTTTACGTAATTGTTCATTTTTTTAAATTGTTCTGTGATTAATTTCTGTTTTTTATTAATTATTTTCTTTAGCTCACTGCTTTACAAGAACATGGGACAAAGCTTTTAGAACAGAACCACTTTGATAGTGATACCATCAGAACAAGGATGGTTGAAGTTACAAATAGGTAAACTGTTTATATGGCCATACGTTTTAAAATATCTTTGATTGACAGCTTTTGCTAGATTTATTATATTTTTTCTAATCTGTGCATTTTGGTGCAGCATACTGCTTTATCACGGCATTTTTCTGTGTTTCATTCTTTTTAAGTTCATATATTGATGGGTTTTGCTACATCTGCTTTCACTGAAAGGTTGGTGAAAGTTCATTTTACTCATACAAGATATATAAAGGGAACAAAAATATGATAAACATTAATTTGAATTTGTCATCTTTCATAGTGAGATTTTATTCAAAAAATTCTCTTTTTTGTTCTTCCTCTTTTTGAATGGCATCATACATACACTATTATTTTGATTGAACTCATTTGTTATTAGCCTATAGTGAGTTACTATCTGGTAACAAGTAATGGAATTTCTTTTTAATTTCATACAATCTCATTTCATAACTGCTATCAAGTCAGTGTATATCAAATACATACATATTTTGATATTTGTTGTAAATCCTAAATAAGATACTTTGTGTAAATTGTTTTTAAATGAAAAACAGCAAGAGTATGTGGACATGTAAAATTCTATCATATTATTGTATTGAATATATTATGTGAATATTTTTTATGCTTTACTAATTTTAATATAGGAGAACCAAAGTTAGAGACCTTAGCAATGTGAGAAGACAAAAGTTAGCTGACAGTTTTCTTCATGCTCAATTTAAGAGAGATGCTACTGAGGTAAGCAGTTTGTTTGGCCTCTGAAAAATAAATGGATGAATAAATAATATTTTTAATATTCCTAATTTTTCTAAATATCCCATTAATATACAGACGTTATGTAAATAGCAACTGTAAAAGTTTTTTATATTTAACAATGAAATTAATATTGCTTCCATAAGTTATTGCTCAATATAAAAATTTTTTACAGTTTGTTTTATTTCATTACTATTTAGATTGTGTTTTGTAATATTGATTTTTCTAATTCTTTTGAGATATATTTTTAGAAAGAGCTGAAGAACTAAAAGTGAAGATATTTTATTCAAATTCCTCGGTGTGTCTTATAGTATATCTCAGTATATCTTGTATATGTAAAGATATTGAATAGTGATAATAATAATTTAAATCTTTTATTTAGTTAAATAATGAGGGAGGCAGTGATCTGTTATGTAGTAAGGATTACTTTCCCAAGATTTGACTAATAATATCTTTTAATTAGAGGCTTTAGCCAGTTATATAAGCCAGTCAGTTTAAAAAATGTATAAATTTGTATGCTATATATATTATATACTATTGTTGTTATTGTTGATACTCACTTTCAGCCTAAGCCTACGAAATCCCTCATGGCAAGGAGCACAAGTTTACACCTGTTGTTGGCAACAGCCTTGAGCACCTTACAGATGACAGTGCAATTTAGCTCAGTTCCACCCCCAATTTTGATGGAGAAAACCCTGTCGTCTGAGGATTACCCACAGATCTACCACAACCTCTCGAGAGAACTTTCGGCTCTCTGCATATTTAAAGTGCCCCCATGCTGCACAGTCACTATACATTTACAAACATCCATGCCTCCTTCGAGATTCAGACACTGGCCTTTTGGCATGGCAGTCAACGTAGCTAACCACTATACTGGTTGGGCGACTATATACTATTTTAATAATGAAATAAGCTAGGAAAAAGTTTATTAAGGAAATCAAAAAAGGGAACATGCATTTGCAAATTGATCGCTATTTATAACCTTAAATTTATATTGTCTGTATTTTTATGTAGTTAATTTTATTTTGTAAATGTTTATATCTTTTTAATCACATTGTAGCATTAGTTTTGTGAGGTATTTTTTATTGTGGTAAATACTGCACCCAGTATCTATTTTTATATTTAGTAGTTGCTGATGGTTATGAGTTTTTTAGGTTAGAGTTATTTAATTTAATATAAAGAAATTGCTCAGTGCAGTATATTTGAGGAGTTTTTATTTAATTGTATATCAAAATAAAATTTGCGAAGTCCTTTATATATGCAGAAAATATTAAAAGTCAACAAACATGTTTTGATGCTTCTTTTCTTTTTCTTTTTCTTTTTAACTGTGAGATGTATTTTCAGCCAAGTTTCATTACATTAGATATCATGTGATTTATCATTCGTACAGCCTAAGAAGTGTTACCATTACACAAGATTAAATTTTAAATTTTATCCTTCATGCAACTTAGCAAAAAACATTTTCCTATATTGCTATTTGACTTTATATAAGAACATAAATTTACCTTTCAAATTAATTACTTAACAAGTAATTAAAATAAAGTGAATGCCCTTAATAATTTAAATCTTTTATTTAATTTTAAGTAGTAAATCTAATTGATAATCAGGAGCATTTATTTATTGATTAAGGATCATTTATATTATTATAATAAATAAAAGATGTTACTAATGTAGCATCTTTTAACCATCTTTATGTTAATATATGTTAGTTGTTTATGTTAATTGTTGTTAACCATCTTTATGTTAATACCTTCGTACAGAATTTCCCCCCACCCCACTTTACAAATAAATGTAACATCTTTTACCCTTATGTTAATTGTTAATACCTATGCACAGAATTCTCCCTTCCCCTCTTACAAATAAATTTTTCCTAACATGACTGTTTTTTGCACCATATAAATTTTTCCTAACATGACTGTTTTTTGCACCATATAAATTTTTAATAGCATTTAGTCTTCTTAAGTAATACATAGTGAGCAAGTTTTTCTTGTAGCAAAATATACTTTAAAAGAAGAGAGGGGAAACGTTGTTTTTTAATATAATTATAATATAATATTGTAAAATAAATGTCTTAATGAAACTTTGGAGTGATTGCCTAAACTGTATCTTACTTAAATAGGCAGAAGCATGGATTGAAGATAAAAAGAAGTACTTAGATGCTGAGCAAGATATGAGTCAGATTGCTAGCTTAGAAGATAAAATGAGGAAACTGCAGAAGCATCAAGCATTTCAAGCTGAATTATCTGCGCATGAAAGTAATATTCAGAATATAAAGCAGGTACTATCTTTGTATTTGAGCAATTTTTTATTTTATAAGAATAAAAAATATTGTTACATATACAATAAAATTATCAGAGTATTGGAAAAATAATTCAAGTTTTGTAAAAAAATTGAAGTGTTAATTATTGTTAATAATGAACTTCAGTTTAAGATAAAATATTAAATTGTATTTTCAGAAAGGAGAACTTTTGTTGTCAAAAAATCATGAAAATTCTACCAAGATACGACAGCAGTTGGAAAGGTTACTTAAACAATGGAATGAGCTCTTATCATCTTCAACTAACTTGGGCCGTGGTCTTGAGGAAGCTCAGGACATATTAGAGTTTAATAATCAAGCTGAAAAAATAGAAGCTTGGATAAGAGATAAGGTTGGTTTCTTGAAGGTTTATACTTTACGTAGAATATAAATAAATACTAATGTAATTTTTTTCATTTGTAAAGAGTATTTTTGATATAAATATTATCTCAAGATACTACTATTCAGTTATAATTATTAAATATTAGTACTAGTAACCGTGAACTCCAAAATTAGAATATAATAAAAAATTATTTGAGTTTATGTATTATATGTAGCAAATAATTCACCATAAAGGACTTAAAAATATGGCATTTATTATAAGCAAGCATAATGTAATTTAACTTATTCTTTTAATGATCCATTTTCTTGCTCGGTTGTTATTTTGCACTTTTGTGTCTTTTGTATGTCTCATTTTTAATGCAGTCGAGAGTAATTTATTATTATTAAATATTTACCAGTGAAGTTGTCATTATAATTTCCTCCAAATCCAATTTCTTATAGCTGAACTGAGTTGCTTCATGCAATTCCTGCATATTAATAGATACATAAATCAATTTCTCTACGAAATTCTCTTATAATGGCATCTTTTCTTAAAAGCATGCAATTGTCAAATGTTTTGCTATAACTTTTAAAAATATTTCCCCCCCCCATCTGTTGCTTGATTTTCATGTAAGATTAGGCATGTTTAAACTGAAAACTTAGATATGTTTAACTGGAAAGCCATGTCAAAATGTTAAAATTTTGTGCCAAGATGAATAAACATTCTTATTAATAATAGAGAAAGATATTTAAAATGATAAATATTAAATTAGAAATGCTATATAAAATATTAAAATATAATTGATGGCATAATCGCTTCATTGGTGTAAAAAAACAAGTGAGTTTCCTTTTACAGTTGCCCATTTCTCTTGTTTCTGTGCAGAACATTTTCCATTAATGTACTGCATTTCAAAAGGCCTTATTTTCTATAAATTATGCATTACATGTTATAATAAAAATCAATATTTATTAATTCATTTTCATTATTTCTTTATTTTTAATCCTAGTTTATAGTTTTAAATGTGTTTAAATAAATATAGTTTATTTAAGAAATTTTAATGAAATCTTACTTTAAAACTTTCACTATTAGCTGTATTTAAAGAGATCTCTAAAGAATGCATGTAATGCATACTTATTTTCAAGTATTATTTATTCTTATCATTTTATACTTAAATAAATCAAAGTTTAAAGCTCAGATTTTCAGTGTATCAAAAATGTATTTGATTTTCAGTATAAAATTATTAATATTAATTTATATTTAACAGGAAATGATGGTCCAGGCTGGTGATACTGGAAAGGATTTTGAGCATTGCCAAGCTCTTCAAAGAAAACTTGATGATGTTGATTCTGTGAGTAGCAATTTTAAATAGTATTTCAGTGTATAAATTCAACACAACAATTCATAAACCTCCAAAATCATGTTGTTTTCCCATCTTTATACAAGGTATAACTTAATGAAAACAGTTTTAACCATTTTCTTGTTTTTTAATATAATAATCTCAACTTACAAGCTTAAAATAGATTATAAAATTTGTGATTTCTGTATTATTTTAAAATTGTCATTAATAATTCAAGGAATACATATGCTTTCATGGCATACATATAATTTATTAGGAAGAATGAAAAGTCTCATTTTCTTATTTTGAACTTCAATAATTTTAAGTACATGTTTTTTTATGTTAAACTTTTTTTTAAGAAATATAGTCCAATTTTATGTTCATAACTGAAAGAGAATGAACTAAATCAAACTACATGAGAGAAACTAGCATTAAAAAACATATGTGGCTGCATAAAAATTTGAAGTTCCTTCAGCTTGGGACAGAGGTTATGTGGATTTTAGAGCGTTATAAATATCAAATCATAAGTGAATACGTCATTAGACTCAGAATGGGGGAAAAGAATTTAAATTAAAGGTAAGTACCTAAAGAATGCAAATAATTTACTTTTGACACTTTATAAAGTGAATCAAGAGATATATGAAAGAAAATAAGAATGAAAGCATATAAAGAAACATTTCAATATTATTTTTTCAGTTAATTAAGAGGTTTAGAATGTTCTAGTTATTTTTGCAAATTATATATAGTCAATATTTCCTGATCATTACACAGTTATGTTGTTTGGAAAATTTTAAATATTATACTCCTAAAGCTAAATCTTTATCAAAATATATATTTTGACTTTCTTTCTTTCTTTCTTCCTTTTTTTATTTTAATTATCATGGGGATTAGAATCCTCTTGCTGTAGATTTAAATTTTTTTCAATGATTTCACTTTGAAGCATTTGATAATGGTGTTCAAATAATGGTTCATTTAAATTTGTATTTCAGTCCCCAATATTGTCTTCTTTAAAATTTTCATTTTCATTTTTTTCTTCCATGAGGAAGCAGCTCTTCAACTTTAGCCTTTATTCAATCATAAATACAAAAGATTCAGTACTACTATACTCTGGTTCTGCAAAAGGTTAATTGGCTACAAGTTGTGACATACATAGTTATATTTATTTGGAAAGAGAAATTTTATATTCAAAAGAGTTTTGCAGTGTTTATATCTAAGAAGCTGTGCAGATTTTAAGCATTGGTGGAATTGAGTCTTTTTTTAAACTGTAAAAGTTTCCAACATTTTTTTCTTATTTTATATTAGTGTTTTTAAATGTAAACTCTAAATAATAATTTGGAATTTTCATTGAAAGGTTTTGTTTATTTATGCATGTACATTTTTTATTTTAAAGAAAAAATTTACTTTGATTGAAATGAAAGATAGTTAGATTTTTAGTCACCAATTAGTAGATTTTATCAATAATTTCACTCAAAGAATTATGAAATTTTTGTATGTTTCTCAGACATCTGTAATTTGAATTTATATTATAGATGCAGTGTATTATTTTATATTCTAGTTTCTTTTATAATGCAGACTATTAAAAAATTCAGCTAATATATCTGTTAGTGTCTGAAAGAAAAAAAATAAGTGACTGCAGAAGCATTTGTTACTGTGAATAAATCTGTAATTTAAAAATTAAAGTTGGCTTTTCTTACTTAATAGTTTATTAATGAAGACCCAATTTATTAAATATCTCTATCTGCTTAAAATACTGTTCAAATGAATTATTTTATAATTCAGTGTTTTTGGAATATAGAACTTGATAATCGCATTTATTTTGTATTTATCTCTGACCAGACTTATTTGCATAACACCCATTTTGAGATAATTACAATTAATTACAATTATATACTTTGCTGTCTAAAGATTGATGTAAAGTGTGTTGAAATAATCTGGTGCAAAATATATGGTGAGTTAGCCCAAAGACTCTATTTCTTATGTAATGATACATATTCCTGATTTGAATTTGAATATTAAATCTCAGACAGTTAATATTGTTGAAGGAGTTCATAATAAAAATTTTAAATCTGCTTTGACATTTGAAGCTTCATAACTTTTCATGATTGTTGTGCAGGAAATCTGTTATATCAGCTTTAGAGAAAATGAATGTATCATCAATTGAATTTAAGTGCATTGCATCTTCAACTGTCTTTTTATGAAAGAAATATTTTTATTATGTCTATAACTTAAAAGTAGTATATTACAAGAAAGATGTAAAGATAATGTGCACTTGTGTGCAAAATCAAGAGAATTTGCATATTAGGTCTGTTTTTACAAAAAGTATTGAACCAAAGGTATTGGTTATGCTGCCAGAGAATATTCAGACTCGAAAAGCATAGACGTGCAGGTCTGTGAGTTGTGAGTCTGGGGTGGGGGTATAAGCATACAAGGAGTTTGCAGCAATTTATGTGCCTTCTCTTCCACAACATTTGATGAGGCTCTCTCAAGATTTGGGTAAATTTTATAAGGTATCAGGTAAAATGAGTACCCATGAACTTACGAATAACTGAATGAGATACAGAATTGATGGTAGGTTGGAGGCAGGCTACAGAGTTCAGTGTAATGCCCATTTCCATCTGCAGTATTTGGAACACACTTGATCCATATTGAGAAGACTTGGAAAAGATCGACCGAGATCTGCAATGACGAATGAGAATTGTTATTTGGCGTTTTCAGCACAGCGACCTAGGACTGCTACAACTTTACAGCTCTAACATGAGCTGTATGCTACCACAGGAACTCAAGTTTCATGATCTACAGTTGTCCAAAGGTTTCATGAGAAAGGCTGTATGCCGGAAGACCTACTTTTTGCATCCTACTCATTGCAGCACACAAGAGAGCACATTTAGCATGGTGCAGACAACATGCATGTTGGGCTAGACTTCACAGATGCAGTGAGATTCAGTGTGGACACTGACTCTCAGCATATCTGTATCTAGAGAGAGCTTGAAACATAGTACCATGCCTCTCTCATCAGGGAAAAGGATCATTACGGTGATGGAGGTGTAATGGTTTGGAAAAGCTTTATATTGGACAACCGCACACCCCCTGAATGTGTTTGACAAATGCTCCGTGAATGCTTTGAGTTATAAAGAAGAGAACTTAGAGCCCTGTGTTCAACTTTCTTTGTGAGTGGATGTTAATGGATGGCAATGCTCTTCCACGTAGGGATCAGGTGGTCAACGATCAGCTGGAAAGTGTGGATATTCGCCATATGGATTTGGTAGCCGGATCTCTGATTAACCCTACTGAGCATATTGGGGATGCTCTTAGGAGGGCAATTTTATCTCGCCATTTCCCTCCGAGAACCATCTCAGAGTTGAAAACTGCCTTGTTTGTAGGAGTGAAAGCAATTGCCACAGGGACTCCTCAGCTGCCCTCCTGTCCAGTATGCCCTCATGCTGTGTGATCTGTTTGGCTGTGAAGGGAGACCATACCCCATATTAGACTTATTTTCAGTTCTGTGTATTCTGCGCATCCCTGCACTAGAAGCTTTACCGATAATCATGCATACATAAAATGAATTTTGAATTGCACACCTCTTTCTCTGTTAAAAATGTATATTTATACCAAATTTAATCAAAATATGTCCTTTAGTATTCCAGAAATTCGATATAATTTGGAAATTTTCTTAATTTTGCCCACAAGTGTATTATGAGAAATTATATTCAGTATAATAACATCATTAACTATCTGACTGTAATGACTGAGATGTTTTATTAGTCGTTATGCTGTTATGATGAAATATATGCACAAGTATTATGTATTAAAAGGGCATTAAATTATAATTACATAGTCTTCCTTTAATCTGTATTTCTTATAACATGGAGTTTTGATAAATATTTTAAACTGTCTTTCAGGATATGAGAGTTGATGAACTGCGTATGAAAAACATTAATTCTTTAGCTAATAAACTTATACGGCAAGGAAGATCAGATACACAATCAGTGCAACACAGACAAGAAGAGCTGAACAAAAAGTAAGTTATCCCGAGTTATTTTTTTCCTCATTGTAATTTTAAACTATTTTGCTTTCTAAACATATCTATTCCCACCTACTTCTTCTTTGCCTCTCAGAAAATGCATATAAGTAGAAACAGCCTTTAAATGCATTTTATTTATATCAAATATGAAGCATGGTGTTTCATGGTTTTAGCTAATGATATGGATATATATATCTGTGACTTTTATTTGCACTTAATATTTTTTCAGCAAAAATTTCTGTCTTCTCCTTCTCCAAGTCAATATAAGGGAAAAGAAAGGACTTCTTTCTCAGATGTTTTAAAAATATTAGTTAAAAAAAGTGGATTTGTTTCTTTAAAATTGTAAAAAGTTTAAATAATTTTTAGTCCCTTAGAAAAACATTAAGCAGAAAATTTGACTGAGACGGTGGTGTTTGAGAATCATACACTAAACCATGTAATTGTATTAATATCTATTGTATAAACATTGTTTTGATTTAATTTCTTCATGCAAAATTTTAGATGGAAAGCTTTGCAAGGTGCCTTAGAGTTATATCGTGAGAAACTTGCTAATGCTTCTGATGTGCATGCTTTCAACAGGGATGTTGATGACACAAATGATCGAATTAATGAAAAGGTGAGAGTTTTATTTGTAGTTGAACATATAAGTTTTTTTGGATAACTTTTGCTGTTAATTACTTTAGATAGTTGTTGTCAGGTCACTCGGTTTCTATTATATGTTCGTTATAAAAAAATAAATGGATTTATTTAAGTGTTGGTAACTGTAAGCTTTAATAAATCATTATAATCAACCTTTAAATGTCATTTATTTCTAGTATCTGTTTGATTCATTATTGTAATATATTTCTATTTTGTATGCCAAATTTTGTATCATTTCTATTTCTTTCATAATCATTAATAATCAGTATCTAAATGTAAATAAACCTTTTTGTTATGCTTCTTGTTCATCATTCTGCATTTATTTTCTTTTATGTTAAAATTTTTTATATATATGCCTCTTTTTCATTTTAATGTATTTCTGATTCTTTTGTAGTCTTTAGCATTACATGTTGAAGAAGAAACTAAAGATTTGCAAACAGTTGAAGCATGTCAAAGAAAATTAGAGGCTACTGAACGAGATATGACAGCAATTGAAGCAAAACTAAAAGTAGGTCTATGCCGTTTTGAAATTTTCAGCAAATTTTCAGCATACATTATTATTTCTATGCATAAGCTCTATACATTTTATTTTTTATGGATTGTTCAAATTTAAATTACCTTTCAATATCTTAAATAACGCTTGATTCAAACCCCTAAAAAATAATTACATATTAATTTTTGCATAAGGAACATGAAGTTGATGCTCGTCGTCTGATCCAAAAAAATCCAGAGGCGGCTCCTCAGATGCGACAAAAAATTTCTGAAGTACAAGAAAATTGGAGAAAACTAACAAATTTATGTTTATCCAGGTAAGCTTTTTTTTTTTTTTGGTATGTGTATGTGTGCGTGCATGCATGCGCATACTTATGAGTTCTAAATTTGATATGCAACTCAAAATTAATGACACTACAATTTTGTTTATAATTAGTTACTATCATTAAATTTTAATTATTCGATGAAAATTTTTAAATAATTAATTAGTTACTCATTATATTTGAAATTATTAAATATATATATATATGTTTCATGTAAAAAGCTTAGAATAATCAGGAAAATTGAAATTCTATTATGTATGTGCAGTTCAAGTTAAAAAAAATTCTTTTTAGAAAATGAAGTGCAATATAAAATGATTATTTGCTTCTAAGTATATGTAATTTAAAGGTTTGTAATTACATGTGTAATTTATTTTATTTACATATTTTTTTCATCTTTAAGGAAACAGTCATTATCATCAGCGTATACGCTTCATAAATTTCTTTCCGATTTTGCTGAGTTGGTAAGATACTTTCCTACTCCTACTTTATTAATAAAAGTAACAAAAGTACAGATGATATTATTGCAGTTGTTTATGATGTTAGAATTCATTATATTTATTTCTCACAGGCTTCATTACTTATAGACTCCTTAAGGGCTCATTCTTTTTTAGTATGGGTGTAACAATCCTGATGTACCCTAGCCCTTCAAGGGATCGTCCTGTTGATGAGACGGGTGTTCATTTTCCTCGAGGTCCAATGTTCTTTACTCCTTTCCTTTTTGAACTTTCATCTGTTCTTCTCTTATTACTTCCTCCCTTGTGGTTTTCTTTTTTAGAGTTTTGGGGCTCAAAGTGAAAGGTTGTTGCATCCCTTTGACTCTAGTTTCTCATAGAGAGAAAAACCACCTGTGCATTTGGTGTGTGTTGTGACCAATAAGGCTGGAAAGGAGGATGTTAGTAGTTGAGGGATGAGGTACTGTCTTCAGCATACTGCTTTTTGGCCTCTGCTTCAGAATGAAACAGAAGGCATCTAGCTCTCTCCACTAGATTGGTTGGTCACTCCACTGTATTTTCAGTGGATTGGGGAATAAGCTTTCGTGAGTTCCTGCTTTTGGGAAAGCTGACTGTGGGGCTTCAGACTGCGTATAGATCCGGTTAAACCTGGCTCAAGAATCTGCATACTGTTTGTTGGATTCCATGGTGGGTGTGGCTTCCAGATCCTAATTCCTTTTATCTCAAAATATGAAATCTTTTAATTTTACAGAGCTCCAGAGAAAGTGTTTCAATCTCCCAAAAAATTAAGATGAACATAAATGCCAGTGAAAGTGAAAAACCACGATTTCTGGTTAGTAGGCCATATGCAAAAATTATCATCGTGATACAGAAATATATATAGTCATGCTGAAACACCTTCTGCAACTCAGTTTGTTACTCCCTGTCGTTTAAAACAACATGGGCCAGTCAATGTAAGTGTCAAAACACAAAACATTAAATTATTGCCAATTCATAAAAGAAATTGAACTCTTTTTCATATCAGAACAGAAAATTGTTTCTGAACTGTCTGTTAGTTCAAACACTAAAAGTTACAAAGAACATTTCATATGTTGAAGCCAGACAGTTAGTAGTAGAGGCGCAGCCATGGAAATATTATCTTACACTCAATGCAGTGAAATCTCTAAAATGAATTGGCACTTAAACAATAATACCTGTACAGAATAAACAGCCAATCCAAAGTTTGCAGAAAGCTTAGCACAGAAATTAATAATAATAATACCCAGATACCAAATAATAAAGAAACTAAAGATAGCTAACCGGAAAATAATAAAGAAAAAAAAATTTCAGTGTCTTCTAGAAATCTGAGTGTGAGTTATGTAGAGAGACAACTGCAAATCACCTTAACAGGATCAAGAAAGGGTCAGGAAAAGAATAATTTGTGTTTTTGAAACAGAAGATTATTTATGTGCATTTTTGCAGAAAGCAAAGTCTCCATCCTGAATTACTTTTTGATGGATCTTTGATTTCACTTAAATCTGACATGAAACTTTTAGGGTGGTGTTTGACTAAAAGTTGACCTTCTTTCCTTTACCCGAGGAAGAATTTCAAAATATTGAATATTTTGAAAATCCTTTCGAGCACCCCTGAAGTGCTGAGAGCTACTCTGCTTCAAGTGTATACTTGTCTGCTCTAGACTAGATATACTTTAATGTTCAGTCGTTTATGGATCCACATGATCTTCAGTTTTTGAAATTAAATCCTGTCTATCATCAGACTCTGCAAATTAATTCTGCAGCCTTCAGAACATGTCATGTCCCGAGTCTGTATGTTAACGCATATGAACCATTACCTTATATGTTAACGCATATGAACCTTACATATGAACCATTACCATTATTAGATGATACGCAAGCAGTTGTCTCTTCATTATTATTTCAATATGTTATCGTAACCACACCATTGCAAACTGTCCTTGCTTGATGACAGTGTGATTTTTTGTTTGAAGCTAGGCAATCTTATGTGCCTTCCTTCTCTGTAAGGATTCATTTCATGATCGAGGAATTTCACATGTCTGATTTGTTCATCCAAGCATTTTTAAATCACACATTGGAAGTATGCACAAATTCAACTTCTTGATGTTTTCCACCATCATTGGAAAAGAAACATTAATGAGATCCTATACAAACCAACTTTTTCTGGAACACAGACATAAATATAGAAGTTACATTCCCCTTTATGTAGATTATTCCAAAGCAAGTGGCCGTGTTGGAGTAGCATTTGTAACTACTGACCACATGCAAGGTAGATGTTTACATGATTATCTCTCCTAGCCTCTCAACTAACTGCCGTATATTATGCACTTTCCTTCGTATCTAAGGAATGCTAGAAGAATTATATTATTCATACTGACTCGTTTTGTGCACTGAAAGCATTAGAAAATTTTTCTAATGCACAGAATCCAGTATTTTTTGAAGTCTTAAGACTAAATTTAAATTTAAGAAAGCATGGGTATTCTTTACTGCTGGGTTCCTGGACATGTCAGCAAATGAACTAGCAGACATCACAGCAAAGTCTGCTGATGAACTATATAGTGGATTTGTCCCTTCGAGTGATATCATCATCGAGATCCATGACCAAATGGCAGTGACTTTGGAACTTTCGAGTAAGTAATAAACTGAGAAGCATAAAACCCAAAACTGAATGGAAGGCTAATGGAATCATGAAGAGGAGGTTCTTTTAACTTGTCTTAGAATTGGTCACTCTCGTGCTTTGGATAATTACCTACTAAAAGCCAAGAGTGAGCCATTACATTCAAATTACCACTTTAACAGAGTGTCCATGTTTTAAGTCTTCATCAAAAGTATTTTAATAGTTCTAACTTACCTCTAATCAGAAAAGAGGTTAATTTTAATGTAATTCGTTACCTAAAAGAGGCTGGATTTTACTATCTATTTTGAATTTGTTTTTAAATGTAATGCTGTGTTTCATCCTGCATTTTTTAATGTTTTCATATTTGTGCTTTGTTTTGTATCTCATTTGATCTTGTAACTTTTCATTCATCTCACCAACTGAAATAAAATCTTAATTGATTTTAGAAAATGGAATAACTAGTACAAGTGTTGGGTGCATTATGGCTCATTCAGGCTATGAGCCATAAATTTTACCATCCATCCATTACTTGTAGATATGTGATGTCATATACTTCATTACTTCTTCCATCGAGACAAAATCAAAAGCCGACTTAAAATTGCAGGGATTGTGAAATCAATCCGGGGGTCTTCCACCCCTCTCCCCATTTAATTAGCACTTAATGATGGTTTATTTATCAGTTTCATTTTATTTAAATTTTATACTCATCAAATTAATTTTTTTCAGTATTATTTGGCACATTTTATTTTGAGTTATTTGACCAGGTATAAATTTTATTATCAATTTCCTTGTGACTTTCTTTTAAAAAACACTAAGTTCCATCTGAGTAAACATTTATGAAATGAAATTTGATTATTTTTAAATTGATGTATATCAAATCAATTTTTATACTTTATATGTATCTTAATAAAAAATTTTAAAGTGCCGTTGTTTTCTGCAATAAGAGTAGGGTTGAATACATTATACAGTACAAAGTCCGTAATCCAGACATCCATAATCCGGAATGATCTATAATCCGGACCTTAAAGCCACAAACTTTTTTTTTTGCATGCTTTACGCATGTGCATTTGATTTTTTTTCCTTCTATAATAAAACATGTGGAGATTTTCGAAAACAGCCGAGATTGCAAACTTATTTTCTTCCCTCCGCCTAAGGTATGCAGTAGCAGGTGCAGTTTCTCCAAATGCATTGTATCAGTTTATTGCAGACAGCTTGTCCTAAGAGGTTTCTTATCGTTTGGTTGCTTGTGACATTTCGTTGTTGATTCTTTTGTGGTACAGTGTGCTTTTAAGCTTTAAACAGCAATAAAAGTGCAGGAAAGCTTTCAACAGCAATAAAGGTCCTATAAAAATAACGGAAGTAAACAAAACCTCAGTCATGATCATAACAAAGCCAAAAAGGCTTTTTGGTCTGAACTTCAGAATAGTTTTATAAAGAATGGGGTCAAAGCCTAATGGAATCTTTGTTAGAAAGTACAAAGGATGTCATTCGAGATCTTCACATCTATTTTCCACGTTAATGAATGAGGAGGGGAGGAAATTGCTGTGAAACTGGAAACGTATTTCAGGCGGTTCCGTATTTTGAGGATACAGAATAGCGAAGGGTCTGGATTTCAAAGAGATAAGCTATAAAAATTAAGCTTGAACTTTCGATTAGGTCAAAAAGAGTTTCCAATTCTGGAGCTGCCAAATGATCTACAAAGCAAAAACATGTTTCAATGTCCATCAAACAAAAAGTGGGATTGCTGCAAAAAATGGATAAAGGCATATCTGTCTCAAAATTATGCCTGAAGTATGGCATTGGAAAGTCAACTGTATATGACATAAGCAAAAAGAAAAAGGAACTTTTAGAATTTTTTTGTGAATTGCGATGCCCCACTGGCAATGAATAACAGAAAAAGGGTTCGTTATGCTAAAAGTGACGATCATGACAAAATGATGATTGAATGGGTCAGACAGCATTGTAGCAAGGGCGTGCCGTTGACGGGTCCAATGCTAATGGCTCAAGCCAAAATATTTCATGAAGAAATGAACTTAAACACTAAGTGCACATATTCGATAGGTTGGTTAACCAAATTTAAAAATCGCCATGATATAAGACAATTAAAAATTTCAGGTGAAAAAGCTTCAGCTGATACTGAAGCTGCTGAAGAATTTGCAGATGAATTCATTGAACTCATTACTAGTGATTAATTATCTCCAGAACAAATTTACAATGCTGATGAAACTGGTCTTTTCTGGCAATATGTACCGCGAAATACCTAGGCAATCTCTACAGAAAAGGCTCAAACTGGTGTCAAAGATTCCAAATCGAGACTAACAATTTTAGCGTGTGCAAATGCTGCAGGAACGCACAAGTGCAAACTTTTTGTAATCGGAAAACATGCATGATCTCAAGCATTTAAAGGCGTAATGATTTTCCCCATTATATATCGCACAAATAGAAGAGCATGGATGACACAAGCGTTGATGAATGATTGGTTTGAAAATCATTTTATACCCGAGGCTTGGCAACATTTGAATTCGGTTGGTTTGTTTACCTGATGACTTAAAAATAGTCCTGACTGTTGACAACTGTTCGGCGCATACTTTATTTAAAGTTTTATTGAAAGATAATGTATCCGTATTATTCTTCCTTATAAACTGTACGTCTGTCATTCAGCCTATGGCTATAGGAATAGTGCACATGCTGAAATGCAAATATAAAGTAGCATTTTTAAAATCTATGTTAAATTTCTTGAACAATGGCAAGACTATTCAAGAATTTTTGAAATATTTTAGCATAAAATCTGCTGTGTGGAGCATTACAAGATCTTGGGAGGATGTGTCTCCAGATACGTTAAAAAATGCTTGGCATAATTTATGGCCAGCTACCATATTTCATGGTGAGGACCATGAAGATGATAGTTACAAATTTGAAGGTTTTCGGACATCGCAAACTAAAGGTGAAATTTTCCAGTTACTGGATGATGTAAAGAAATGTGGAGAAGCGGTAATAAATGAAGATGATATAACAGAAGTTTTTCATCGCGACGACAATGCCCCAATCATCAATCAATTAACGGACGACAAAATCTGTAGTATGGTTCTAGATCCAGAAAATACCGCTTCCGATTGTGAAGGAAGTGACAGAGAGGTTATTGAAAACCAAAAAATTTTGATTGACAAGTTAGTCAGTATTATCAACACAGCAATTACAGGACTTGAACAGTGGAACTTTGTAACTGAACAAGAAATTATGTTTGTTTATAGAATTAAAGAGAAAGTATTAGCACAAAAAACGAAGCAACTTAAACAACTTACATTGAAAGAAATGTTTAATAAAGTAAACAAATAAATATTAAACTTTTTTTATATAAAATTTGATACCCTTTAGATCATAATTGCTCTTTATTTCATAAATTACTGTTTCATATTTTTAATTGTATAATTTCTGCATGCCATCTTACCAGATTTAAATTGATGATCTATAATCTGGAAAAATCCCTAATCCGGAATCGCCGAGGTCCCGACGAGTCCAGATTATGGACTTTGTACTGTATTTTATTTTATGAAACATGATGATAACATTGTTTATTTATTTATTTATTTGAAGTTTGAGTTTCTTTATTTAGGAATCATGGGTAAGTGATATCAGTAATAGAATGACATCTGGTGAACTGGCTACAAACAATTCTGAAGCTCAGAGCATGTTGCAACTTCATCAAGAAAGAAAAGTAAGAAACTGCTATTTTTCCATTAAAATTTTTAAAAATAGTTCATTGCTCTGGCTGTTCTTATTGTTCTGAAAATAATAAAGTTATAAATTTAATGTAAAATTAAGCTGTTTACATTATCTGTTGATTGAAATGTATAATGATATTGCAAAGTGTAACATTTGTATTAATTTTTGCCTAAAATTTCATAAAGAAAATTTTGCAAAATAAGAGACTATAAAGGCAGTTCAATTTCAGGAACTGTATTAAATATTTTTTAATTTTTTTAAAATTTTATTTTACTGTGAACCAAGATTTTTATTTTTAAAAAATTGTATTTTTGTGCGATTGTATATCCTACATGTTAAAAATTTTTCAATTGATAACATAATAATTATGAAATTGTTTCATCGAATTATAGTCTGTAATTTTCTAATAATTTATTTCAGTAATTATTTTAAAGAGCAAAAATGTTTACCTCCTTAAAATTTTTCTTTTAGCTGGAAGATATAATTTCAATTATTTTTTTGATGAGAAAAAATAAAATAACAAACAATAAGTATGGTAACAAAATAAATGGGGACCTCTTTGCGGACCCAAATAAATTGCTGATGTGGCTTATGAAAAAAGAAAAGTGCTTAAGTTTGAACCGTAGTTCATTATGTATGTTTTGTTGGTGTTACCAAAAGACAAAAACTGTATCTATCTACTTACACCTTAGTTATTTTCCTTAATTTATTGCATCCAGGGGTTGGAAAGATATGCTACAAAACTAATATATTTTGTTTATGAAAGGAAATATCTAAATGGCGAATCACAAAGTCATGATTAATGCTCTTACTTATTAAATGAAGAAAATTGGGAAGAGGGCTGTATGTTTCATAAAAAAATCATTTTCACATTTGTAGCATAAATAATTTTGCTAACACAATATCATCCCCTGGCATGAAATGACATTTTTATTCAGATGCGGTTGAAAATTTAATGCAATAATAAAATATAGTGTTTTTGAGTATAAGCTACCTAATATAAGAAGAATTATGCATGAAAAGGTACATAAATTCACTTTGTAATGCTTTAAATTTATGTTTTGTGTTGTTATTAAGTAAAAACCAGACTTTGCATTTGAAAAAAAAAGATAAAAACCTATATGTCCCTTTTTCTTGATCTGATTAAATATTAAATCGGGGGTGTCACCATCATATATGATATCAAATATTGTACTTTTAAAAATTCTAAGTTCTGGTTTTATGACAAAAATTTTCATCTTTCTCTCAGTCTGTGTTATGCATTCAACACATGCTGAATGCATTTTGGAGATCAGAATTAAATTTCTTAAATTCTTAATTAAAACGCAAATTATCTGCATGCATGATATAAAACAGCATTGTTTCTTAATGTAGGCTGAAATAAATGGAAGGCAGGAAGCTTTCAAAGGTCTAAAAGACTTTGGTCATCGATTACTTCAACAAAACCATTCTGCAAAGGATCTAATTGAATCAAAACTTCAGCGTTTAGAAGAATTAAGAAGAAATCTTACTCAAGTTTGGGAAGAAAGGAGGCATATGCTAACTCAGTGTAGAGATCTGCAAGTATGTTGATCTTTTTGAAAAACATGTTTTGACTTAGTTTTCATTGATTATAATTAATACTAAAGGTCTGAATCTAATTTAAATTGTTTTCATCATTTAAGGTTAAATGTGTGTGCATTGGGATCATTGATTAAATATGAATAAGAAAGTGTTTCCTTCATAAGCTTGTCCCTTTTTAGTTGCTTTTCTGTGAAAGAGAATTAAAATAATAAAGAATTTTATATGGAATTGAGTGGGGATTGTGAACCTTTTTAATTAGGGGGGTATATTTCAGAAGTGCAGGAGCTCAACGGGCACCATGGGATAGCTACAATAATGATAAAAATGAATATATAATTATGTCAAAATTAGGTTAATTTTTGCTTATTGTAATAGTTATAATGTTTTAACAGCTTGTTTTGTTATTGTAAAGATGTTTATGAAAAATGTTTCTATAGCATGTTGTTTATAAATGATGCTACTAAGCATAAAAGCTGCAGATTGTTTTGCAACTGAAATAAGTTGTTGAATGCAATGGTCAGTTGAAATAAAATTATTTTCATAGTTCCAACCATTGCAAAAGCAATGTCACCTGTATCGTTTCATTATTTTTTAATTTGATGAGAAGAATGCATACTCCGTTTATGAGGCGAAATATAAAATTCATGACGTGTAGGACATATGCTAAGGATAATGGGAAAAGAATATAGTTCATTGTATGTAGAAGCAGATGTTTCTGGTGGTCAAAAATTGATTCATTGAGTTATGGGTTGTTATCTAGATGTACCAGGGCTCGGTTTCTGTTAAAAGTTTAATTGTACAATTAATACAGTTCTTAAAATGGCAAAACTAAAATGCAAATTTTTACTATAATTATTTATAACAATTTGTTCAAATATATAAAAGTTAGAATTTAGTAGGCACTTTAAATTCTAAATTTTATATATTTGAACAAATTGCAGACATCTTGGTGCTTACAGTGTTCCCAGTGTGAATGTTGAACATTCAAAATTCTTATCTGAGAAAAAAAATTTTGCATGTTTAATATTAAATTATGCAAGTAAAGTTAATCTGGTCTTTATCCGTCTTACATTTAATCTGATTCTTTTCATGCCCCTACATGCAGAATAGGTTATTTTTCAGTCGACAGTTGTATTCTTTGAGCAGTGTTTTTCGTGTGAAGATTTGAAAAGTTTTTCGCATAGAACAATCAAATTGTATTTAGTTTGCATTGCATTTCTTTTAGTCATTGCTTGCAATTAATTTTTTTCTGATGTTCAATACTTCAGCATTTGTTAATTAACAAAAGTAATATCTTCTCTCTATTAGTAGCTGCTAACAAATATACAGTTCTTCTTAAATGTATAAGTAGCACATGGTTCTGCTCAAAATGTTTAAGAATTTTATGAATTTCATATCTTGATTCCATATTATCATTAATCCATATTATCTGACTTTAAACATTCTAAAATTTTTATTTAATTCTGAATCACTTTGCAATGCATATTTTATTATTATATTTTCTTTTTTTTACTTTGAAGCGCATTTAAATTAAACATCACATATTTCATATTCTATTTTCCATTTATATTCAATATTCTGTGTTAAGAATAGCCTACTAGTGGCTGAGCGATTAAGTTGCTGAACACTGGTAGTTTGGCCTGGGTTCGATTCTAGGCAAATAGGCTGGCTGCATGGTCATTTTCATGGTTTTCCCTATGTGTTATGTTGATACAAGCCAGTCTCTTAAAAAGATTCCTTCACAAAGGCATCTCCTTCCCTTAGAAAGATAGCCCTTGAATACTTTGCTGTAATCAAATAAACCAAACAAGAATTATTTTTATATACTGTAATATCTCATAAAATTTTTATGCAGTTTTTATTTTTGTTGTCGTTATTATTTTTATTATAAACTATTGCTATTGTATATTTAAAAGTTTCTTTATAATTTAATTCAATTAACTATTTTTGTCTCAGATTTTTAAAGAGCAGATAGAAGCTGCTGAATCTTGGTTGTCTGCCAAAGAAGCTTTCTTAAATAATGAAGATTTAGGTGTAAGTAAGACTTATCTTATTTGTTGTATGAGGCTTTTCCTATTATTTATATCTAAAATTGAAACTGATCTCAAATAAGTAAATTAATTAATGCTTAATAGTCTGATAATGAATGTCCACTTTTAGGTAAACTCTTTGTTTAAATGGCAGGGCAAAAAAAGATGTATAGAGATGAACTATTATATTTTGTTTTTCCTTGTCCTCCTTGAATAAGCTATGCATTTTCATGGCAGATCAAATACAAAAGTTGTGCAGGAATGAGCCATTATTATTTATTTTAGAAGTCAAATAACAAACATCACCATTGTATATGCACATTTTCTAGAACTAGTTTAAATGGTTTAATGACAGAACCATCTTTTTCAGCTGCCAAAGTGCAGATGAACGAGATAAGATAAGAATGGCTGGACAGAAGTTAAGCTACTGGCACCATCTATTGATGAAGCAAAACTAAAACATAATTTCCTTAAAGGCTGGCGGTAAAGATGGATTGGAATTAGGTCCTTAAGTAGAACAGAGAGATTTTTTTATTGTGAAATGCCTTTAGAAAATGTAATGCACCAGTTGAAGATGTTTTTTGAATAATTTTGGCTGCAGAAAAATGGAAAGTGTGATTGTTGGACCAACAGTGCTAGGCAATAGAGGACTTCTGTGTTTCCTTTTTCGTAACATATGCCTTATGTTCTTTAATGCAAAAATAATTCTTTAATGCCTCTTTAAGGCTGTCTTAGTTTGATCAATGTAAGTTAAACAACAGTAGCAAGGAATCCTGCAAATACCCCAGGAATTCATATCTGGAATGGGGTCCTCAAGTATGGAACTGGGAATTTTAGTGATAGGATAATAAACGATCCAAACGTTAAATTTCTGTAAAATACATTCAGTTTTATAGCTAACTGATGCAAAGAAAGGAGAAACAACAGAATTCTTATAATCTTCTAAAACGAGTGTGCGTTTTGGTGTGTTGAGATGAGAATTTTTTAACTGCTTGGTTAGTAATGTTGGGTGAAAACCCTCTGCTTTTAAATAATTTAGTTATTGATCAAGAGCCTTTACTATATGTTTTTCTTCTCTGAAATTGAGTTGTATTTATCAGTTTTAAGGTAAAATACACTCTTTTGCAAAAGAATCAAAGCACCATGAAGGAAGTGGTTGTTTTTGATGAAGATGAATATGTATATAGCTCATATACAGATAATAAAATGATTCAAAAATCAAGGTGCAATAATCAAGGCAATATTTTGTGGTGCCCGAATCTAGTGGCTTACCATGTCCTAGACATATTCGATTGGTGAAAGGTCTGGTGACCTTGCTGGCCAGGAAAGAGTATCAACCACACAGAGACAGTCCAGAGATATGCAAGCGGTATATGGCCTGGCATTATCTTGTTGGAAAATGGCCCCAGGATGACATGCCGTGAAGGGTAATTCAACGGGTCGCAAGATGATATTAACATATTGTTGAGCTGTTAAAGATGTACGGAGGATGACTAATGGCCTGCTGTCATAAGAAATAGCGTCCCACACCAGGGGTTATGGCTGTATGCCTTTGTAAAACAAAGGCTGATTGGGAACGCTGGCCTTGTCCTCTCCAGACATGGAACACAGTGGTCATCTGCTTCAAGAGTGAAGCGGGATTCATCGCTGAACAGTATATGATGGAAGTCTGATGGCAGCCATGATGATCGGCTGCGACACCACTTCAGACGACTTCACTGATGTTGTGGGGTCAAAGGCAAAGGTCTTAAAGGCCTCTGCGAGTGTAAGCCACCTCAGACAAGCACCGTGAGATGGTGGACAGTACCACGGGAGGTATAGGCGTGGCTGTAATGCGTTGAATAGTCGACAGTGATACTGTTGAGGAGGTTCGGGCCTGGCGAACAATCATCCTATCTTTCCTCGCATTTGTGCCCCTTGGCCTTCCAGAGCTTTCATTTTGTCGGCATCTTCCTTGTAGCAACCATTGCTGCTAACATATTTGCACAGCAGTGTCTGTATACTGCAGATGGCGGCCTATTGCTCGGTATGACCACCCAGCTTTACACAACCCTACAATGCAACCATGCTCAAAGTCATTTAGTTGTCTGTAAGATCTTCGATATCATCGTAATGGCATCTTTAGTTGCTTCTTTATGGAATTACAATGGCAGCAACAAAAAAAGATTAATTTTCCACTTCTGTTATTAGTTTTATACTTTGCAAATTGCGCACTAGAAATGCACACTATGATCGCAATTCTTATTCATTTGCCTTGAAACTTTGATAATTTGCGTGTTCGATCAAGATGTTTTTGCATACCAAATTTCGTCACAATCGCAAAAGTCCTTCTTGGTGCTTTGATTTTTTTGCAAAAGAGTGTATTAGAGACTATTTATCATGAAAGCAAAATATTTTATTATTTAAGTATATTCAAGCTGCTAAATTCCAAAGTTTGTTTTGCTCAAATAGTTACAAAGTTTATTACAAAAAATTATTACAGAGTTTTCTGAATTACGAAGTTTGTTTTGCCATGTAATACCTTTTCATCTGCCTAACTTTGTTGTAAATTAAATGTATTTATTATTCTGTTTTAATTTCTCTAGGACTCTATGTCAAGTGTTGAAGCTCTAGTAAAAAAACATGACAATTTTGAGAAGACCATGATTGCACAGAGTAACAAAATAGATGAATTAGAATCTTTTGCTACAGAATTAATTGCTGCAAAACATTACGATAGTACAGCCATTCAGAGCAAGTGCCAGGATGTTTGTAACAGGAGAGATAAATTAAAAGAAACCGCTTTAATTCGAAGAAAGAAATTGCAGGAATCGAAAGAGCTACAAAAGTTTTTACGTAATATTTATGAGGTTAGTTTTGTTAAATAATTATTGTAGTTACTGTTATTAAATATGTTATATATATATTAAATTCTATGTTATGTTATTAACACTTTATTGAACTGTTTTTTAGTAGAATTTATACTTTTGAAATTATTTTCCTGTCCAATAATTTTATTCTCTAGGTTGTTGGTTGGATAAATGAAAAGATACAAGTAGCATCAGATGAGTCATATCGAGATCCAACAAATCTCTTGAGTAAAATTCAAAAACAGGCTGCATTTGAAGCTGAACTAGCTGCAAATAAAGCCAGGGTAGATGCTGTTATGGCTGAAGGGGAAAAACTAATAGGAAGTGGCCACTTTGCTTCATATGAAATTCAGAATCTTTTGCAAGAATTGGAAATGCACTGGAGACAACTATTGGACCAGACTGCTTTAAAAAATAAGCGCCTGCAAGATGCTTATCAGGTATCAGATTAAATTAGTTGTTACATAGGGAAATTTTTAAAACATTATAATATAATTAATGATTTTTTTATATATATGTAATTTCATGAATATATTTTATTGAGTATGCAATGTAAATCTTTCATACGTATTATAAATGCTATACAGTTAGTATTTTTACTGTTATACATTGTTCTTTATGCACTTTTATTGTCAGTTATTCTGCCTGTATATACATGTGTTTAATTTGGTTTCTGTATCACTTAATTGCATATCAAATAGTACATGGGAAAAAAAAAAAAAAAAACAAGGTTTTCATTCAGACTTCTTCTACATCTTAAGTGCCATGTTTTGATACTCTTAAATATATGTGTCAAATGCAATCTGTCTGTCAAAGTTGTTAATTATTTACTCCTCTGGATTATCTTCTGCGTTACAAATCCCCTTTTTACTCTAATTTATATTTAAAATGAGCAACAAAAAATATGCATTTAATTTTCTCTTTTCTTTCAGGTTGTAAATGGTAAATATCCTTTTAGTAGCAAATATCACAAATGGCAAAAATATTAAAGCATGCACATAATTTTTATAAAATTGTATGTAATTTTGCATGTGTATCTAATAAATACTAAGTTGTAATTTTGCATGTGTATCTAATAAATATTAAGTATTTGTTGATCAGTATTAAGTTTAATTTAAAATTATTTTTTTAAATTTTGGATTGTTTCTAAATTAAATTTAAAATTCCAAACAGGCTTTGCAGTTTAATCGCATGTTAGATGACTTAGACACATGGATGGATGAGATTGAAATACAATTGCAATCAGAGGATCATGGAAAAGATCTAACAGCTGTTCAAAATTTGTTGAAAAAACATCAAGTATGAGCATTGAATGTCTTACTTATATTTCATTTATAGTGACAAAGGATTTGTGCATTTTATACATAATATGCAGTGATGAATTTATGCATATTTTATGCTTCATGCATGTAAGAAGTATTAAAATGTATTTCTTTTCCAGCATCTTGAAACAGATATTAATAACCATGCTGAAAATATTGAGCAAGTTAAAGATCTTAATACTAGTTTTCAAAATAGTAATCATTTTTTGAAAGAAGAAATTGAAGAAAAGGCTATTGCTGTTGTGAACCGGTGAGAAAATTATTTTATTGGAATTGTATATATCATTTTTAATACCAGCTTGAATTTTAGAAAACTCAGAATGATTATCATACATATAAGTTTTAAAAATATAGTTATGACATTGGTATCAAAATGGACAAAGGAATTAAATTGCAGGTAAACAAAGAAATTCATATTTTTTATGTAAAAGGAGAATATTTATGTGCAAAAAAGAATAAGTTATTTCCGCTTTCTCTTATCTTTAAATAGTAAAAGAAATACAGATATCCATTATCAATGACATTTGCTGCTAAGATCCTAAAATAAATTTCTGTCCTAAAAGTAATTCTACAAATTAAGTACCTGGATAAAATTTCTTTAGAAATTTAAATCTTAGAATGACAAACATCTTTAAATGGAAGTCCTAAATGAACATACATTGAGTTAAAAGAAATTTCTGCTGTATATCTGAATGAAGTTAACTTTACTAAACTTACTTTATGTATGTATACAGTAGAACCTTGATATACATCATTAATCTGTTCCAGATCCTTGAACATATACCAAACAAACTTTTCTAGTAAGAAATGAAATGAAAATAATTAATCTGTTCTTGTAAAAAAATCCCATGTTATTACTACACAGTCCAGTCACATTAATGTGACCACCACGTACTTTCCATGTCAGAGTTAAATAACCAATCACAGAAGGCAGGTGGCAGCACAGTGCAGTTGAGCGTATATAAAGGGTGTGTGAGGGCTTCGGAAAACATTTCAATCGTTGGTGTAATGCAGAAACGAAGCGATTTATCCGACTTCCAAAAGGGCATGATCATTGGCTTTCGGGCCAAGGGTGGAAGCATTTCCGAAACGGCTGAGTTTGTGAACTGTTCGCGTGCCGCCGTGGTAAAAGTGTACCGTGCATGGCAAAATGGGACTGTCCAAAATCAGCGACGTGGCAAATGTGGTGCACCACGGGCCATAGATGACAGAGGCGAACGACGGTTGCGGAGATGCGTTCGGGCAGATAGACGGGCTACCGTTGAGCAACTGACCACCAAAATGAACCAAGGGGCTACCAAAAGTGTCTCCCAAAGTACTATTCAGCGAACATTGCTGCGTCTGGGCCTCCGAAGCAGACGCCTGGTTCGTGCACCTATGCTGACTGCTGTTCATCGACGGCGAAGGCTAGAATTTGCACGCCAGTACAGCAGCTGGACGTCCACTGAGTGGCGACAGGTTGCGTTTTCGGATGAATCGCGTTTTATGCTCCATCGGACAGATGGACGTTGGCGTATAAGGCGTGAAACCTCTGAAAGGAACCACCCTGCAACCATTGCCGGAACGGTCCAAGCTGGAGGCGGGAGCATTATGGTCTGGGGAATGTTTTCCTGGCATTCTCTAGGTTCACTGATCATTGTGGAAGGCACAATGGATCAATACAAGTACGCATCTGTCCTTGCGGACCATGTTCACCCCTGCATGCGCATTGTTTTTCCTCAGGATGATGGCATCTTCCAGCAGGACAATGCGAGGTGCCATACAGCTGCCAGTGTACGTGCGGGGTTCGAAGAGCACCAGGATGAGTTTACCGTCCTCCCCTGGCCAGCAAACTCACCTGACTTAAACCCAGTCGAGCATCTGTGGGACCATCTCGATCGAGTTGTTCGCACCATGGATCCTATGTGACTCTCTTCCTGCACGTCTCGCAGCAGTCCGCTCTGCGAAAGGTGGTTATTCTGGCTTTTGACAGATGGTCACATTAATGTGACTGGACTGTGTATAACATTGTTAAATACTAAAATACAGATGAAGTGGTTGAAATATATACTGTACATAAATGAAGCACTCCACATGATACTGTATATAAATGTTTTTTTTTCTTTGCTATCCCAATCAAAAGTAATTTTTCAATATGCTCTAACATCTCTGATCTTTGTTTGGCAAACAACATTAGCTGATTTAATAGTGTCTTTGTTTTTCAGTCATGGACTCAGCACATGGTATGCAATAGCCACCGGATACACATGCTATCTTTGTACTTTTCAACAAACCTTTTTTTCCCTCTCCGTGGTGATCATAATAGTTTTCTTTATTCCTTGACTATGCTCAGTGACTAAATTTCATAGTTAATGAATTTGCAAAACATTTACACACACGGGGGGGGGATGCTTGAAATTCTTAGTTATAGCATTGGTTTTTCACTGAAATGTTGCAACAGGCATACTAATTAATCAAACTCGGGTTGTATTGTATACAGAGATACTGTGATATTAATAATGATTTTTTTCAGCACTTACTTTCCATTTTACATATGCATGATGCTAATTCAATTTGTATGTAAAGTGAAATTTTTACATTTACAATTATGATTTGTTTTACTGAAAATTTTAAGTATTCTCCATTCTCAGTAATTCCATTGAAATTGTTTTTACTTTTATGTAAATGTTTAGCTTGAAGTACTTATTTTGTACTGCATGATATTTAATAAATATTTAATTTTTTTAATATCATTTATAATGGATTTTAGTATGGTTTTTTTACATTTAACACATCTGTATTAAAATGAAATCAACCTCTCTATATATGACTGCAACTAAACTATCAAAAAATAACTGTTGTCCGTTTTGCAGTAGCATAAGGTCTTCTTAATAATTTTGTTAGTGTGTTAAAGTACTTTTTCCTGACCAAAAATAAATGTAATAATCTTTAATTTTAAAAATCATGTAATCAATTTTGTATTTTAGTTATCAGTCACTTCATGATCCTGTTCAGATCCGACGAGAAAATTTGGAAGATTCTCTTCTGCTTCATCAATTTAACAGGGATGTAGAAGATGAGATATCATGGATTAGTGAAAAAGAACCATTAGCAGCTTCAACTGATTTAGGAAATAATTTAGTAACTGTACAAAATCTTCAAAAGAAACACCAGGTAAATTTTGAAATTAATTTTATAATGCAGTTTTAATTATTTTTTTTTTTTTTTATGTAGGTAGTCTGAATTGGTATTGTCTGCTCATTAATTTTTTCGACTTGACTCTTTTATTCCTTTCTGTCAGAAATTTCTTTTGCCAAAAGAGAAAAGAAATGCAGATGTGTGTTTAAAAATCAATCTGGGTCATTATATTGATTAATTTGAGAAAGAGTCTTCTTATGTTTTCCACCTTGTTAAATCAGCCTGAGTCATTTTATTGATTAATTTCAGAAAACATCTCATGTTTTCCACGCTTTGTTATGCATGAAGACTGTCATTGTCCTTTTTCTTTCAGTATACAAAATAATGCTAAGAAAAGCTGTTATAAATGTATAAAAAATTATTTTGGTTTACTTTAATCATAAACATTTATAAATCTTTTCTCGTAATTCGTATGTTGCTATTAAAGGTATGTTCACTTTTTGAATTTGAATAAATAAAATGTGCATTCCCCACTTCTTCATTTTAATATAGCAAGAGACATTATCTAAAATACTGAAAGACAGGTACTCTCTCTCTATCTCTTTTTTTTTTTTTTTTTTTTTTTTTTTGTGCGTGGGGGTTTTTTGTGTGTGTGTGTGAGTGAGAGTGAGAGAGTGAGTGAGAGAGAGAATATATATATATGATTAGGATGAATTAGGATGTAGCGAAGTCTCTGCTATTATAATATTAGGAGTTTTTGATTCATCTTATAATATAGTGATAATACACATAAGTTGAAGCATATCAACTAAAAAATGTTTCAGAATAAATTTGCATGGTAATCTCACAAAATAAATAATTATATATAAATAATGCTGATATGTGTGAAGGAAAGGTGTATACAAAGACTGATGACACACAGTATTCCCTAAAGAAAATGCAGTGGAATTTTTCCATGAAAATTTTGCCACAGCATATGCAAATTTTACCATAATGTGGATATGATATAAAAACAGGTGATGCAAATTTTTACAGTTTAGTCAAAGATATAATTTGAAAGTATGAAAGAAAAGTGTTAGTCTATTAAGTTAACCTTTGAGATCTTATCAAAGATATGGGGAAAAAACCTTTCCTCCTTTCTGTTTTATGTGTCAGAACAATGATTAAAAGAAGATAGAAATGTCTTTCCTATGCTATCCTTGATATTTTTGCTGAATTTTTTAATTAAATAGTAGTTTAATCATGGTTTAAGAATAGATGGTTGATCTTTGCAGCTGAAATTCAGAATTGAATTTGATTAATTGCAGTATTGAATTTGCAGTAGTTAGAATGTAATGTGATTCATGTGAATGACATTGGAATATCAAGATAAATATTGTAGTGCAGAGATCTATTCATCATATGTATAATGCAGTAGTAACTTATGGTAGGCAGTGTTCTGCAAGGTATCTACTTTACTTTCTTATGGTAGGCAGTGTTCTGCAAGATATTTGCTATACTTCATGGATAAAGCAGCTAGTCTGTGTGGGGATGGGACTTATCAGCTTATTTGAGCCCTGCCAGTGGTTCTAGTTTCTTTCTCACATCCAAAGATATGACTTCTGGGAGCTATCTTTGTTGGAAAAAGCAGTGAAAATACAGGGCGTACATAAAGTACAATAATACTTTTAAAAATTTATTGTAGACAAACTAGGAATAACGGATGTAATTTTTTTTTTTCCTTAAACATATAAATTCATTTTATAAACAGTATGTGGGAGCCATGCATGTCTCGACAAATGTGAGCGCAATGATTGAGCTCTTGCTAGGCATGGTCCAGGACTTATGGCTGTTACCTCTGCATTTCTCCATTTGAGTTCTAGAATATCATGTGGAAGAGGAGAGATGTGTACAAGGTCCTTTGCATAACCCCACAGAAAAAAGTTTCAAGGGATGATATCAGGGGACCTAGGAGACCATTTTAACACACACTAATGTACTGTGCCACCATGACCAGTCCAGAGATTGGGGAAGTTCTGCATTTAATATGCCCTAACAAATTTATCAGAATCAATCTTCAGTTATATCATTAACCACTTTGGCAATATTGCAAGAAAGGACTATCCAATTACAATTGATTCTTCAAAAAAGAAAAGTCTATGAAGTTTCCAGTGAGTCATAGCACAAAAAACGTTGACATTGGGAGTTTTTGTTCTGCAGTTTCATGTGAGTTTTGTGTTCCCCAAATTTTATTAGCTGTTTATTTATTATTATTATTATTATTATTATTATTATTATTATTATTATTATTATTATTATTAGTGGCTGGCAAAAGTTACAAAGAACTAAAATCTTACAAACAAAGGTTACAGACAATAGAACTAAGAATAAAAAAGACCGAAGTCATTACCTAAGGAGCACTGTTCCTCCCAGTATCTTGACTCCTCTGTCAGACCATGAAGAGCCCCACATCGAAGCAGGTGGTCCCTGTGCATTTCTTCTCCAGAATCACAAAGTGGGCAAATTGGTTCGTTTGAAATGTCTATGCAGTGCAGTTGGGTGGCAAGGCAATCATTTTCTATAAACATACAAAAAGCTGCAACTGCATTGCATCTTGGACTATTGGGAATAATATAAGGACTATCATTCTCCAATTTTTAAGGCTCTATGAGTCTGAAGATCTTGTAAGATAATAGATATAAGACTTTTTTTGCAAAGTATCTAGATGACTCCTTGGACATTACAGTGCCCAGATCTTGTCAGCTTATATAAGGTATTTCTCCCAACTTCTTCACATGCGTTCATGGTGTAGTGGTCAGAGCGTTCAACGTGTATTCGAGAGGTCCGTTGATAGAGTCTTGGCGACGGCAACTGCTAATTTTTCATCTCTCCTGCTTCGAAATAACCTAATTGTCTCTACAAGCTGAGAATTTGTGAGACATGATTGTCATTAAATGAGTATTCTCATATAACTTTGCAAGAAAGTTGGATTGGAAACTTCGGCTGATAATGTATTGTACGTCCATGATGAACTCCCTTAGACTAGTCTTTGAAATAACGATATTGTCACATTATATACAAAATTCCGAGACAGATTTTGAGGATATAATGAATCCTCAAAATCATGTTGAGTTAATTATGTCATTCAAAATAGTGCCACATTATTAACTCAACTTTTTATGTATCTGCATTATTTATTGCCATTAAACACATGTAAATATTTGAAAAATGATTTTTCAGAACATTCATCTCTTTTTTCCATCTTTTATCAATTCGAAACATTGCTTTCCATGATGTTTCACTTTTTCCCACAGAACCACATATACTCTTTTGTTCATTGTATTTTGTGTGATATGCTTGCATGTATGATGATTACAGTTTTGAAAATGGATCACTGTAGGAAAATGCCTCTTTTGCAGTTATCATTTTTAAAACATTTTGGAATTCAAAAATAATATGTGTAAAATTATATGATTGATTACTATACAATATTTACAATACAACTAAGTTTAAAAAAAAAAAATTTTTATTTTTTTTTTTTTTTTTTTTTTTTTTTTTTTTGATTCTGTATTATCATAGTTCATGAAGAGTTTAAATAAATTCTTGGTTTAGGTGAAAATACATGCGAATTCAAAAACAGATTGCAAATGAATTTATTTATTATGTAGTAATACTATATTAGTTCACATAAAGGAATGTGTCATGCATGATTGAAAATGAGAGAAGGCTCATTTATAGTTTTTTGAAATTGTAAACTGCAATAGTTTTCCTTCTGTTTTTTTCACCAGTAGTATTATTGTGATCTAAATTATTATTTTATTACATCACATTTCATATAAATTTATTTTACAATTCTGTAACATATTTAATTTTACATTTTTTATGTATTGCTATTTAGGCATTAGAAGCAGAAATTCATGCTCATGAGCCACTCATAGCTTCAGTCGTAAGCAAAGGAAAACAAATGATACGAATTGGTCATTTTGCAGCTGCTGATGTGGAATCTAAATTGAATCAGTTGCAATCATCATTACAACAGCTGAAAGATCTTTCAAGCATTCGCAAATTGCGCTTACTTGATGCTGTTGAGTCTCAGACTGTAAGTAATGTATCTTTATAATTAAATCACAAATTAATCTGCTTTTGCAGCAAAAATGAAATTATAAATCTTTATACTGAATATTTTATCATTGATTTATAAATAAATCCATTATAAGAGGATTGTACTTTATATTTGTAATATGGAAATTATAAAACCATGTTTATTATTTACCTTATTTTCTAAAATTTTCCTTCACTGGCAGTGCTAAAAAATTAGCAGCAATGAATTAATGGCAAATTAATACAACTTGTTATTCAAATTATTTGTCATTTATTTATTCCTTAATATTTGTTATGATTGATCCCCCTCCCATCTTTCAAAATAGTTAACTTTTATCATATTTCCTTTCAACAAAATTGGGAGGTGATGTGATGTATATTATAATGAATTAATCAATGAAAAATGTGTAATTATTTTACTGCTACCTTGAACAGTTAAGTACAGAGTGTCACAGTTTAACTGCTCTAAGATTTTTCAGTTATTTTAGTTTCTAAAATCATGTGTTCTAATTTATGGAAAATTTATAACAACATGTTTACAGCAAGAACGGTATATTAAAACATTTTATCTTATAGTTCTATTCTGAGGCTGCTGAAGCTGAATCTTGGATTCAAGAACGCAAGCCACCTCTAATAAGCCCAGACCTTGGAAAAGATGAAGACTCTGTTCAGGTTGTAGATTTAGCATAAATTTAGTAACAGGCATAATAGTTTTGAACCCATCTCCTTTTTCTTTTAGTGTTGCATGACATTTATATTGTTCAAAACAGTACAGTAATTTTTTAGAACATATTAAATGAAGTTGTAGATATTTATTGCCTATGATTACCATTCTGAGTTTATTTGTTTGCTTATATATCTCTAATCTAAAAAATTAGTGCAAATTTTAAAAGTTACAGTTTTAATATTATTCAAATAATTCCTTAACTCTTACATTTTTAAATAATATGGATTGGTATAAATATATAAATATTCTTAATGAAAACCTAAAAGCGTTTGCAAGAAAACCTGAAAAGCAAAATATGTTCAAGATCTATCAAGATAACGAACCCAAACATACAGCCCTAAATATCTGCTTGTAGTGATTATATGACTGCTTTAAAAGTTACCAAAAATACTCCACATTCTCCTGACTTAAGTTCTATTGAATATGCACATAGTGAATTGGCGCAACGAATAAGGAAACATAATAGTTCTTTGAAAGTTCTACTAAAATCAATTCTTACAGAGGAAAGGAATAAAATGAAACATTCTTACATGAAACAGTTAGTTGAATTCCTGCCAAATCGCATAAAAAGTGCAATTTGAGCTTATAAAGTATTTCTCAAAAATTAGTGCAAATTTAAAAAGTTATAGTTTCAATATTATTCAAATAATTCCTTTACTCTTACATTTTTATAAAAATTGTTATTGCATGTATATAAATAAAACATTTTTCTGGGGGAATGCAATATTGATATTATGTAATGTAATGTTAAAATTAAAAATTGAGCACAAAACTTTTCTGCTACTACCTGGTTATTAAACTTTACTTTATTTCAAATGCAGATGTAGCAAAAATGTCAAATTAAAATCAATACAAAGTACTACATTAACTAAATAATGCAATTTTTATAGAATGCATTTGTTATTTTCAAATATGTTATTTTTTAATGTGAAATTATAATGTAGTATATAAGAATGGTAATTTACTATTTATGATTTACAATATGAATCATAATTAAGTAGTTGCTCATTTGGTACCATTTGTGTTAAAAAATTGAGGTTTATTTAATGTCTGTTAGAGTTATTATTTCTTGCTAATTAATTTTTAATTTCCTAGTAATAATTTAAACTGGTAAATTATCTTTAAAGGGGTTTTAAATATTTAAAAGAAAGTTTACAGTTGTTTAATTCTGGTTCTAATATTTTTAAAAAGAAAATAAGTAACATTATATCAATTACTTAACACTGCATAGCTCCCAGTTTGTTGGGTTTTATTGGGAGATTCTTGTTTCTTCATTATGCCTCCTGGTGTTCTGGCAGATCAGTAAGTCTTCCAGCTTAGTCTTTACTAATGAAAGAGTTTTTCAGCAAAAAAGTAAATTTATTGAATAAAAATTAAATTGCTCATATTTAATTCCACTTTATCTAGCGGTCTTCATAATTTTTCTTATTAAATTTTATTTGATTTGAATTGTCTTAATCTGCTGTAGAAATTTGTAGAAGCTTTCAGATCACTAAGTCTCCCAGCTTAGTCTTTTCTAATCAAAGAGTTTTTCAGAAATAAAGTAAATTTATTGAATAAAAACTGAAGTGTTCAAATTTAATTCTCCTACTTCTAGTGGTCTTCATAATTTTTCGTATTAAGTTTTATTTGATTTGAATTGTCTTAATCTGCTGTAAAAATCTGTAGAACGTTGTATGAAGATTTACTCCACATTAAATCACTAAATATATTTATTTTACATCAGCATTTGGTATATTATTAAGTTTATTCATACAAAGGTATGTACATTAATTATTCATTTAATTTTCATCATGTTTAAAACTTTACTTTCTTCTTCAGGAAGTTTCTCACAGTAAACGTGTAAGAAAATTACAAAATAAAGTTAGCCAAAGAGCATCAGATTTAGATTATATAATTAAATATTAATGTATTTTACATCAGAATCATATTGAATAATCTGAATCATGCGTTGTAAAGCAAATTTTAGTCAGTTTGGAGTTCCTTTGAAGGGGTGCCTTCACTCAACATGAAAACCTAGTGGAAACTCCTGGTTTTTGCTATGAGAACCTTCTCTTTTTTTCATATTTCAAGCTTGACAACTGTACCATTAAAATTATTTTGAACAGCTTTTAGAACTTGAACCTTAAAAGAGCAAAAGTTAAATGTAATCATTTTGGTTCAAAGCTGATTCTGGATTACAATGTCAAAACTTGAACATTTCATTTTCAGACAAAAGATAAAGGAAGGAACAATTTTTAAAGTTATATAATAATAATAATAATAATATCTATTTCTATTTTCAGTCTTTAATGAAGAAACTTGATGGACTTGAGAGAGATATTCATAATTTTAATAACAACATTATAAAGTTAGCAAAATTGAGCCAGGGGCTCATAGAAAGAGGTCATTTTGACAGTGAAAATATACAGAAAAAGCAGGTAAAATATTTGAATAATTTTTATTATGATTACTAATATTTTGATTTTATAGAATTTTTTCTCTCTTAAAAGTGTAGAAAAACTATTTCAATCGTAATGTTTAACATAGTTATCTAAGATATAACATTCATTTTATGAATTCCATAATAATTAATTATCAACACCTTTTGCCCTCAGTACTTAAATTGTGTGCTTGAGGCAAATTATAAACCCAATTTTTTTTTCTCTATAATGTAGAAAGAGGTTGAATCAAGCTATCTTGAGCTGAAAAATCTAGCCGAAGAGAGGGGTTATCGACTACAAGAGAGTAAAAGATTCTTTAATTTCATGAGAGATGCAGATGAGGTTGCTGCATGGATACAAGATCAAATGATTATAGCAAGTTCCGAAGATTATGGCAAAGATGTAGAGCATGTAGAAGTAAGTGTTATATTTTTTTCATTTATATGTTTGCTTTTAAATAAAAGTAATCAAAATTTGATTTGTTATTACTTATAATTCTTCAAAATGTTAAATTAAAAAATATATAGTATGTATGTTCTTTTAGATACTTATTCAAAAGTTTGAAGGATTTCTCAGTACTCTTCATTCAAATGAAGACAGAGTGGCTAATTTAGAAAATTCTGCTACAACACTTCTGAAGGAAAACCATCCAGAATCACAAAAGATAATGGCCAGAAATGCTGAAATTGCTCATATGTGGGAAGAGCTTAAAGAATGTGCTCAATCAAGACAAGAAGTCAGTTACTTAGCTTATTCGTTAAATATATATTTTGGAAAGGACTGATGTTAACTTTTTGTCATTTATTTCCTTGTATGATTTATTTATTATTTTATCATTTGTCAAAAGTAATTTTTCATTAAAAATATGTAATTAAAAAATTTAATTTTAGGTTTTAGTAATTATGAAGTATTTTCAATTTGAAATTTTTCAATAATTTTCTTTAATATGAAACAAAATTAAACTATTTTTGTAATATTAGGAACATAATGCTTTAATATTTAAACAGACAAAAATTAGATTTTCTTAATTTTAATATTTTCTTTTAAACATCTGCCTAAATAAATCCTTAAATTAAAATTGGTATTTTATGGTTAGCAGTATCCCATATCATCAAAGTTAACTGTTGGCATGAAACAAAACCTAACTAGAGCTAGGAATGGTAATCCTAAGGATTTTTAGCTTTGTGGAAAGAAGAGCAAAATATAAAAATCAGAGACCAAAGTTTATTAATAAGGTCATTAGTATGATTCGCCTTCACATTCTGGTTTACCTTTCCCATAATTCTGGCTGTATAAAATTAAGGGAAAAAACATGCAGTGTAAAAATAGTATATGCCTGTGGAATCTAATGTTGCATTTATGTCTGTAAGATGCATAAAACATTTTACTAAGCAGAAATAATATATAGCAACTTCAGGCTTTAATAACTCTATAATTAAGCTATGATTGGGAAAATTGTAATCTGTTTTGGTGTAATGGTGGTATTGCCTTTCGCTTCTCAAGTAGTATAACATCCATTTTAACATGAAACATCATGTATATATATAATCGTCTACATTCAATTTCATATATATTCAACTTGTGATTGACTGAAGTAGTACCAGTGACAAGATCCATGGCCAGCTCAACATCATGGTTAATATGAGGACAGGAGAACACCAGAAAAAGGTGTAATTCATGTTATAAGTAACAGAAAATTTCTGTTAATGGTTTACCTTCATTTTCAATTAATTTAGTCTGGAGAATAAATTCATCTTATTATGTTAATCACTGATGTACTGTGTATATAAAACAAAATGGATGAAGTGTAACTAACAAGTTAATCTGCATGCCAGTGGTAACCACACACATAACAATTATTCAAGCAGCCATTTTATTGTATTCCAAGTTCCAGTGGCTTTTATAGAAAAATTATGATTATTATTTTTTTTTATCTTAAACTCATTTATAAAATTTGTGCTTGTGGAATTTTCCTGTTATAGATGAAAAAGAGTTGACATTTGTGTAGGAGTACAGTATTTCCTGCAAAATCACTAAAGAAATAATGGTTTGAATCTTTTTTCAAAGTGATCCCTATGAAATTTCCACCATACCAAAAATAAAAAACCTGTTGTAATTAGGTTTAGTGATTATTTTTTTAAATAAATCTGTAGTTGAAACATAAATATGCATGTAATACATAATTTTTCACATTAAAAGTAATTGTTATTTTTTTCCCATAAAAGCTGCCAAACTGCATCAAGATGGTTGTGATAATGTGTAGATAGCGAATAATATTTACAAGAGAATTTGAACAAAATACTTGACTTAAAACTATGTAAAAAAGTTGTTTAGAATTTTTTTACACATGTAATTTCATAGGGTTGCCCCGCTACCGGGGAAAAGTCGGGGAATTCGAAAATTCACCAAAAAAGTCAGGGAATTTAAATATTTTGGTCGAAATCTGGAAAAGTCGGGAAATTTCATACAGGGATTCCCCCAAAAAAGGCAGCTGGCATAGAGCCAATTTTCGCAGCTCCAATCAGATTGTCTTTTAGAAAGACAAAGCAAGTTTTGAGTAATTTCAAGAATCGGGATACTCATATGCGCATGTGCAGTACATATTGAACTAAAGAAATACGTATTCTTGTATAAAACAAAATCGGTTTAACCATAGTACATGGTACCATGGATAGTCTCCATACCTATAGTCTCCATTCACGGGATTTGGCGACATTATGATGAGCAATAAAGGGATTTTTTTGGTGTTGGCGGCAATTTTCAAAATCATGCCATGGCCGCGGTGTATAGGATTTTGCAGCAAAATCTTTTAAACATTTTTTTTCTTTTTAATAAGCGCTTTATTTGTCATTTTGCGGTAAAATAAAAAAAAATATTAATCAATCATCTAGGCTAACCAGTGTATTCGCCAGAATATCATTGATTATTGTAATTCAGTTGTTATTTTCATGTTATTCATATCCTTGATTGTTGCTTCTTTCCTCTAAATTTATTTATTAGTAGTAAATAATACTTTCAAATTTCAGGAAATTTTTTCTGGCATAATCCTGAAACTAATTCTAGCATTATGATGACATAACATCACGAAATTTAATGCACATACTTTTTGCTTATGTATGCTGCTAAATAAACATAAAATACCTGAATTTATTTTAAAATATCATTAAATAGATTTCTTTCTTTCGTTTAGCTGCAAAATGTCTGCAAAAAAAGATATTTTTTAATCCACATTGGGCAGATTCTAATCTCAATCGTCAGTGGAGAAAACAACTCTTATTATATTTATAATAGTAATGCTTTGGGGATTATATATATAAGCCATGTTGCAATAGTAAAATTTTTGTATTTTCAAGTGGTACCATAATTAGTTTACCTCTTAGCACAGTCCAAGTGCATTATGCGAATAGACTGGAATTTTCTTAAAACACACCTGGAAAACCTTGAAAAGTCAGGAAATTTCATTCTCCTGTTTGAGTGGCAACCCTGATGTAAATTAATAATATTGAATAGATGAATCATAGCGATTTTTGTAGCATACTTTTTTAAATAAACTTTTTGTTTTTTAATAGGACCAATTAATCTGCCCATGATTAATCAAGAGTTTAGTGTAACACTTAGCTTTCTTAATGATAAAATAAAACAAAAAATTCCTCTCAAATTCAAATTGAACCACTGCAGAGCATCAACTTCAAAATATTATTCATAGAGATAAATATACCTTGTTCACAGTTGCAGAGACATTAGGTTATTTTGGAAGAAGAAGACGTGAAAATGAGCAATGGCCTCGCCGGTACTCGAAGCATGGACCTCTCAAAAACAGACCATGAAGGCGAGGGAAATACCTTATATACTCTCCCTTTTAAAGGGCAACTGGGGATTAAGGGACCCAACCGCTAAATCCCGGTGATAGAGAATCATCATCCACCACTTACTTTAGTTTGGGTGCCATTTGTAGAGACATTGAGTTATATTGGAAGCAGAAGACTTAAAAAATGAGCATTGTTGTCACTGGGATTCGAACCACGGACCTCTCAAAAACGCACCAAGCATGCTGACCACTATCCCACGAAGGCATGTAAAAAAGGCAGGAGAAATACCTTATACAGTTGTATTTAAGGTAATTCTATAAATGTGAGGTCTTGGCAACAGAAACTGAGGGAAAAAAAAAGAATGGTAGTAACCCTCAAACCAGCATTTATTCTGTAAACTTTTTGCAATACAGCTTGATCTTCCATTGTAATAATATTTTGGTGCTGCATGAATAATGAAATTCAATTTCATTGTGTGTTTCCTGAGGAAAGCTTAATATTTTTGTCTTTGAGCAAGCACTTACTGTGACTTATAAGTATGTCAAGTGTGAAATTGCATAATCCATATTGATTGATTCTTTGTTAATAAATAAAAGTAATAAACCCTATACTTAACCAAAAAAGAAAGGGGGGGAAAGAAAAGTAACTGGATATGTTAAAGGAAAAATTTGTGGTCTATTTCATTCTTCTCACTCTTTTGTGATGATATCACTGGATAACTCTTTTGCTTTGAAATAAACAGGTTATATTTGGCATTTTAGCATGCAAATTGTTGTCTTGTTAACTGAAAAATACTTTGAAAGCATTGTGTATGATATTAAATATACTTCACACATTTTTAATTATTGGGAATCTTTTTTTTTCCTAAATTCCTTCAAGTCTGTGCATAAATAGCTCTTAAAAATTGAAACTGAAAGCAGTGTATAAAGCAAATAAATTTCTAAGATGCTGTTTATAGAATTAAGTCATATAAAAATTTTAATTATTATTTGTTAAAATTATGAAACCACACTTTTATAGGCTTTAGCTGGTGCAAAGCAGGTACATACATTTGACAGAAGTGCTGATGAAACAATCAGTTGGATACATGAAAAAGATACTGTATTGTCCAGTGAAGATTTTGGGCATGATTTGGAGACAATTCAGGCTCTTGTCAGACGGCATGAAGGTTTTGAGGTATGATTGTAACTCTTAGTTTACTTAGGTCGTAATACTTAATTAGAAATTTTAGAAATAAAATAGTATTAATTTCTTCCACAGCTTCTGTGACACTTTTCAGAATTATCTTTGAAATTTGAAAACATGTAGGATTTGAATGCTCACGTTACCCTTATTGATCATTTATATACAACAGTTAAGTTGTAAATGTAGCTTTTATTAACGTCTCTTGAATTGCATGTAAAATAAAAGTGCCACTTGCTTCAGAAATATTTTATCACAAGTAATATCTTCAATCAAATATTAAGCTGTTAAAAATGAAAAATAAATATTATTATTCAAAATATGTAAATGTTTTAAATTTTATAATAGAATAGGAAATATCAGTTTATAAATCTAAAGAAATAGTAAATGCCTTATTTGCATTAAAAATGTGCTGATATTGATAGTTATTGTTCCTTTCATAATTTTTATTTTATTGCCTGCCTTCAGAGAGATCTTGCTGCAGTAAAGGAGCAAGTTGTTGCTTTAGTAGAGGAAGCACGAAGATTAGCTTCTCAGTTTCCTGATGCCAAAGATCATATTGATGCAAAGCATGAAGATGTTGCTGAAGCTTGGAATCAGCTCTTGGAAAAGTCTGCAGAGCGAAAAGATAAACTCCAACAAGCTGAAAAGTTGCAAGCATATTTTGATGACTATCGAGAACTCATGTGAGTAATTTTATATTATTAATACGCTACTGTTTTAGTAGGGTTATACTTTGAAAATTTGGAAATTTCAGATCCTGAAGATGTATTTGGTTGTAATATTTGTCTTCTTGTATATATTAAGAATATTATAATAAACATAATTTCATTTGGCTGTGTATAATGATATCACAAGTATGCCTATTTTACCACAATAAGAGTGATTCTTTTAATTGGATGTGCATCCTTCTGTTCATGATTATTTAAAACTTTTCTTCCTCCCCCTTCTCTGAATCTATTGAGTTTAAGTTCTTCCATTTTTTTATGTTATCTTTATGGCAATACATGTAGAATATGAGAATCATGCTACTACATAGGACAAAAAGGTTTATTCGCTGCATATAATATGTGCAATGTGCCCGTAAATAGTTGGAGATTAAAAGCTCTGTATATTTTAATTTATATATTGTATTTAATGAGATTAGTAGAATTTTCATATTTATAGTAAATCCTTTTTTTTTTCCCCAGGGCTTGGTTAAGTGAAATGATGGCCCTCATAACTTCGCATGAATTAGCTCGAGATGTCAGTGGTGCAGAAGCTCTCTTAGCACGTCATAAGGAATATAAATCTGAAGTAGATACGAGATTAGAGAATTTTAATAAATTCTATGAAACAGGCGAGACTATTATTGCATCTGGTCATTTTATGGCTGAAGAAATAAAAGATAGAATTCATAGACTCAAAGCTGCATTTGCACAGCTCCAAACAACATGGGAAAAGAGGCAAATTATCTATGAACAAAACTTAGATGCCCAGGTTAGATTTTTTGTTATCTTTTAAATTTTAAATGACACTTCTTGAGGTAAAAGAAAAATGTTATGTTTCGTATATTAGTTTTAGAATTCAAATATTTGCATATAATTTATTGAAGATTTTTAGGGCATAATAATTACAGATACTGAGTTATTAGGTGCTAAATGATGTAACTTGAATACCCAAGTTTTAAAATGCTGTGTCTAAAATTAGTTGAGAAATGGGTGGGATATGTAATAGATTCTTTTTAAATTAATAATTAATGCATTAAGTACTGAATGCAGATTGTCTTTAAATTTAATAATTTGTGTGTATCCATAAAAAGTAGTCTTTCTCAAATCATTATAAAATAATTTTCTTTTAATTTTGTGGGGGGGGGGAAAGAAAATATGTAATTTTAAAAGGGAATAGGTATATGTAAAATTATAAGAATTTAGTGAAATAAAATAAAAGGTGGAGTTCTACATATTTGTTTAAAAAAATCTGTGGAAAATTTTTATTCAGATAGTTTAAAAATATTTTTATTCAACGTACCAAAAAGTATGCAGTGGTACATATAACATGGTGTAAGCCATATGTTTTTATGGAATTAATATTTTATTACTTAAGTAATTAATATGTCAGATAATAGAACAGTTGACTGCTTATATAAAATTAGTAGCAAAATTATAGCAACAACAACCAAGATATCTTGTTAATAGTAAAATGTTTTCAAATAATATAAATTTTGATTTTCATATCTCCCCATATTAAAAAATGCACATCATTATTATAATCCTGGTGATTGCAAAATAACAAACAGAATTGAATTTAAATGATAATACCCTGATAAGATGGTAGATGTATAGTTCCCTGTTTTGTTTAATTGAAAAATCCAGGATTGCATCTAATCTGTATTAGACCTTCAGATATCCATTAAATCAATTTAATATTATTCTTAGTTTGTTAAGAAAAAACAGGTCACTAAGATTATTATTAAAAGCATTATTTGAGTTCTTCAAAATTATGTTAATTGAATTTTTATGGTCATTTTATTAATATTAATCATAAAATTTTCATGAGATTAAATGTATGATTAAAAGTTTTTAGAAAGGAGAGAGATTGGCATAGCTTAGATACTTAAATTGGAAGGTTAAGTTAGTAACAGAAGATTTTTTTGTTTAATTTTTCAAGGAAAAATACATGATAAAAAAATGGATGAAAATGTAAAATCTTCAGTCATGAACATTAAAGTGGCGTATACACACACACATACATCTATGTGTATATTACTATTCATATTTTATAAATAACTTCACAGTGATAAAATTCTTAAATGAAGTTAAAAGCATCATAATCTTCAGTGTTCATTACTAGACAAGAATTTTAATGAAAATAATTAATATTGCTTTAAAATAATTTAGGAAGTATTGCCCTCCTTTTTTGTCAAAAGTTCATAATAGTGGTGAATCAAAAGTGCAGCGGAAACTGAAAATACAGGATTCAGATTATCAATAGATTTTTCTCATTTTAGAAATCCATAACGCATTGTTATGGTTGCATTTCCTAGAAGGTACAGTTATGTATCATTATGTCAATGTGAAATTCTCTGCAATAGAAAAGATCTGATATTATGTAAGTACATGCCAATTTCAGTATATTTTCAGTTAGGTGCTGTGTATATTTGTATTATCAAAAACAGTCAAATTCTGAAATAACTTTAAGAATAGAATTCTGAAATAGCTTTAAGAATAGAATTAAACTAATCTTTTTCACATGTGTTTTGTGTTATAATTATAACGATTTTATGTATGATATACAGTCAAATCTGGTTAATTGGACCACCGGATAATCGCACTAGCCACTTTTTCGGACCGAATCCTAAAGAACCAAAACAAATCCTATGTACAAAAGCCTAATATTATTCACTTATTTGGACCAAAATTCTGTTTAATGAGACCAAAAAGTATGACAGCACATAAGAAACAGAAGCCATGAGTCAGTCGTGTACAGCAGATGTACAGGTGGTTTGCGAAATATAGGAGATCTGTAGCTGTGCTTCTAAGGAGAATGCTTTATCAGAGGTCAGGAATTCCTAAAGTGCATGGCAAGAGCAAAAGTAGTGGGAGGTGAACATGTACACCATTTTCTTTGACCTTTCTTAAAACAGAGCCACCAGTAGCCGCTAGTGAGATTATTGGTCCCACTGTGTCTCCGATTTTCAAGGAGATGAACAATAGAGTGTCCAGCTCCACCTGAAAGGAATTCCTAGCTGTCAATCATGATTAAAGTTTACACGAGAAAGCTATCATTTCACCACCCTTTTGAGATGACTTTAGTGGCAAAGCTTTGAATAGTGAGCATTTCAACTCCCTCTTGACCTCAACATCTTGAACTTGAAACACCAAGGTTTCTTCAGACCACTTTAGTCAGTGAACTGTGTATGTGTCTTGTCTCCTCTGCCAAAATGCCACAACGGGACTTGACATTAGATGAAAAAATTGGTGTCCTGGATAAGGTCAAGCAACAACCACGAAAAACTGGTCAACGTTGGTTGGTGGAAATTACCAGATTGCCAAAGACTACAATTTCGCTCTTGATAAAACAAGAGAATGAGCTGCGAGAATAATGGTCAGAATGTGAAGGACAAGGAGGAACTTCCAAAAAACGGAAGCGTGAAGGCAAGGATCCAGATGTCGATGAAGCCCATAATGAATGGTTTGCCATTGTTACTGGATGAGCTGTGGAAGTAAGCAGCCCAACGTTAAAATGCAAAGCAGAAGAACTCACTAAAAAGCTGGGCCATGATGACTTTAAAGCTACGGATGGTTGGTTGTCTCGATGGAAATCTAGACATGACATAAAATTCAAGAAAGTATATGGCGAGGAAGAAAGTGCTGATAGTGCAGGTGCTGAAGACTAGGAAATCAACAAAACTGCCCGAGCTTCTTCAAAATCTTTCAGCAGATGACATCTACAATGCTGATGAAGCTGGGCTGTATTATCGTGCTACACTAGACGGCTCATTAAGTTACAAACATGTTGCACTCTCTGGCTCCAAAAAAGCGATGGACCGTGTAACTGTCTTGTGCTGTTCAAACATGTCAGGAACGGACAAGAGGAAGCTGTTGGTTATAGGAAAAAGCACTGACGGTTTACCAGTCGTATGAGCAGAAATGCGTTGATGACATCTGAACTTTTTAAATAATGGCTGAATGATTGGGACAGAGAGCTACAACACCAGTTGAGAAAAGTGCTGCTTCTTCTTGACAGTTGTGCAGCACATCATCATTTAGATTTTTTGAGGAATATTCAACTGAAATTTCTACCTCCCACGACCAGAGCTTTGGTCCAGCCGATGGACATGGGCTTCATAAAAAATTTGAGGACCCTTTATCATGCAAGGTTGATTAATTACATCCTTGATGCAACTGAAGAAAGTTTGCTGACCTCATCAGCGAAGTCAGTGCATAGGTCAACATCATACAAGCAGTTACATTTGTGGCCGACAGCCGGCAAAAAGTGGGCAGTGAGACAATTCAGAACTTTTTTTTTCTCTGTGGCTTTAATCACTTGGTTTTGAAGATGGATGTGGACATGCTCATTGAAAGTAAAAATGATGACAACATGTGGAATTCCAATAGGTACAAAATTACGAAGAATTTTTATCCATCGACAACGAGCTTCAATGCTATGATGAAAATGAAGATTACAACGCTGCAGTTGTTATTTGAGTTGCAGCTAAACATACAACAGCATTGGAAGACCAAAAAAGTGATGATGATGCCGCTAATAAGTTGGTACAAGTGACAACACAGGATGCGAGGAAATGCATTGAAACTTTGTGTCGGTATTTCATGCAGGAGAGAAATGAAGGCAGTCCCATTGCTGCATTAGATGTTTGTGGCGATTTCGTTCACGTGCAGTTCATCAAGAGAACGCATCAGATCACATAGGATAAGTTCTTGAAATGTTGACTGGAACTTGGTAAGAACTTGTTTTTATTGTGCTTTGAATGCTGAGTATCGTGGAGATCGTTTCTTACAATTTGTTTCTAAATTAATTTTCTCAATGAAAAAAGTTTGACTGTAGTTCTTGTTTGTACATGATGTTCGCCATATGTATGTACCACACAATAAATGTCATAGTTACATTTAGTACATGATTTACATGTACATTTACTGTTTGCTACATATAGCATGTCCTGCCTTACAACATATGTTCGTGTAATCAGACCAGCCGGTTATTAGGACCAAAACGATCGCTTCCCGATGTGGTCCGATAAACTGGAATTGACTTTATATATATTTACCATTCTTTTTTTTCGAATGAAACAGAATTTTGCTTTGTTGTAAGTTTCTTTTTTTATTTTATCATCAGATTTTCAAAAGAGATGCTGAAACACTTGAAGCATGGCTTCAAAGCCGCGAACCAATTTTATTTGATAAGCAGTATGGTGATTCAATTTCTGCTGTTGAAGAACTAATAAGAAAGCATGAAGATTTTGAAAAAACTATAGAAGCTCAAGAAGAAAAATTCCTTGCTTTGAAGAGAATTACAAAGGTAAAAGCATTCCTCATTTTAAGAATATCTTCTTCTTTCTTTTCTCTCTTAAATTTTTAATTATACTTTAAGGTTTGAGCTTTAGTAAGGGATCAAAACCAGAGGCTATTCATCTGTGGAAGGGTATACAGCAAGCACTCGGAAGAAACTGCAACTGCTAAACTAGTTGAAATTTTTTTGCGAGTTCTGCTTGACGTATTGCTTCTTTTGAGGGGGGTGAGGGATCAGGATTTAAGCATTAAGCATTCTCTTCCAAGTAATAAATACACTTTTTAAGAAAGCTTTTTCCATAGAGAAAAATAGGTACATGAAAAGAGAATGTAGTTCTTAAACTTTATTCACAAAATTTGTTGCATGATAAATTAATTTTTAATTCTTGTATTACGTTTTGTAGCCTAAATACAGGTGCAGTTTCTGCTGTCTAAAATATTTTATTGTGCAAAAAATATTCAAATACAGCTCCCTGCTTCACATTTCATGGACCTTAGTTAAATTTTCTAAAACAGACAGATAAATTAAGAATAAGACTTTTTAATAAAATTATTATTCTTATAATCCTGTATCTTTTTAATAATCTCTCTTTTTTTTCCCATAAGAAAATTCACTTTGATATTTAAGTTGTTTTTCCCTTTTGGTTTTTCCTGCCTTAGTGTATTTAATTTAATTTTCCAACATTGTGTACAGGTAGTACATTCGTAATGACAAATTAACTTGAATTTAATGTTTAAGCATTTTTACTGCAGTATTTCAATTTATTGTATTGTTTATGCCAAACCTATAAATGTGTTAAGTAATTTTAACAGATGTATAATATTTCCAGCACTGTATGACAGTGTTCAAGAAGAAACTCTACAGTTTTTTTATGCCTGTAAAATAATATTATCACTGTTACATGTAAAAGAAAATTATGTCTGATTTTAACCAAAGAATAACACTGATTGATATATAGTAACGAGAAGAGAATTTGTTTCAGTGTAATTTCAAAGACGCAGTTGCGATAAAAAAGCTGTAACACGTTTCATACACTTAGTTGCCAAAATATTAGATGACGCCTTTTTCTAACATAGTCTGCTAGTGATTTAACAGACAGGAATTGCTTATATAACACATACTTAGTCTTGAGAATAAATATGTATCAGTACAATTAGTGTAAAAATAAGTAAGACCAAAGATTGAGTGAATGTGGGCTCAAGAGCACCAAAATGAACCTTTCCTAATTAGAAACAGTTGCTTAATCCAACGTATCTTATTTTCTACTTTATCGTATGATGGCAAGATCAAAATATGGACCAAATAGAAAAATTCAGGAGCCTTTCTTACCTAATGATAAGTTTTTAGGCTTGTGATGGTGATATTATGGTCTGAAAAATGTGTTTCTGAAGTACAGAAAATTTCTTGACTTGCCTGTAACTCTGAACATCATAGCTTATCCTAGGCATTGCAGATTGTGCTAATTCATTTTTCGTTATGATATTCCTTTGTTGATGCTGTTGATCAATAGTGGCAAGAATATTGTACCTTCTTACCATGCACTCATGGTCTCAAAATTGTTTTAAAAATGTAATCTTGACTTCAAATTGTTTCCATGGCCAGCTCTGTCTCCTGACTTCCACCCTATTGAGTATTTATGGAATGAAATGTAGAAGTATTAGAAATGCCATCATCTAGTTTGACAAAACTTACAGTTGCCATTATATCAGCATGGGCTAGTAATGAGTATGCTCAGAATATCAATTGTGGTCAAAGCTAATGTTAATCAGGAAATTATTAGCAGGTGTCAGTAATATTTTGGCCACTCAGTGTATATGTAAGTAGAAAATATTTTTACAAAAAATTCCATGATAAGTATCTGTTATATATTTATATGTTAACTAGAACATTAAATTTTACTACTTTGCCTTATTATTCCAAAATACTGGTGAACCTTTTATTATAATATTTTAAAATAATGATTATTATTTATTATGTTTTACTGTGAAGTGCTTTTGTTTTGTTTAAAAAAAATAATATTTTAAAAATTTTATCAGAGGAAAATCTTGAAAAAAAAGTTATGAATGAATTACAAATTAGTTCATTTTTTCAGTTGAAATTACTGTTTCATAAAATGAGTGCATTACTATTTCACATGGATTTTATTTTAATCTAGTTCTTAATAACTTTCATTTCTTTTCTGTTGCATTTATTACGCTAACTTGTCATTAATCTTTTAGAATGGTGAGTATTCTGTGTTATCTTATTTCCAGATTTAAACTTATTGTTTAAGAACTGCTCATTATTCATCATTTATTTTTAATCCCTGTCTAGAAATTCATTAAGTGTTTTGGAGAGCTAAATTAACTGTTTAGAATTCTTATGGTTTTATTACTCTTTCTTTCTTTTTTCTTCTGTCATTAATCCTTATTTACTGGAATAAAATAATTTTTTCATATATTTTTCATATTGATGTATTATGGTAGTTAAATTTCCTTAATTTTGTAGTTGGAAGAAGCATTTGCAAGGCAAAAAGAAGAAGAAGAACGTAATAGGAAAGCCGAAGTGCAAAGAAAGGAACAGGAGAGGTTGGATGCTATAAAACGAAAGGAACAGAAGCGTATTTTGGAAGTGAGTATTGTTCATATGTTAAATTTTGCTGTTTATTTTATCCTTCTTCTGAATACTTTGATATCAATATAAATATTTTTAACAGGAAAGAAGAAGGGAAGATGAAAGGAGGCGTACACAAGAGATAGTTTTGAAGAAACCTGGTGAAGAATATGAAATTGATGGAAATGAGATATCACCATTATCATCCCCAAAAAATATTCCTGAAATTCGTCATCCTCCTGGTCTTTTCCGAGCATCGAGTCAGAAGAGTTTAGATGGAGATAAACTATCTGTTAAACGGGGTGAAAGTATGAGAGTTGAAGGCTTAAGTCCATGGAAACCAGAATCTCCAGCTCACATGAAACGATCTGAAAGTATGAGATTAGATGAAAGACAAAAGAAGCCAAAGCGAACTCCAAGCTTCACTACCCGAAGGCGCACTCAAAGTTTCCGGCGCCAAAGAACTCCTGCAGATTTACCCCCTGTTGAAATTGAAGGTTTTCTTGATCGTAAGCAAGAATTGCAGAGTGGTGGTAAAAGAGCTACTATTAGGTCCTGGAAAACTTACTATACTGTTGTTTGTGGGCAGCTTCTTTGTTTTTTCAAAGATAAAGAAGCTTTTGTGGATAACAATGCTGCTGCACCACCTGTGAGTCTTCTGCAAGCAAAATGCTCAAAGGCAGCTGATTACACAAAGAAGAAACACGTTTTTAGATTACAGTTAGTTGATGGAGCTGAATTTCTGTTTATGGCTCATAATGAGAAAATTATGTATGATTGGATGAATAAAATAGCATTCCATGCTGCTTTACCACCAAGCATGCAGTTAATGCGGTATGAAACTCGTAAAAGTAACAGTTCTGATAGTGTAAATTCTAGCCAAAAAGCATCAGTTGTTAGTGAAGATAGTACAGCTGGAGTACATGTTAATGATAATCATGAAACTACTTCAGCAACATCTAGCCAAGGATCAACACCTGAACTTAGACGTGCTATAATGTCACACACTGCAAACCAAGTAGTTACTGATAGATCTTCTCTATCAAGATCACATCCACCTCCATATGAGGAAGCTTTATTACGAGAAAAGCAGAAACCCCCAATTCCACCTCGAAACCTTCCTTCTCGACCTCTTTCAGATCCACCAAGTAGGCTAAATAGTCAGGAATCTTCAGTGTCTGTTAAAAGTCGTATTGAATTGTTCCAAAGTCAACAGCATGCTGTACCACCAGCCATAGCTCCTAGGTCATCATTCCCTGGTGGTAAGTTAAAAATTCCTTTTTTTTTCTAATCATAATTACCAGTTTGCAGTTTTATGGCTTTTTATTCCTGCAACATCTCGAGAAGGGGGGATATATGATTTTCATAAAATGCTCATTGGCAATTTTTGTCTTGAGCATTTTATATGAAAAGATGAGTATAACTTTTTTATTAATAATGGTAGATAGTCAAGATTATCACTGCTATATTTTTAAAGTAGAAACTTGCTTCTCATAATGTTTTCAAGCTAAGTTTGCTTTTGATATTTTTATCTTCAACTTCTTTTTATGAGCAAAACCATATTCTATTATTCAGTGTCAAATGGTTTGAGTTTCCAAATGTTCAGTGGTTTGAGTTAAATTTTTGTCATTAGTATGGATTCATATCTCCACTTTATATGCATGGTAATAAATACTCCAGAAGCAATTGAAATGTAAGAGCTTCCCTCTTTTGGAAATAAGTAATAACTCTGTTTTGAGAGAATAAAAATCCATTGGCAGCACATCTTTGGTTAATATAGTGTATGAATAATTATGATGATAATGTTAATAATATTTGTAATCACCATCTGCCTTAATTAGATGCATGTAATAATGTAGATTTTTTATATAGATATAATGCTATTGTCAGTTGTGATGATATATGAGAGATCTAAGTTTGATTAATTGTTTATCAACTGCAAATTTCACTGATATCATATTCTGAGTGGGGGAAATTTTATCATTCTACATTGACCTACTTTGAATTTATTTATTTAAAATGCAATAATTGATTATCTGTAGAATATGCCACCTAATTATTTTGTTTATAGTAACTCAGTATTGTTTTATGTATTTGGCATTAGATTATCATTTTATTGAGTATGCTGTGTATGTAATTATACTATCATCTGTTTCATTTCTAATAAAAATAACTCAAGTATGGTAAAATGGAATCATGTATGCTGCTATTTATAATTAAATATGATAGTCAAAATATTTGTTATGTATCACAATATTAACTTCCTGCATGAAAATATTTCATATTTAATCTTTAGAGAATTGTTATTTTGTATAAATAAATATATTTTATAGTTTTAATCATTAGAGAAATTTTACTTGAAAGGGTTTTAAACATTTAAAATATAGTACAAAGTTCAAAATCCGGACTCCAACATCTAGACCTCTAAATCACCAGCAGCCTCTTTCTTTTCTTTTTTTTCTTTCTTTTTTTTTATGATTTGCTTTCATCACCACATGATTATTAATACACTGTAGCTTTAGACATGATTCTCCAGCCATATCTAAACAATCTTTACAAAAAAAAAGTTAGTGATTGATTACCATGTAGAGATATTAGGTAATTTCAGAAGCAGGAATCATGAAAAATGAGAAACGCCTTCGCCGGGAATCGAACCACGGACCTGTCTGTTTACATCAAGCATGCTGACCACTACACTATGAAGGCATATGAAGAAGGTGGGAGAAATACCTTATATACTCCCCCTTTTAAAGAGTGACTGGGGTTTTGGGGACCCAGTCGCCAAATCCCAGTGGTGGAGGATCATCATCCACCACCTTTTTAGTTCGGGCACCAGTTGTATAGACATTAGGTAATTTCGGAAGCAGGAGTCATGAAAAATTAGCAACGCCTTCACCGGGAATCGAACCGCGGACCTCTCGGTTGTGCGTCAAGCATGCTGACCACTACATCACGAAGGCATGTGATGAAGCTGGGAGAAATACCTTATAACCAAAGAGCATGTTAATTTTTATATTGACATTATGCTCGGCAATGATTACAGTCTTCATTTAACTCTGAAGTCAAGTGTTGATGGGAAAAATTCAACCGAAATTTTTTTCCATGTGCAAAAAATAGATTGTAAATGATTCTTAAAGGCCAAAAGGTTATATTTAGTGCCATTTGAATTGAGAATAACTGATTTAATTAAAGTAAAACAACACGCTGAACAAATATTAATCTAGAAGTCAAACAACAAAAATCAGCATTATATTTGCAAATTTTCACAAGACTAGTTTTGATGGTTTTACCAAACCATCACCCTCAGCTGCCAAAGTTCAAATGAACGAGATAAGATATAGTTATAAGATAAGGATGGCTGGACAGGAGTTATAATACTGGCACCATCTATTAAGTGTAATAACTAACTAAGTGTAATAATTAATACAATTCAGACTTAACTTCATCAGCATGTGATAAAAGCAAGACAAAATTTAAGTTGCAAAATTTAGACAAAATTAGACTAAAACATGTCTTTAATAACCAATCTAATGATACATTGCCAGTAGCATATAATGGACACTAGCTAAGCTGTATAATGATTGCCTCAGTCAATGGATTTTTTTAACAAATGTGGAGAAGTAGTTATAAATGAAGGTGCTATAACAGAAGTTTTTCATTGTGATGACTATTCTCCAATCATCAATCAACTAATGGGAAATAACTAATAGCAAAATTTGTAGTATAGTTTTAAATCCTGAAAATATCACTACCAATAGAAGAAAGTGACAGAGAGGTTATTAAGAATGAATAAATTTTGATTGAGAATTTAGTGGAAATTAACAGTGCAGCAGTTACATGACTTGAACAACAAAAATTTATTGCTGCTGTAAAAGAAATTATATCTATCTATAAAATTAAAGAGAAAGTGTTGGGGAGGGGGGAACAAATTAAACAATTTTCATTGAAAATTTTTCATAGCAAGTGTTAAAAGCAAACAAATGAATAGTGACATTTTTTGGTAAATTTTGAATCCATAAAGGTCATAAATGCTTCATTTATTTCATAAATCACTATGCCATATTTTTAATTTTATAATTTCTACATGTCATCTTACTAAATTTAAACCATAGGTTCCCAACCTTTTTCGAACTGGTGCCCCCTTTTCTAGTGAATATTTCAATACCGCCCCCCTAGAGAAATAAGAGCGTACATAATGCATGTTGAAAACAAGAATTAAAAAAAAATTACTAATAGATAGCATGTTGTTGGAATTGAAAGGCTACTGAATTTCTTCATTATTCAAAAAGAAAAATAAAAGTTTTAGCTTACCTGTTATAAGGACAGGCAGGGGTTTTGATGATACGAAATAATCCATAATAAACTATTGCTTTCTAAATAAATAAATTGACAGTTTCAGAGAACACTCAAAAGGCATACTTAATTATTATTAAAAAGTGTTTTTATTAAAATTTAAAGGCATCGAATTTCTAACTTAACTAATGAGAAGGCTGAATTTGATGCATTTTAAGAAGCTTGTTAATATCAGGCTCGATTTTACTTAAAAACAATCGTAAATCGCCGCGTTCAGTAACATGGAGCCGATTTCTCTTTTTCGTTACCAATGTTGCTACAGCACTAAATCCACGTTCTGCTAAATATGAAGATGGGAATGCTAGCAGAAATCGTTGCACAATCGACCATAATCTTGGATACAATTGCGAAATCGACTTCTGCAGCCAAAATTCTTGGTAGCCATTCTTGAATTTAATTTTTAATTCCTCATTTGTCGTCAGTTCTATCAGTTCTTCTTCTAACTGAGATGGTCCTGCTGTGTTGACATTGGAAAAAGGATCCAAAACCCAGTCTGGTATGTCCATGTTTAAAATGTCCTCGAATCGTTCCTTGAAGTCATTGTAGAGGTTTTCCAAGTGCTGACAGTAAACAAGCAAGTCGTCGTGCTTGAATGATACTGCTGATAAACATGGGAAGGTATGGAATTCACGTCTGCCTATATTTCTTTTATATAATAGCAGTTTAGACACGAAAGCAGCAATGCTATTTTTAGTCTTAATCAAGTTTAAGTCTTCTCCTTGAAGTTGGAGATTGACATCATTAAACAATTTATAGAGGTCTGCTAAGTACGCAATATCGTTTTTTGATGCGATGAGGTTGTCGCGCAATTCCGTGTCTTTGTTTCCTAGGAACTCTATCACAGATTCAAACAGATTGTAAAATCGAGTCAAACAAGTACCTTTTGAAAGCCAGCGCACCTCTGTGTGAAGCAGCAATCGGTTGAAATCTTCATCATTTGCAATGCAAAGCTGACTAAATAATCTGTCATTCAACGAGTTACTTCTGATTTTATTAACTGCTCTTATAACATATTGCAGTGATGTATGGAGACGTTCGCTCAAATTTTTCGCAACCAAATGCTGTCGATGAATTACGCAATGCACAGCAAGCACGTGCGGAACTTTATTTTTTAAGCATGCTATGAAGCCTTTGTGACGCCCTGTCATAGCCGGTGCGCCATCCGTAGCAACCGACAAAATATTATTAAAAGGAATTTCCTTTTCGTCAAAAAACTTTTGCAGTGTATCAAATATGGTTTCTCCTTTTGTATCTGTTTCCAAATTGGTAGCAAACAACATTTCTTGACATATTTTTTCATCTTTGATAAACCTCACGTACGACAATAACAATGCTTCATTGGTTGGTAAAGTGGACTCATCCAGCTGAATTGAAAATTGACAAGTCTGCAGATAATTGCACAACGATTCTTCAATGTTTTCGGCCATCTCATCAATTCGTCTTTGCACAGAATTATTGCTCAAAGGAATTTTTCGGATAATATCTGTAGCTGGTTTATGGAGCACGGTGGTTATTACTTCTTTAACTGCTGGTAAAATTAAATCTTCCCCAATAGTATGTGGTTTGCCTGTTTTAGCAATCAACAATGAGATATTGTACGAAGCTCGAAGTCCGTCATCGTCTTGTTTAGAAGCTGATGAAAATAATTTTGATATAGTTGGCTGATTTTCAATCTTCTTTTTTATCTCTAGAAAATACACTGGTGTCCAAAAGTTAAGCATAATTGATAATTATGTGAATAAAGAAGGAACTGTTAATCAGAATGGCGGGAAACGTGATATTCGAGTGTAAAATGGTTATAAAATAAGGAAGCAAATCAAAAGAACGATAATAATTAATTTTATTATCCAAAGTAGCAGTTTGAAAGAAAACTGAGAATAGCAAGGGTTCACACTTTAAAGGAAAAATGAAAGAAAACATTAAATAAATTATTGACGCTGCATTTTAATAAGGCGTGTGGTCACCTCTGACAGCCAGGTACGCTGCACAGCGATTTACCATACTTGCTATGAGATGATGAATGAGTTGTGGACTCAAACGGTTCCAAGCTTCTTGGAGAGTTCTCTTCAGTTCTGTAACGAAGCTTGGTGGGTGCGAAAGGGCTGCAATTTGTCTCCCGAGCATATCCCATACATGCTCGATAGGATTTAAATCAGGGGAGTTCGCAGGCCACGACATGCTCTGGATGTTTTCCGTTTCAAGGAAGTCATCAACCAGAACCGCTCGGTGACACGGCGCATTATCATCCATGAATATGAAGTCAGGACCGACAGCACCTCGAAACAAGCGAACATAAGGCTCAAGAACTTCGTCTCTGTATCTTTGACCAGTCACAGACCCCGTGTCAAAGAAATGGAAGTCTGAGAGGCCGTCCATCATGATGCCTGCCCATACCATTACTTCCCTTGATGATGTCTCTCCGATATATTTCTTGGTTGAAAACGTGTTCCACGTTCTCTCCATATCGTTACCCGACGAGAATCAGTACTCAGACTAAACCGGGACTCGTCACTGAACATCACATTGGCCACTCTCCCACACTCCAATGTTGATGTTTCAAACTCCAGTTCAAACAAGCGCGTTTCTGCCCAGACGTGAGGGGAATGCCAACTGCTAGTCTTCTGGCATGCAGGCAAGCATGATTGAGTCTCCTGTAAACAGTTTGTCTCGAAATTCGTATGCCTGTGGCGACTGTGAGCGCCGAACCCAGTGCTCTGGCAGTACTGCCCCTCTGACGTCGCGCACTTATTACCAGATATCGGTCTTGGCGAGGGGTTGTGACTCTTGGTCTACCTGATACTGGTCGTCGGGTAACATCTCCCGTTCTTTAAAACCTCTGCCACAGTCTTAAGATCACAGACTGGTTCACATTCAGAATTCAAGACACTTCGGTTTGTAATCGTCCGGATTCCAGCATTCCAATGATTCTTCCTTTCGCAAACATCTCCAACTGACGTTTTTGTGCCATCATTCACCTTGTTTGATGGTTAACAACGTTCTTTTGCACAGCAGTTGCCCGAAACTTGTCTGATCTGCCTATGCTGCGTGAATCGGTTTCTCTGCGTTCCGACATGCGCAGGTGTTTCGCGAAGAACGTAGTCGACTGAAATGTTTCTTCTTCACCCAATTAATATCCGCAAGAAATTTGGAATAATTTTACGAATATTTACTCCATGTTTTTCGCGTTTTACAATTTATGCTTAACTTTTGGACACCAGTGTAGGTCATATCTCTGTCTTTCTTATCCGGATGCATTTTATTAAGATGATCTTGAAGCCTAGAAGGTTTCATCGCTTCATTCGAAAATGTTTTTTGACAAATAAGGCACAATGGAGATGATGGATTTGAGGGATTTTCGATAAATCCGTATTTTATATAATCCGCACTGTACTGCCTCCTCTTCTTTTTTGCTTCCGACATGGGTTTTTCTTTACTTATACTTGATCCAAGTTAAGGGAGCTGCAAGGGATACTGCCGGTTTAAATAATATAAGTTGAAGTAGCAAAATATTAAGGCAACGCCGTTTTCATCGTACGCAGTACATGCTGCGATGAACGATAGATAGTGTGAGCCTGAGTCTGTAGCATTCTGCGGGGCTGTTCTATTTTTAGCTACCTACAATTTTGATCGGGTAAACCACTGGCGACGATTTGTCTACTCCGCCGCCGCTTATTTCGGCGCTCTAATTTTTTCCCGCGTCCAACGTCGCCTACGCACTTTTACAGACTCTCTTAGAATACAGTTTAGTTGGAGATCTCGCTATCGTTGCCGCTTGTAAGTGGCATTTTTTAGTCCCAGTGACATTTTTTGTAAATGTTACGGCCAAAGCCCGAAATCGGCCAATTCGCATTTTGGCCAACGTTGCTGTAAACTTACCGGCGAATGTCCAATCTTTTTGTTGATTTCTGGCTTTGACCGGCCAATTTGGGAAAAAAGAAATCAAGGGCAGATGGTTTTACACACTGTTAAAAATGAAGTATTTAAAAATGAGTACTTCTGTGAGTTCAACGAGTAGAAACTATTCAGTGAACGCATATGCTGTAACAATGTGATAGTGTGAAGATTAGATTTGCGCCCTTCAAAATGACGAATTATATCTTAAGCAAATGCGTTGCGTATCGAGTATGAATACAGAGGCAAATTGAGTACTCAATTTGTCAACTACCTTTAAGGGTGATCCTTAGTCTTTTTCTGCTCCATAGACTCAATCTACCATTATCACATCAGGCTTTGGCCAAGAATTCCCAGCCACTTCGCGAAATGGCCGGGAAAAGTATAAAATACAATATTAATTGCAAGTATTTCGGACTTTGGCCAAACCTCCTGGCCAAAACGCGAACTGGCCGAACTTCGGGCTTTGGACGTAACATAAATATGTACATAAAGACAATAAAGATATATTTTTGCACTGAAGGCTTTTCCTTCTGATATTATGAACTCCGGTTCTACTGCTCCTTTCACTAAAATGGTGACCCTTTCAACAAAAGTCAACAGTTTTCTGCGACTTTTTGGAGTGCATCTCGCCAAATTGGCAAGACATGTTGCTAGTTTTAGCACATGCAGCCCCAGAATCGTACATACTAGAGAGGTATGTCTTTCTCTGAACAGGGAAGTCTCATATCGAAATTTTCGAACACGTGATAGAAATGAATTATCAGCGTGATTTTAAAGTCTTTTTTAGACTATATTTGGCTAATCTTTCAACGCCCCTCTGTGTCATATCAACGCCCCCTAATTTTCTCTGGCTTTTTTACCGCCCCCCTGAAAGCCTGAAACGCCCACAAGGGGGCGTTATCGCCCACGTTGGGAACCTATGATTTAAACTCATGATCTAATATCTGGGAAAATCTCCAATACGGAATACCTGAAGTCCCAAGGAGTCTGGATCTCAGACTTTGCACTGTATGTATAATTTGCTTAAAAATACTTTCCCTTATAAATGTACTATTGTTTGCAGTACATCATCATAATGGTACGGCTATATCCACCAATCGCAATTCTATTCATACAACTAGAGAGTTTCGTCATAGTATAGAAGAAAATTCAAGCTCTTACAGTGACAATGGTTGGTAGTTATATGTTTTTATGTAGAATTCACTTGTATTGAAATGTAAATGATTTATTTATGTTGATGATGTTTGCAACAAGAAAATAAGTGTATATTAAAATTATTTATTTATGGATCACTGCAAAGGGCAAATTGAATACTTACCCTCTGCAGTCAGCTTGACAGCTAGCAATTAGAAAAAGAATTTTAAAATGGATGTTACAAATTTATAAATGAATTGTCTTGTGGTATTTTTTATTAATGGTGAAGGAATGTAATTAAAATTTGTTCTCTTTTTGAAAATTTTTCTCAGTTGGCTGTATGTTAATAATGAGCTGTCCAAATTTCAGTCGATGTATCTCTTATTATGAATAATAATTTTAATTATAACAATATTTTATTTATATAGGGTGGCCATAGTTATTTTACCATGTGCAATAATTTCATTGTAACTTTAATATTTACAGTTATTTATCATAATATCCATATGTGCACCACTATTATCCCAGCACAGCTTGATATGCCTAAATGTCCTCCTACTCATCTGCTTTAACAGCTGTAATGTAACATGCTAGAAGGTTTTGAGCACACTTGCTCACAGAGTATCATTGTCCACGTACGCTTCTTCCTGATATGATTTGATGATTCCTCTCAGAACATTGTCTGGTGTTGTAAGGCCCGGACTTTGAGGAGACTAAGGATAAGGGGCTGGTGAATTTGGGCACCCATGTCCTATCCATTGGCCTAAGAACATTTCATTCAGGTGTTTACATACAGAAAGGGCAAAGCGAGTGGGAGCTCCATGTTGATATGCAACTATGTCATTGATACCCAAATTCTGCACTGTGGAAGAAGTCAGCCATTCAACATCTCCAGATAAATAATCTGGGTCATAAACACTTAAAGAAATGCAGATCATATATGTGTTCTTTAGTCATCCCTGCTCAAAGCATGACATATGGAGGATTGTTCTCAATTTCTTGATAAAAGTGTGGACTTTCCTTTGCCCAAATGAAGATGTTCCTATCCCGTGATATATAGTGCATTCATCAGGAAAAAGAATGCACTTCCGAACAGGTATGGTAGGGGAGGCCTCCAACAAGATCCTGCCGGTTTTGGTCATCATCTATTAGTTCATTGATGGCCATTGACTGGAATGCTTGCATGCTTAAGTCCATTTTCATGTGGAGTTACTGTGCCCCTTTTAATTCCAGGTTGTGTAACATGCTCTCTGGTTGAATTTCAGAGTGAATGCGTCCCTGATGAACTAACTTCAGCACATTTCCCTTCGGACTGATGGATGATCAGAGCAAGGGGCATCCAAAACTCTCTCTAGTTGAAATGCTTTCTTTTCCCATGTGATCAAAGCCTGACAACTTGGTGGCTCCTTACCAATCACCTGTGTCATATTTTCGTTAAGCACAGGAAGGCTAGACAATGAACTGGTCAATGTACAGACTCTCCTCCCCACACACATGTGAGCAGAAATCACATTGAAATTCATGTGAAGAGCATTTATTCCATACCAATGATCAGAATGGGAGGTTCGAATCTTAAATAATTTAGCATCTTATATTGTTGCATGCATTTAGTTCAGGTGCAAAGGGACTTGCTGCCCACACTGTACTTTAAAGATCATGCATATAATTCATATATTGTTTTAAAATGCCTTGTTATTTCTGAAATGACATTAATGGACATTTCTTGAAAGATTATGCAGAGCCAAATGCAATATCCCACTTCTGTTTATCAGTTAACTCTATAGTGGATTTGCATTGTTGCAGTCAAAATTACTTTGAGAATATGCAAAATTATTTCATGGGCTTCTCAAACTCTATGCATAATAGCTTGTTAGGAATTTGATTTAGTAGAGGTATCAGTACTACTGGCAACATTATTCAGCTATCTCGTTAGCAGCATGAGGCTTTGCTGTGAAGCTGATGTAGCTATGTTAATAAATAAAGCATTTGGAAATCTTTTTTATTCTAGTAATAAAACAATTTTCAGGAAAAAAATTGTTTTTATTCTAAATATTTGTATAATTTCCATACAGAAATAATTTAATCTTTACTATCTGTGGCTCTACAAAATCAGAATAAAAATTCAATGCATGTAAAATTTATGTGATCTTGTATTTGTATAACTATATAATTACTAAAAGTAATTGTATAAACCATGATAAGAATTAAATTCAATATGTATTTTATTTTTAAAAAACACTCTTGATTGATATATAAATATCAATTCCCTCTTGCATATATTGCTTTTTAGCAGGTCATAGTAAGAAGTTGAAAATTAATTAGTATATATTTCCATGCGTAAGCCATGGATATTTAATAAGTTTTTTCACCGATGGAGTTAAATGATGGGATTTATATACAAATTCAAAATGATTTTCAGAAATTTAATTGGAGAAACAGTATATGTTAAAAAATTGAATAACTACTTTTATTTAATCCTAATATACATTATTCAAAATTCTCCATTTTAGAATTCTCTAGCAATTTTTGGAGATTTCTTTTAAAGGCAAGTCTGGGTAAATGAAATACCTTCCATTTCATCATTATTACATATCTTGTGCATAGTATCGTCTTCAGTTCCATCCATATGATTGCTTAGTAAAAATCATAAATTTTAGTGCAAAGCTAGCAGAATATGCAGTCTTTTTTTTTTTTTTTTTTTTTTTGTCTTTCTTTTTATAGATATATATCGGCGTCTTTTACTATATAGCAGAAATAAGGAACCAAATTTTATTACAAAAGTGATTGAGAGACTAGTCTGATTGCTAGCTCTCTAGTCTTATGATTGCTTGTTAATGGTTACCATAGTTAAGAACCAGAGTAAAATTTAGTATGCTATTGTGAAGGCATCAAATGATGTACACCCTAAAAGTTGGGAGAATTGAGAGGGGGAAACTACTGGTATCATAAGTACAGTTTCATTCTTTAATGCTGTTGCTCCAATCTTTTGAGACCCAAAACCATCAAAGTAGAGATAAATTTTCAGATAAAACAGAAGGTGAAATGGTTGATGAAAAATTGGATAAGCCCACTTAAGACAGGTGACCAGTCATTCCCAGTTTTGGTAATATATATAGCTTCATTTATAGGACGTTTTTAAATTCGTCTTATATATAGTTTCATCTAATTATTTGTAGTAAAATTTTATCTCTTGTTATTTTTATTTATATTAAGAAATATATAATACTTCAGAAAATAATCTACTACTCTTAAATGAGTTAGTTTATTATGTGTATATATTTTCCCTTATATGTTACTGCATTTATTTCATTTATTTTTTCTTTTTGCTGCATAATACCTTTCATTTATATTTTGTGTTTTAAAAATATTTGTCTTATTTCTTATTATTTATTTTGTGTTATTTCCTATAATTAGATCATTCTAGTTTATCTGTAAATTCTGCACCCCCTCCCTTGCCTCAGAAACCCCCTCCTGCAGCTTTGCGTAGTCATAATGTCCCTGATTCAGATGATGATTGGCATCCTATGTCAGATGGTGAAATGGATAAGCATGGTAAGATTCTATGGCAGGGAACCTTCTACTTTTCTCTGTCAAAATGCAAAGTATTGCGTTGTCTTATGTAATATTTTAGAAAAATAGAAGCTGTGAATTAGAAGTTTATTATCAACAGGAAAAAAGTATAATTTATCCTTCTAAAAATTAGTATTAAAATTTGATCAAATTCCATTTAGAATCTTTAAATTTTTACTTAATGAATTCAGTTTTAGTTGCTGCTAAATTAAATTATATTTTTAAACTTTATTATTATTATTTTTAAATAAAAATTATTGCTTAATATTTAAATCATTAATAATTTTTCTTCTGTAGTAATAATTTAATATGGATGTAAAAAGAAGATACATTTCTATTTATGATAGTGCTCAAGAAGTTTTATATTTATTTTTTCTTTTTAAAGCTGTGTACCGAAGGCAAGAGCTGAAAGGACAAAACTCCGATTTCACACAATACCGACAAGTAAGTTGCATTTTTTCATTGTTTAATAAATATAGCAAGAATTTTATAGCTGAGGCAACATTTTAAAAGCAGATTGTTTTGTGTTAGCCATCTTATTTTGAACTTTAGAGGACTTAAAAATGTTTTATTATAAATTATATAATAAAATTCATTATTAAGCATTTGATAAACTATTAACACACACTACAAAATTGGCATCCATATTTTCATATCTGTATTAAACAAAAGTGTGAATATGTGCTGCGTGTATGGTGCCTTACTAAAAGCTAAAAGAAAATTTTTTTTCCCTCTGGGTATTACTAATAGAATTCATAGGTTTCTTATAATAGCATAGTTAATATTGAATTACCAATGTATATTAATTGTCTTATAAGTGGGCTAAATAATAATTGAATTTTAAGTATTAAGTCAGGAGAACATACATTAACTGTGATCTGGATTTTAATAATATAATTAAGAATTTGTAAAAAATTTTATAATTTATTACAGAAAAAGTAAATGATGAGAATATTGATTTCAGTGATACTAAATTTAATCAAGAAATTCATAAGTTTTATAATTGAAACATATTTATAGTTCTTAAAAAGTGCTTATGTTTTGTAAAGTATTTTGACGTATCGTATTTTCTCAATATCTGGCTGAAAAGGTAAAATTTAAAAATGGAAGATTCCACTCATCTTTTATCAGAAAATAAACACAATACAGAATATTGCAGACACTGAAATGCAATTGCAACAAAATAACATTATGGTGCTTTTAATTTTTAGACGTATGAAACTACTGAAACATCTCATGCCAGACATATGTCATTACCCCATAAGGTACAACCTATACCAGGAACTCAAGTCCGTCCATTTTCTACGTTAGAAGTCCGCTCACGAACCACATCATCAGAAGGATCATCTGAAGGGGAAGTTGTTCCAACCGATCGTAAGATCAAAGAAAAGAAAAAAGGAGGAATGTTTGGCTTTTTGAAAAAGAAATAGTATAAATTCATATTTTGTAAATTTTTAGAGATTATATATTATTGTATATAGACAGTTGGTTATTTTCTGTGACAGCTGGTTTTGTCTAATTCAAATAATATCTGAAAATAAGTGATATGTTTGTATATAATAGCATGAAACATATTTTTATAAGCAGATTTTTGTTTTCTAATCAGCACAGTCGGAAACTATCGAGATTTATGATAGAAGTTAAATGAAATCTTTAATTTACTAAAACTGCATTATCTGTGTATTAAATAAAATGAATGTTTATCTTGTTTCATAGTTCAAAAAGTTTTAATTTGGAAGCAAAATTTAAAGATCTGAAGTTTTATTATAAATTAAAATTTTGTTGCAGTTAAAAAGATTATTTTTATTTAAATTTTTTCACTCTTTCTGTTTCATTCTCCGAGATGTTTTATTGTAACCACTTTTGGGACCAAAATGTAAATTTTTCCTTAAGCTTGTAATGAGATAAATATATCCAGTAATAGCAATGATGATGCTGTATTTTAGTCTAGCATGTTATTTTGTGCAATACACAATATTTTTTATGTAAAGTTCTACTGGAAATAAATATTTTGATGAAAATATTTATATAGTATTTTCTTAAACATAACATGAAATTCACGGATAATCTGCTTTACAATTTTCTTCATGCTTAAATTATCTATATGTTTTGAATTATTTTCATCGAAAACACAAGATTGAATCACATTACCACTGGTTTAACCATAAAAAATTATTCACCTTCTAAGCACCTTCTGAGAATAGTGCCATTTGAGAAAAGTCCGATAACTATTTTCTTCCTTAGCGTTGCTAAGATTTGTCTACTGTTTATAAGGATGTAAAAAAATAAAACTACGAAAAACATATTTTCCTTACATTTTGTACATGTTTACTTACAACTTTAAAGACATAAATCTGATAATATATACTTAACTCACATACCTTCATGTATTATCACCTGAAATGATATTAATTTTTTTAATACTTATGCATTTATCTTGGGTTATCCATTCAAAATGCCAACATTACCACTTAGAAAGTGAAATTGTATAATTATCTGCATTATTGAAAATTTCCAATTCTAAGGATAAGGTAATGTTGCAATTACCTGCTCAAATCTGATGCAGAATATCTTCCACTAGGCTCCTGAACCTTGAAGAAACCACTAATATTCAGTAAGTTTTTTTAATTGCTTGGTTTCTGATAAGGCAATTCCTTAGACTGTTTGTTTTTGAAAATATCAGTAAATATAAATTATATCCAAATGGAATTGATATGTGCTAAATAAGTAAATTAATATTTAATGATGCTATTTGATAAAAACACTATTTTTTTATGAAATTATGTTCACCAGAAATAAGCTGATTGCTATGTCTTAATATTATAAGGGATTATAATCCCTTATCCATGAACACACAAAAGCTTTGAATGGAAACACACACCTATATGAAAAACAATTTTCATATTACTTTGATGTAATAAAATTACTGAAAATTAGAATTACATATGAATTTCAGCTATTAAAATGTTTTGCAAGCCACCATTTAGCAATAATTTTAAGGCTACCATACTTAGCGATTAGTCATTAGTTTTTGTATATCTTATTTATTATGTCTGGCAATGTATATATTCTGTTATGAAATTTATTTATATTTAATTAGATAATTTATATATTTTATGTACTTATATAATTTCATTTTGTAAAAGTACTTTTTAATATGACAGAAATAATATTCATAATTAAACAACATAATACTGAATGGGTAAACTTAGTAATGTATCATTTATTGGTGTGAAACAAAAATATGAATATTAACTGATTAAACACTTATTAAATCCTCATAAAAAGTTTTACAGATATCCACATAGTTTCATAATAATTCAGATCAAATAAAATTTAGAAAAAACGTTTTTGTTGAAAATCACTACAGGTGGGAGAGTGGTATTTGTACAATTTAAGTTTTATAAAATCAATAAATTTAATTTATAGTAAGAAAAAATTTTCCTAACCAAAGACTGAAAATTAAAAATCAGGAAATTTGGTAATCTACTGGTAGGTAGACGTGGTATAAAACCGGTAGAGTTGCAGCTACGGATTAGGTATATTAAAGAAAAAAGATTTTATTGATAATAAAGTTTTTAATAAATAAATTATGCACGTGTAAAAAAATCCGAACTATGAAAATGAAGGCATAATAGTGCGTAACGGAGTATGGCCTGTAAAATTAGGATTTTATTGTACTTCACAGCTTATCAGTTCTATTTTCTATATCTTAGATTTAATTTCAAGTTGGTAAAATCAAATACTGTTTGTCAACTGTCTGAAGAATAGAAATAAGACCATACAAAGCAAGCCATGCATTTGCAATCATAACTCATGTTGTTATCACTGCAAAGCATTTATTTTCTCCATGTTATTTGAAGTAGTTTAAGTCAGCCCTCAGCCAGGCACTATTTGAGAAGTAAAACACACTGAACAAAAATGAAGTGGAGGAAAAAATTAAGTGACTCAACCTTTTTTCCACAGCTGTTGTTTCCGTAGTACCAGTTACAAACGAGTGGCGTAAAATAAGCCTTGAATTTCCTATTTTAAAGTAACAAATTATAATTGTATTCTTGAATTTTGTCCCTTCTCTTGTAAATCATTCTGGGGCAGGAAACATAGTAACCTAACAAGTGCATTGTAAATGACAAATAATATCATGGAAATAATCCAAGCATGAAGCCAATAAATATTATATAGCAAATTAAATATAATACAAAAATTTAAAATATTTTTTATTTATAAACCATAAGTACATTTTTATGATATGCAATAAAGTCACTGGAATGTATATATAACTACCATTAATATTTAAACATCACAGCTATAAAAAGTAGTTGAAGAGAAAATGCCTTAGAGTATAAAATATGTCTCACTAAATAAACCACCGTCATTAAAAAAGTTACATTTTGAAAGTTAATAAGCACAGGCAACAAAATTTTCAAAATTATTTTCATAACATTTAATAAACTACATTATTAAAACAAAACCTAAAAAAATACACAATATAACCTATTACAAATAATAAAGTGAAAGCCCATACTTGGTGTATTCTTTACATGAAGAACAAACAGTCTACAATTTTTGTTCCAGTTCAACATACATTTTTAAACTTATCTTCAAGCACATTTCTCAGAAATCATCTCTGAAAACTTAACAAAATTCTGTTGAAAAATGCTTAATGGTTGGATGATTATTAAATTATAGCACAACAGTAGATGATTATCTGGCTAGGTAGGGTTGTCCTTTCAGGAAACTTAACAGAAACTAAGTCATGTTTGCCTTATATTTATTTTATTAATAACATAATTTTTTCCCATTCTTAGAAAGTACATGTAAAAAGGATTAATAGAAATAAAATCCAGTATACTTTATTGTACAATGATTTATGGAAATATGAAAAGAAATAAGTGCAAGTAAATATTTATTAACTGAGTTATTTATGCATAAAATACCTCTAGTATAACACTTCTGAATCTCTTCAGACATCTAATATTAATATTTCTGGAAATCAAATCTTTGCTCCTCCCCACATCCCTATACAAGGGAGATTGAACTCATACATATGTAAAGCAATTATCTTAATTTTTTAGTGTTAAAATTTCTCTGTATAAATTTTGTTTTTTGCTACTGATATTTCTATCACTGAAAGATAACATGTAAAAACAGATTAATATTATAATATGATGAGTTCAAACAATACCAGGTTTTAACGAAAGTTTCCTGCTACTGGAAATATCGTCTGCATAAACAGTTTGCATTGGCCTGTTTAATCATATTTTGCCAAACGATTTTTAGCATGTGAAAGAAACAGACTTGCTTTAGAACACTGTGTTGTGAAATTTGTAAAAAAAATATCATCATCACTAAGTAAAAGGTGTCTGAAATGGAACTTATGGTACCAGATTAGAACATTTACTTCCAGTTCTGTTGCAAAACGTCATCTATCAGAACCTCACCAAATCATGTGTATAGCTTTAGGTACTAATGTTACATCATTACGACGCTAAAAAAGTTTGCTACCGAAAGTTCAAAAACAAGGATTATGACATTTAAGAAGCGAGTGCTCTGACCAGCCTACTGATGTTCATGAGGCCCACCTACGAGAACTTATGGAAGATCAGTCTGCAACCACTCCAGAGACGTCTTAAGGTTTCTTGAGGCCCTGGACCCCTATCCACCTACATCCCTTTTATTTCATTAAATGTAAGAAAAGCAATCCATAATAAAATGAAGTTTTATTAGAAAATTGGTTTCCTTATTTTAAATTCATAATATCATTAATTACCTTAATCATTAAACTTAAATTATTCAAATGAGATTGAGTAATACGATTTCTCAATTCATTTTTGACCAGTCTGAGTTTTGAAAATGAACGCTTATCACTTGCTTAGTAATAATCATCAACAAAAAAATTCTTATTACTGTTTCAATATTTGGGGACACTGTGAATAGTGTTTATTTCATTATACATGCATTTATAAGAGTGTGTTGATATTAATCCCAAACTCCTCATCCAACAACTGTTCTTCATTGTCATTCACATTTGTAAAATTATATTCCTTGTGAATATTCCTTTTTCCGTGTCTTCTCTTTCCTTTTTTCTTCAGTTTTTCACCATCAGTGATTAGATATAACTTGAAATGTTAACATCTGAAATTCAGTTTCTCCCCATGAACATCTTTATGATAAAATTTCGATATTTCGCTCTCATCCAAATTATGAATATTTTCAATAAACACAAGCAATTTGAAAACCTTCTCGTACTTTTTACTGCGTTTTTGTATGTTGTAAATTAGACAGTCGATTATTGGTAAAAAAAGTTTCTAAATTTCTGGCTGTGGTTGCCTTCAAAAGTTACTTAGTGTCTTTATCTCCTTCAAAGAAAGTTACCCTAACACTGCATTGTATTACAGACTTATGAACACTTTTATACTCTTTTATAAAGGATATTCCCTTGGCTTTTCACTCATAAAAATCAAAAGAGTCTTTTCATTTTCGTATATGTATTAAAGATCTTAACAATTTCACTGCTTTCAACAAATCCATATTTTTTACTCTGGAAAATTCACTCTGTCAATAGACTCAAAATGTCATTCCAAAATATAGTTAAAAAAGTAGTTTCCAATTCATTAATATTGTTTTTTCCTACATATTCTTGCTAAGCTTTCTAATACATCTTTATCAAAGTTAAAATTTAAAGCCAGTATATCCCAACGATCACATTTAAATTGACAATGTGAAAAAAACTGTAAAGATTTTGGAAAAATCGAAGTAAATCATTGCATTAGAGTTACATTTTACTGCTTGCACGGCAGTTAAGTTCAAAGAATGTCCTAAACATGGTATGTATAGAGCTTTATTTTTGTTTGTTTGTTTAAGTTGGGCTTGTAATCCTGAATATTATCCAGGCTGATTTGAGGCATTGTCGTATAACTGAGCTCTACAATTACTGAATGAAATGTTATTTTCCAAAAATGAAAGTACAACATCCGTCAGATACATGTCTATAAATATGAATAAACTGCTAAATTGATATAATCTATCAATATCTCTCAATATCCATATATATCTCTCAATTGGTGTACCATTTTGGACATATCATATAATAAATGTCAGTGGTCGGCATGAGTGATACCTGGGGTAGAATCAACAGAGCTAGAGTAATACTTAGCTTTCTGTATTTCAGTGACGATAGTTGCCAAGACTTTTGACATTAAGACTTCTGCGAGATCCCCACAAATTGTAACAGATAGAAGAGGAATTACATTTTCCAGAATTTCCGTAATTTTTTACATGTTCATCCAAAAATGGATCAAACTTACTTAAAAGTTTCAAAGCACTTAAATAATTCCCATTTTTTCACTGAACCAATAGTTTAATTTTTCCCTCTGAAAGATAGTCCTCTTGATGCTAAGACCTTTATAACAGCCAACTATTCTCTTCAACACTTCTTTTCAGTAATGACGTTCATCAATGAATTGTATGATAAGTTGGATATCTACATGACTAGATAAACTGTAAACGAGTGTGGCAACTCATCATACACTTTCTGTGTTCAGGTCAGATTTTGTGAAATAGCCGTCTTTGAATGCTTCCAGGCATTGAAACTGCTACAATTGAGCACAGAATTGGTAGATGAAAACAATTTATATACCAAACAGTATATTTTTCCTTGTGACGGAAGAATGTATTAGCCATGCACGGTCTACAACCTGATCATTACGTAACTCTTTCTTAAACAATATCACAAAAAAGTATCTTGTTTTAGTTTTATCATTTCATTCGTTGTGTAAAAGTCCTGATTTTTCAAAATCATTATTTTGTTAGAAAAAAACTGACAGACCTTTCTCAACCCAGTAGGACTGTAAATTCTTGTTGATACATGACGGCCACAACCCTGTATCTGTACTTTCAAGAAAAATATTTAAAACGTCCATAACCTCATCAGTTATTGTACATATTTCAGTAGGTCTTATTGTTTCTTCTTAAACAATTAAATAGTTGGTTTCTCGCTGTCCCTGTCCTTTAACTTCAGGTGTATTGTTGGATATACTGGTAGAAGTAGTAGATGCAGATGTAGAATTTGTATGAAAAAATGGGTCAGCTTTGGTAATTTATCGAAAAATTTCCTAGCTACTTTCAAAAGGTTTCATTCTGACTTATCTCGAATCTACAATAATTAAAATAAATCTTGAAAGTAATTGTGATGGTTTAAAATAGGTACTTACAGCATTGTTCTTACCTATAGATTTTAAGTAGACAATAGTATATGCTGTCAAATACTCGTACAAATGATAAGCAGTAATAAGCGTGTGTGACTCACAAACCAACTCGACTGTGCTTTTCGACTAAATGAGCAATGATGACGATAGGACTAGGTCTAGACACGGACGACGGACATTACATAATAATGCAGTCTTGCCAGTTAGCATGTAGTTGGAAATTCTAATTTTCTGGAGAAAATGTCTGGGAATAAAATTTGTGATTAAAATTATTTATATCATGTTCCTTGAAGCCAGTCAAGAACAAGACAAGGCCAAGGTTCTGGGCACGGGCCCATTCCTTAAAGCATCCCTGCACCATTCGAAAGCTTGCTAAGGAATTGGACATTAGTGCTGTGTCCATTAGTCGCGCTATGCGTCGCATAAACGTAAATGCACAAGTTCAATCGCTGGGTGCCACATAAGCTGACTCAGGTAAATAAAGAGAAGTGTTCCGGCCTGCACTAATCAGCTCGAATATGGACAAAATTCTGGATTGGATCATCACTTGGGATGAAAAGTGGGGTTGGTCTGCGAGCGGTGAGCATCGGCAGCATTGCAAAGCGGAATTTGACATCATGCTTTGTATCTGGTGGGATTGTCATGGTATTATTCACAAAGACTATCTGGAAAGAGTTAAAATCCTCGACAGTAAAGTGTACAAGCAAGATGCTAGTCTGTGTTGATGCTGCTATCAAGGAAAAATATCGAACTGAGTGCCGGTGGAAAAAGGTAATACTCCATCAAGATAATGCAAAACCACACGTGTCTGCACTCACTGACTGTACTTTGTATGTAGTTGAATGGGAATTTTAGCCACACCCTCCATATAGCCCCAACATCACTCTTTCGGACTTCTACCTTTTTTCACACCTGCACCTACATCTCGCTAGTGCTATCTTCCATTCTGCACAGGACGCCTTAAATGAGGCTGGCCTGTTTTTGGACTTGCGGCCACCAAGTTTCTGGGGCTGAAGGCTTTGCAAAACTACCAAAACATTGGCAGAAAATCATAGATTTGGGTGGTGATACTACCCGCACTAAAGATACTGCTTTAACATTTTTTTTCTAACTTTATTAAGAACGTTTTTAGCAGAAAACTTTTGTTACAACCAGATATTAACAAATGTTAGTGAAATATCATCAAAGCAAAATAATCGAATCATACAAGATCTAAATGCATTGATAATTTTTAGTTACTGAAATATGACATTCAAATGAAATGAAATTATACAGCATTAATTCCTTGCATCGTTTTAAAACAATAAAACATTTTAAATGATGGAATAAAAAACCTAGAATATCATTACCTCAATAATGTAATTAAGATACATATTTTAAATAGATTGCATATTACTTGAAAGAATGCATTATTTTATATAAGCAACAAATTTTGAAATTCTTATTTTTATATACCCCCTCTTCTATTTTTACAATTTCAAAAACCTCTAAAACTGAAGATAACACATTTTTAACAATAATGAAAAAAAAAAGAATAAAATTGCACTTTTTAGAACATTAACCATATCTTTCAGTAGGAAATTTTGGCAATATATATTAATTTAAAAAAGTAAATATTCTTCAGGAAAATTCATGCTCTGATAAAAAATTAAATGACTTCTAAAATATTTGTTGACCTTAGTTAATAAAAAGCATGCAGATACATAAACTTTGAAACTCAATGAAATGATTGTAACTGTTTTACAATATTCTAGACAAATGAAGAATTTGAAATGACTACTTAGAAAAGCTAATAAAAACATCAACATTACCTAATCATCATCTGTGACAAATAAAAACATTGAGCTGAGAACATTCACAGTAATTATACAGATTCCAAAACATTTGCTCATTTTATTAAAAGGGAGTAAAAAGATAATCATTTATCACACACACATTTTTAACTGTTAAATTAGAATAAAAATGTACATAATATTTTCATTGACGCATCATACTTAAAAAAAAATACCACAATACTGTTCTCTTAAAAAATTATTTTTAAGATATTCATATGCATTTATAAAAATTTTAAATTTGCTAGTAAAGTTTTATGCACCATGAGAAAAGCAGTTCTAAATGGTCAGTTTCTTTTCTTATTGAAAATATTCACTTTCTTAGACTGATATAAGTTATATAAGCATAGTTTAATATCATTTATAAACAAAAACCTATTCTAACATTAAAATGATTTTTAGTTAGCACCTTCTACAGAAATAATTGCAATTAATAGACATGCATTTGTACATTAGTTCAAACACAGCGGAAATCAGTTTATTTAGTCACATTTCATTAAATTCAGTTTAATATGAATGCATGAAATAAAGGAAACTGAAAATATGCATAACTATTTAAAAGAGAAAGCAGAAATAGAAACTGGATTTGTAACTCATGCGAACACATTTTAATATTTATATATTTAAATTACATGATGAAGAACATAGTAAACAACTCCCAATGCAACAAAAATTACAGATGAAAATGAGATGTTTTGGTACTTACATAGTATCCTGTCAAATATGAAAGTTGGCTACTATAAACCATAAAAATTGACAGATCTCATCAAAGTTCTGCCAATCATTCCTGGGAAATTTTGAAGGAACTGACGTCTCTTTATTTAATTAACAATCAGTATTCAACCTGCTTCATTTTTCATACTTTCTCAACATGCTTTTATTGGTTTTTGCTATTTTGTTAGGTCATCTTATTTTACAGGAAGTTCTGCTTAGAATACTACGAAAACAAACTTCACGAAAGTAATTGTTCCAATCTGCTTTATTGACTGTACTCAGCTGACCATATTGTGTCTATTAATACACATTTTTTGTTGGAGGATCCATTAACTTTGAAAATAATCCACTACTTACTGTTCTATAGCAGGCTAGTCCCAAATTTTAATCATTTTTTTCCCTTTTAACATGCATGAAAAAATGGAGCAACGACAATTAATTCACGTATCCATGAAAAAAATGTTGTTTATTGAGAATCAATAAAAGTTATATCAAATGAAAGCACAGATGTTACGAGAGTGTTGTTATATTATGCTTATCCAAAACTGGTACTAAATCGCACTGCTTCGTGAGAGTTTCACTGTCAATGGGATAATACAAAAGTACTGATGTTTTCGTTTATTTGAATTGCAGAAAATTTCTAAACCCCACATTTTCTTAAATATTTGAAAATTATTTTGCTTTAAAGACATACTTATACTATCTTCAGAGTTTGAAATTTGAGAGTTAATTTTTGCATATCACAGCAATCAGAAATTTAAAGGAAGAGTATGTTTATTTTCTTCACTACATTTAAAACTTTCAAAATTTTTTAAAAACAATTGATCACAATATTTCTTATGTATAAAATTTACCATTTGAACTCCTTAAAGGCTGATATAAATCATGCCTTAAAATTTATAAAAAAATACAATCTTTAAAGTTTGTAATTTTTTCAACTAGTCAGTATCATGCAATACCGGATAGTAATAAAATACCTGAGATAGTTACAACTATTCCTAGTTTAAATTTGATTAAAATGGAAATCAATCATGTCAATACACTTTGAAACAGATGCACTCATTAACTTTTATCAATAAAAAATTAATTGCATATAAAGGGGAAACAGAGAAAATTAACTCTGGATTAACAAAGTTTGGATAGGCACACTCCTACATTACATAACAGAAAGATTTTTAGAGAAATCAAGATGTAAATATTCAGCTATAAAAACACGGAGAATTTTGTTTAGATTGTCTATTGTAGAATGGTGCAAGCTTGCTCGGTTATCACTTTCTCGATGCCAAACATGTGGAAATGGGCTAGGTATAAGATGCACAATGGGAACACCTAAAATATAGTTTGCTTTATTAGCTACTTTTTTTATTATTACATTTTAAATGATACAATAATAAAAAGCTCAAAATGATTTGAAAGGTAAATTTCCTTACAAAATTTATATTTGAATTTTGTTAGAGAAAAGCTGCAACTCAAGCAATATATAACACTCATTTACAAAAAAAAATTATTTTGTGCAGAAATTTTTAGCACTTGAAATATATTAATAGTTTTTTACATCTAAGAAAACAGTTACATTCCTAAAAAAAGAAGAAAACACATCGTTATTTATTATTTTATTAAATAATTTCATATCTTCATGATTTACATCTCAAACATTACATTTTAATCCAATTAATCAACTTACTGAAGAATTAGCTATAGTATTCATACTACATATGAATTTCCTTCTAAAACAAAGCAATAACTTAAAATTTCAAAATTGGATTAATTTTTAAAATAAAGAGTTTAAAACTGTTGACCACTTTCAAAGTTAAATTACCAGCAGATTTATTATTAAACTTAATAGACATATAATCAACCAACTGGGTCATAATCAACCATGTATTCAATGAACAATTTGAAAAACCAAATTTGGCATCATATTTTCAGAATATTTTTCTGAGTGCAGTTTTGATAACTAATAATTAAATTATCAAAGATAAAATTCTGTGTGTTTTACACTATATTGATACAACATACTAAATTTACTTCAGAGTTTTTGCAGACATTCCATCCAGTTTTGGAACTTAAGAATTGGTCTTGTTATTTTTCCTCCCCCTGTATACAAATCCTTGCTTTCAACAATGACCAGAATCAGTTATTTTATGTGGCCTTCTCAGTGATGACAGAAATTACAGTTATTTAGTTTTCTGGATATAGAAAATCTTTTTCTCATGGGTTGATTTTCATTATTCAATAAATAAATAACCTTACATAAAAAGTCATATTTAGTTATTAGAAATCAACTATTCTATTATTTTCTGTAGGTATAGTGAAAGGCGAAGTTGCCTTAATATTCAGTGTTATTATGATTGATTAAAATAAAGGTCACTGAAAAAGATGGACCTGATTTTAAGCAATTTTATTGGAAAATGTATTTGAAGCAGCTTGGTAATTTATAATGCAAAGTAAACATGAAAATATACTTTTTTATCATATAATTAATAAGTTTCAGTATGAATTCCATTGGCTATCCTGCACATATCAAAGTGATACTCTGTTTCCATCCATGTATATTGGATCATGTCCTGTATGATTGCACTAGAGAACAGATGATGAACTTTTGCAACAAGTGGCTACATTCCATAAATTTTTCAAAAACTGTGTTAAATCTTTATAATAAATTTAAATTCTGAATACTACACAGTATAATTTAGGCTTTTTTGCTGCCTAGCTTTGCCTCACAATCAAAACTTTCAAATTATTTTGGTACAAAAGCTTCTTAGCTTTTTCACTGATTTAAGTATACCATAGTGATTTAAAATTAGTATGTTTTAATCAATCATATCTTTTCCAATGATCCAACATTTTTCTGAAATGATTTTAAATAACCCTTCTTTTTACCTGGCTTATCACTCTGAAACCTTCTGGATATTTTACTAAACACATACTGAAAAATTTTAGGGCTTGCTTTACTGTTATTTATGTATATATATAAATAAAACAGCCTACAAACATTTTTTCCAAGAAACATATATTTTGAAGATTTGTTTAGTGAAAACTTAATTATTTGAGTCCCAAGCAGCGCAATCACACTGTTGATATTTTACGTTGAGAAAACCATTACGTTGATATTTTATGTTCAGATTTAGAACATTGTAGACAACTGACATCGCATTACCGATTGTTGAAGTTGTGCACTCTGATTTACTGAAGCAAGTACATCACTCAGCTCCTTTTAATGTAAGTAGTACATTTTACAACAGGTGGAACAATACTATAATAATACAATAATACATTACAAAATAAATTTTATTCCATTGTTATCTTCTCAATAATTTTTATGGAACAAAACTTGAAATATTTATTTGAAACACACAATTATTAACAATGAAAAACATTTATGCAAAAATACCGATCATTTTGCAAATTGCAATAAATGTTATGGAGCAAGGAGAAAAAGATGAGAATCATGTTACCTAACAAACACAAGATGCGCTATTGCTCCAATTGAGATTCATCAATGTAAAATAAAGAAAGCGCTATCATACCACTTGGTATTCCTCAACGTAAAATAAAACAAGTGCTATCGCGCTGCTTGGGTCTTTTCGTACTCATTTAGAGAAAGTGCAGTTGCGCTGTTTGGGATTCTTCGACAGTGTTTTTTCAATACTCCCTGGGACTCAAATGCTTAATTAATAAACTTAACAACTTGGGAAATACTTTGAAATTCAAATATGCTCAAGAAGCCTAAATGGAGAGCTTGCATAGTGCTCTACATATTCCTTAATGACAGTTTTGCTTTTCTTACTCAACAATCCAGATGTATATTTTGATTGTAATTACATATATAATTAAAACATGAAGTCAATCTTAGATAAATGTATAGCTAAAAACAAGTTAACTGAAATGTATTTCTTTAAGATAAAAATTTTAATGCCCAATATTTGTTCTTGATGCTAGGGCAAATCCATTTACAAAATAACAACTAATTAAAAAGAAATATGATATATAATTAATACTATAAACTAACTTTTAAGTGCACTATTAAATTTTATTACTTCAAACTTTCATTGCATCATCTCATACTTTCTGTTTTTAAACAGAAATTATAGTCTCATATTGATGGAATAAAATATTTACACTGTAATCAAAGAAAATCATTTGATCATATATCATATATCTAAGAAATTTTCACTTCTCCATTCGTGCTCTTATGATGTAAGTGGTAGCATGTCTAACTAGCAATTGAATGATCCATTATTTGAATTCTCACTCTGAAACAAACAATGTCTTTGCAAATGCATTAAACATCAACAATTTACACAAATGAAAAACTATCAAATCTATAACAAAAACATAAATGAAATTACCATCTTTTCAAATACAAGACACTTTGCTTTAACAATAAGAGTTTCATAAGTTTTAAAATTTGTTTAAAATATTTACCCTTTCTCATGAATGGTATATGATCATCCTCCACAAATGCTAATGTAGATCTACTGTCAAAATATTGAGTTCTACTCTCTGGTGGCTCAGCTTCAACTAGACCAAGACTGTTCAGTCTATGTTCTTTGATTTACAAAAAGAAATTATATTAAAGTGTAGAAAATTATTCCATATTATATGAATGCTAAATGTCATTGATATATAATTTTAGCAAAAATGTCTGGATTATTAACTGTTAAGAGTTTCAAAGACAAACTACTTAAAAGAATGTATTTATTATTAAAAACAAATTGGCACATTTAATATATTTGATCAGATGGTAAATGAAATCATACTTGCAAAAAGTAAGTAAGAATTCCCAAGATTCTGAGTTTTCTAAAGAATTTAACTGTTATCTTTCCAGAATATAAGATGTTTGAAAATGACAAGTGAAGTATCTGAATAATTGTTCATTACATGAACATTACTACCATCTTTGATAATTATTATACAGAATGACTACAGACATTTCTTCTAATATTAAAATATATAATAAACAGTACCAACTAACATTAATAATCATCAAATAATCCTTGTAACATTGCCCTCATGACTTGAATATGTTTCTAGAAGCATACATTCTCCCAAATTTCAATAAAGGAAAACCAGTGAGCAGAATAGTGAAATTATGCAAGCATTTTGTCTTAAACTATGAAATCTCTGTAACTTCATCCTTACAAAATATAAAGGACCTTACCTTAATCAAATATAAAGGAGTCTTGAAAGAGGACTAAGTTTCAACCTCTAGATTTATCCATAAATCATATGGTTTGAAGGTATCACAATGTTATGCAGATAGATACATTTTTTGCTTTATGCATGCTTTGCCTAACCAAATAATCCATTTTAATCCAAAGGAAGATTTTTGTGGGGATGCCATAAAATTTTTCATTCTGGTAGTGTTCCCTACGATATATGAAAAAGAGATTTTCACGTTACGACAAAGTCAAAATTTATACGCCTCAGCTACATCTTTTGAAATTTCATATGTACGCATATTAAATATAACTATCAACTTATTTTAAAATTAAATTCACTTCTGCACTCTTTAATTAAAAACTACAGTACTCCCGCAGTAGCAATTTAGTCCATGTACCAACATCTGAAATATTCCTAGATATGTTTGGTTCCAAGTGTTTCAGATCACATAAAAACAACATACATTATCACCAAAGAAACATTCCCCAACCTATACCCAGTTTGTAACAATCCAACGATGATTACTTTTTCAACACAGTTTTTGTACTATGTTGTCCAGCTAAAAAAAAAAAAAAGAAAGAAAGCTTATGTCATTGGAAGATATGCCCATGATATCAGTATGTTATAATACAAAATATTAAGCAAGATGCTGTCTAGTTATAAATTCACTTTTACAGAGAAAGCATACTGCAAAAGTAACCACTTTACGAGGGTCAATCAAATATAAAGGAGTCTTTTGTATAAACAAAATTTATTTTACAAGAAACAGCTACATTTCTACAAATTATTTTTCTATGCAATTCCCTTCTTTTATTATACATTTTTCCCAATGTTGTAGTAATTTTTTTCATTCCGTTCTCGTAGAATGAAGTTGGATGGGTATTTAACCAGTTACACACAAATGTTTCCACTTGATGGTTGGTCTCAAATTTCTTGTTCCAAGTGCTTCTTTGAGAGGTCCAAACATGTGAAAATCACATGGCAATAAGTCTGGACTGTTATGTGGATGATCAAGTGTTTTCCAGTTAATTTCCACCAGTTTCTGTTGCGTTGCAGCTGCTGTACGGGGCCTGGCGTTGTCGTGGACGAGCGACACCTTGTGGATGGGACAATCTCGCCTTTTGCTTCGATACTGAAGCTTAACTTGATCCAAGAGACCGCAGTAGTAGGTTGCGTTTATGGTCTGACATCTGTGTAAGAAATCTACCAGTAGGACACCCCTCCAATCCCAAAAAACCGTGGCCAACACTTTCCCCGCAGACAATCGAGTTTTGACTTTCACAGAGTTTTCTTTGCCTTTCTTTCTCCACTCCATACTTGCACATTTTGATTCGGGGTGTAATGATGCACCCATGTCTCGTCACAGATGACAATTTTATGCAAAAAAGCTTCCCCTTCTTCTTCAAAATGAGTTCGAAACAATTGAGAAATACAAACTGGTGCAGCTTTATTATCATCATTCAGCAACCTTGGAACCCAAAGTGCCGATATTTTTCTGAAGCCCAACTGCTTTCTGATTGATTGGACACTTCCATAACTGACACCAAGTTCTTCCAAAATTTAAAGCTCGCTCGATAAGCTCACGAACACATGCAATGTTTGCATTAGCCACACTGGTGCGAGGATGATGAAGATGCACTTGATTTGCAACACATTCACGGCCTTGCTTGAATTTGTTGCACCAAACCTTCACTCTTGACCATGAAAGGGTAGCTTCCCCAAAGTGGGCAAGCAGTCTATGGTATATTTCAGCTGGTTTCATGTTTTCACAGATGAGGAACTTTATAATTATGCGTTGCTCAACAGAGATGGGCACACTGCTCTCACTCATCATAAGAGCTACTAACTTAGGCTCTGGACAAGCCAGCTGATATGGTTTCCCTACTCTAGGTATCCCCACCTAATGACGACAAATGCCCAATCACACACAAATACCCTTCACCACTCTCAGCCACTAAAGGCTCGTTTATATTTGATTGACCTACACAGTTTCATTTAAACACTACTAAAGGTAATCACATGCTATCAAGAGGTAAAGACCACATTAACCCTTTTAGACAAATCATAAGGAATCATCATTTGCTTTCATAATATGTCCCAAAGCATCAATATTCTGATCAAAGAAGTAACTTAAAGAAACTTGAATTTAGAACTAATGATTGTTTTACATTTTAATACACAAAAGTAGGATCTGACTAAGGTAAAAAAACACTAATTTAACAACCTAATCTGTGACTTCATTGCCTGGAATCCCATAATGGGATCAACTGAAGAGCAATTATTTTAACATTATCAGCCAGATGACTAATGATTTCTTTCTCAGTGGTTGAAGATTAATGATTTGTATTCATTAACATTTGCATGGCAATCATTACAGTTTGCAGGGATTGTCTTTCAAGCTTATATTCAAGGCTTCAAATAGTAAGCAGAATTGCAAAGATTTCTATATCAAAATCATCATAAAAAAACTTACATAGCCTTTTTCAATATAAAAAATTGGCAGAAAGTTGCAGCAACTGTATTTTCTGAATTGGTATCTTCAGATCCACCAGCATAAATGTTTCACCATTCAGAAAGTGGACATCTTTCATAAATAAGGGCTGTTGCAAAAGATTTCAATTCTGTTTCAAAATGAGATCTACAATAAATGCTTTAATGAAAGATTATCTATTACTGGGCATATTAAGTTCAGAGCTGATATCATTTGTGCAGCTTTGATAAGTGGATTGTATTTTTAACCTGTTCACAACAAGTTTGTAATTATACCAATGATGATTACTTTATCAACACAGTTTTCTTCTAAAATTGAGAGTTGCTTTACACCTACGGTCAGATACAGGTTTAATAGAAATTTTCAGTTTCATTGATTGCATCAAAGTGGATTTTGTTGTCACTGTAATTTAACAAAAAGTGCAGTTTTGTGTAATTACTAAATTTAGACAGAGTAATGTCAGAACTCTAACCAAAATTAAACACACATAATCAATCTGACATGTGGCCTACATGCATCAGTCAAAACTTCTTGTGATCCTCTACATCCACTTTCAGCAAATCATATCTTCGCAGTTTCATTCTTTTCAAAGTCATGAATTCTTACCTCTACAAATATTTCTAAATTTTTAGCTAAAATAATTGTCAAGGCGAATTTTAAGTACTTCACAGAGATTGGTCTTTACTAAATTTTTAGCTAAAATAATTGCCAAGTGTAAGGTGAATTTTCAGTACTTGACAGAGCTTGGTCTTTAATCTAAAGATCTTGGAGAAAGCTTTCTGTTACTTGTGTTGAAAAGCTGAAAATTAATCTTCTCATGATTTACAATTATTTAATTTCCTCTTATTACTCAACAGGTTTGAACAGAGTTTTATTTAGGAACCCTTCTAAGTTTTCCATATTTGATTTTATAAATCAAATCACGTTCTTTTCATTTGACATTGGAAAAAGAAAATTAATTTTAAGTATTTCAAATATTGTTCATATCTATTGCAAATATGATCCTAAAATCCACCCAATGTACCATATACTAAATCTTCATTATATATTGCTCACTTTATTAAGCCAGAATCAATATATCACTCATTCATTAAACAAAATGCTTGCTAAATCTCATATTAAAAATTCTGTTTTATAGGAAACTGATTTAAATACAGTTCCATAATAATTACTGCATCTTGAATTTAAGAGATGGCAAAACTGACTACTGAGCAAAGAAGGCATTTAGAAATCATGAACTTAATATAAAAAAATCTTACCAGAAATATAGGTTTTGTAACTATTTTTTGAAATTTTATTCATATTTATTCATTACGCTCCATCTAAAAAACTTACCAATATCAACAAGTTGAGAATATAAACCATATGTATCAGGAAAATAGCTATAAAATTTTGGATTAGCTGTTCCAATCAAGTCTAACAGCACCATGACCTCCTACAAAGAGGTAAAAAATATACACATATATAATTGCATAGAATATATGCAAATGCTCACATAAGAGAAATAATCCTTTACTGTAATTATATAAGAAACTTAATTTAAAAGTATCCATAAAATTACTTTCTGGAAAATTTCAGGCATTCAGATAAAGGAAAAGAATGGGTAATCGTAATAATAATAAAGAAATGAAAGGATGAAAAAATAGTAGATTCTAAAAATAAGCAAATGATTAAGAAATAATAATAAAAAAAAAAACTTCAATAAATAGACATACAGTGAACTAAACGTAGTTATATAGTATAATGTATTGACTGTTATATGACTGAAAATATATAATGTATTGACTATTATATGACTGAAATATATAACGTACTGACTGTTATTTATAATCTTAAATTTATATAACAGTACTTTTATATTTAAAATGTGAAATTAAAAAAAAGTAGATACAAATAATTATTTTTCCTCTTTATTACATGAACTGAATTCTTTTCAAGAATGCCGTTTTTTCTCATTAGAATTTGTAGATTTTTTTAAATAAATATTTTAAATCTTAAGGAAAAAATAAAAGACAGGGCAAACATCTAATGTACTCACTGTTACTTACAATTTTAAAATAAAATAATATTTTTATACTAAAAATTTCAAAATAAAAAAACAAAGCAGTAAGTTATCTTCTTTCTTCATTATACACAGTGAATGTTTTCAGGAACTATTTACACTCCTACTGATTTGTTTTTTGAATACATGCTTGAAAGTTATGATGCCTTTAGAAGGTCTGGACGACCTTCAATTATTCATTAATAAGCTATGCATTTTCTCTTAAAACACACGCAGAGCACAAAAAATAAAAATACAAGGTGTTTATAAAGTCCTGGACCCATTTTGATGGACCCCTCATAAAATAATGAAGATATAAACAAACTTATGGCATTTATTGATGGAATAACTTATGTATTTTTCTTTTCAGGTTTGAATATCTTTACTTTTGTAAATATCGTCTGCAAATGTGGTTAATTTCAGATAATTTCATTTCCCTGTCTAAATACCTGTACTTTTCTAAATATCGTCTGCTTATTAATTGCATTTTTCTCTCTTTTGTTTTTGGCAACTATTGCGCATAATAGATTCCCCAAAGGTTAATGTGTGGTGTGGACTAATGCACGACCAAGTCATTGGGCCTTTCTTTTTTACAGAAAAGACGATCTCATCAGTCATATACTTACATGTTGGAAAACTTCTTATTTCTACAACTAGAAGAGCTTCAGCCACATGTCTTTTTGCAACAAGATGGTGCCCCACCTCATTGGGGTACCATCGTTCGTAGTTCTTTGAATGACCATTTTACAGGAAGATGGATTGGGTGAGGAGGTCCAATTCCTTGGCCACCCAGATCACCTGATATAACGCCGCTGGACTTTTTCCTTTTGGGGATCTGTAAAGGACATTTACAGGAGAGTGTCAAACATTGATGACCTAAAAGCCAGAATTACAACCGCAATAGCCTCTGTGGATGCTGACATGCTTGCCGGTACCTCGCGTGAAATTGAATATTGACTTGATATTCTCCATGCGACGAAGAGGGTACACACATGAAGTTCATTGACAAGGGTCATGAAACTTTTTGAGTCTATCCAACCATTTATGTTATTAATTTTAATCTATCTTTATTATTTTATGAGTTATTAAATATCAAAATGGGTCCGGGACTTTATAAACACCCTGTATAATGATCTAACTTTATAAGAAATATTTTATCTTAGATTATACTTCCAAGCAAATATGGTATTAAATCTTCTACAAAGATAGACTTGATGGAGAAGACAAAATTGATTCTGCATACAGTTAAATGTAACAAATGATGCATCTGAAAATTACACCATGAAAGTAGGCAGGCAAAGGAAGATATACTTTCAATACCTTGTTTTTATCTACTCCATTAGCATGTAAACAATAGCAGAATACATTTTCAAATCTTTTATAAACATACAGTCTAAACAATATCATTAATTTTACTACAAATCCTGAGACTGCGCGTGAGAGGGAGGAGAATTAATAAATCCATACCATCCTATCTAAATATGATGCATAATCTTTCGAAGCACAATGACGACCATCATTCAGGCCATGGGGAAATGGTGTCATTCTGTTCCACCTTTCTGCTAAATGTCTGGAACCATACAAAGAATCTGTACGACTCCATCGTTGAAAGGCTTCTTCTCCATCAAAAAATATGAACTGCAGTGTTAATTGATTATTCTGAAATAATAAAAATTTTAATACAGTAAACATAACTGATAATTATATTTTATAAGCTCAATTTTCCTTTGATTAACTATAGAATGCTAATTACACATCAGAATAATGAGTATTAAGAAAAGTATATGTACTTTGTACGTCTCTCTCTTCTGATCAAACTGCATGTTCAGCCTATGATGATCTTATATGATGTGATGAAAATATGAAGACAGATATAATTTAATTCTTTGGAGCTGGTTATCACTATGCATGTCTAATTGGTACTTATGTATTAGCACAACTCATCTTAATAGAAATCACAAAATTTTCAAAGCATGTCAAATTCTGGCAACCACACTCATAACAATTTTTTGCTAACAATGGAAGAAACTGCAATAAAATTTCTGCCTGAATATAATACTTTGCCTCAAAATTTCTAAAAGAGAACAATGTTTTGAATCTATTGTTTAAAACGATCACCACAAAACTCCACCAGGACAAAAGAAATAAAAACCATCTATTAAGTAAATTTATTTATCGATTTTTTTTTGGATAAATACCTAATTAGAATGCAATATATATATATATATATTGTATGTGTGTGTTTTTACAAGTAAATTTTTGCAAATGAATTTAATCCTAACCTATGTCATCATTCTTTTTCATCGGTGAAATATTGCCAGATTGTGCCATGGCAGTGGCATTAACATATAAATGCTGTTTAAATTACGTATAGCATCCAATAACAGACTAATAACAACCACTAAAAGGTTATGAGCTTATATCTGTCATTTACCACCATATAAATTTATATGAAAAGAAACTGTAATGTGCTGTAAACCAAAATATTAATATATACATTATAAAGAAAAGCTTACCAATGTTATTTCATTAATATAATTATTATAAACTTGTTACAGTATAAAGGAGGCTGTAAACTCTCATTAGTACAGAATTGCTAAATTAAGAGGCAATAAGTGATTAACAGTTTCAGAAGCTGACGAATGCAGTGAAAAGAATATGAAAAAAATAAATCCAGAGAAAACACCTAGAATTGATGACTTGCTGAAAGAAATTATCCAAGAGGTACACACTGCCAGTCCTAGATGTTCAGTTTACCAAGCCACTACTACTACGTGAAATAAAAGCGGTACTGGTTTGGATTAAAGAAAATAATTATGGACAAAATTATAAGCTTTATTATAAGCAAGCAGTGATAAAATGTTTGGAAAAGTTTTCAAAAGAAAACTCTTCAGTACTGTAAATTAAAAATATAGCATTTAAAATAAAAATGGACTTTGATTGACTTTATAGAACACATCAGTTTTGATGGGAATAAGAAAACTGATGAATATGCCAAACAAAGTATTCATCATGGACCTTATCAAGAAATAAAGATCCCAAAAGTTATACAAAATCTTTTTTAAAATCAGAAGTTCTACAAGAATGGCAGAGAAGATGGGACAACAAAGACATTAGTCATAACTTAACAACTCTACTTCCAGAAGTTAAATTATCACATGTTATACGCAGCTTCTTCTTGAAGAGACTTTTTGTATTTATTTGAACATGCTCAGTATTAAGTGACCAGGTTATCTGTACAGTTCAAGAACAGCTGATGCCCTGCACATGATAACAGAATATGAAGATTTGATGATATTTGAAGAAGATTCTTCAAAAAGAGGCTTTCATTGGAAAGAAATTTCAAGAATTATATGCATAGCATTAGTGGTCATCAATGCATTAATTAATGCAATTTATTAATCATAAGTTCTATGTGTCACTGCATGGTGAATTATGTAATCATATAATATTGTACTTTCCTAAAATTGTATAAATGAACTTTTTCATATATTTATGTCTGTATATCTTCATATATTTATGCTTGAATATAAATAAAGAGTTTGGCAAGATCAAAAACCTGTTTAGACAGAGACAAGTCTATGTTCCAAATTAACTTGGCCAACATTAATTTTTCAAAATTTTAAGTTTTCTTTTTTCTTTAGAAGACTGTGATACTTCAGTTAAGAGGTGAGGACCTTTCTTTCCATATCTTGTTGTAATGGTGTATAAAATCTCCTGTTGCCAAGTAACTTCTGATTAATGTAACATTCAAGACACATAATAATACCAACATTTCCTAAAAACAATAATCACTCATACTGCCATAAAGCTTAGATTATGACATAAGACACTATTTTTAAAAGATATTGTTATAATGGCTACACAGAAAAGTAAAATATAACTGCAGATATACTTAAAAAATTTAAGGATTTAATGCGGTAACTAACATAGAAATAACAAACAAAAAGAAAAAAAGAAGAAGAAAGAAACGCTAGAAATAATTATGTAGTTGAATTTTAACTGATTTGCCAGCAGTCTAGAATGATTGAAATACATATAGCACTTGATCACGTTGTAGATAATTACATATGCAACACATGCAGGGCCCAGTTAAGATAGTTTGGGACTCTAGACATAGCATTTTCTCATGGAACTCTAATGGAACTTTTTTGAGAGGGGAGAGAAGAGGAGAAAAATATGGTTGTGACAATCAGGCTCTAAGTGTAAAGCAACAAATAAAAATCTATGAAAGGAGAAGATAAATTTGAAAGCATTTATGTTAGTGTAACTTTCATGCAATCCTTTTTAATTTTTGGATTGTTCTGTTATGCTATATTATATTGTTATCATCAACATAATTTAAAACATATTTAATTTTAAAACATCCACTTACAATTTTTATGAACATTTTCAGCATTACTATAATTAATAAAAAAGACTAATGTCACATACCTTAATAATGAATCATTCATTTTTATATAAAATTTGATGAAAATAATTTTTAAAAATCAAAATCCATTTCATTTAAATTAAAAACTTTCATTTCCTTTCTATTTACTTCTGAATTAGTAATTCTAATCTAACAAATACAGTTAGCAATGGCATTTGAATCAGAACCAAGATTTTTACGAGTTTGACAAAAGTAAAATAAACGACAAAATATTTAAGAATTGCCAACTAGCACTAAAGTAATGCCTGTTGTTTTTCATGCCAGCTTACTGAAAGAAAATGAAGTAGCTAACCAAATGAAAGGAGAAAATTGATTAGAGTCACCTTTTAAGTTACTTAATCAGATGATAAAGCAACACATACAATACACAAGTAATAATTTATTTGAGTCAAAATCAAGATTTTTATAAATTTGAGAGAAGTATAACACATAATTGATGTCTCAACACTAACAGCAAAGTAAAAGTCACGTCTGGCATTTTCCATGGCACTTTCAATGCAAACTTACTGAGGAAAATCAAGCCATACATTAAATAAAAGGGAAAAATAATCAATTAAATATTAGAGTTACTTAAATCCCATGGTAAAACAAAATATGCAAGTTAACAATGTTTTGAATAAATATACATTAAAAAAAGAGAACTAAAAAAGTGCTTTAGAAAATCTAAATTTCCAGAAATAAAACAAATCTTCATTATTTTCAGGAAAATTAATATTTATCAATTTGAATATTGAAAAATATTAATTATAATGAGAAAAAATATTATCTATTAAAATGTTTCTGTATTACACATACTTAGCTTAAATACATTAAAAATACAGCTTTAATGCAAAAAGTATAGAAAATAATTACAAATTATATTCTAGTTAATTATGCAGAATTATAATGCTTTTATATCTCATTCTGAAATGCACATTAATGGTGATAAAAGCAGATGGTGTGTGATTTGAAAACATTTATTCAACAACAAAATATTTAATATATTTTAACAAGAGATATGTAAATATATGGAAATTAGCATGATGAAAAGAAGGTTGTTGAACTTCACATATTGCTAAAACAGAAATTTAATAATTATTTCTTTAGGATATAGATATCGTTGCATACTAACACTGATAGGAAGTATTCAGACATAATTAGGAAACAAGAGAGTTAAGGATAATCTAAGATTATCTTAAACAAATTTTAAAATATCATACAGTATTTAATAAATTACATTTAATATTTTATTTCATATAAAATTTTTAAAAATATATATTATAACCTTTTCTTTTTGCTCTTTTAATGCTGAATCAAGCATTTTTGCTGTATGAATCATCATAGCACAAGGTACAGCAGAATCAGTAGCACCTAAAAATGTATACTCTCGGTTATACAATGAATCATAATGGCATGCTATAGTGAGGCGACGACAAGCATAAGGATTCAGAGTGGCTACAATATTCGTAAATGGTTTCTTTCCATGAGGTGTACGATCAGTAAAAGAATCTTCTTCCACAGTCCATCCTAAATTTTTCATTTCTGAATTTATATACTGAAATAAAAAGGTATAATGAGAACTTGAAAAGACTAGATGTAGTAAAATATTGCCAGAATATATGTATGTCTATTTCATTACAATATGAACTTTGAATGAATTTATTCAATTGTTTTACTTTTTAAATTAATAAAACTGCATGATATAAAGTTTCTGAATAACATGAATAACAGAGAAATTCATTTTATGCATAAATTTGGATAAGACAGATAAGCATTTACGTTTACGTGTTTATAGCTAAAAGTTAATTTATAGATAACAGAGTTAATTAAACCAGTTTCAGGTTGTTTTTTTTACTCATAACATAATTTTATATGAAATCAATATAATAATTACAATTATAATAAATTAACAATAATGAATTATAATATGTAAAATTATAAAAATAACTTTTTATATTGATATATTTCATAAATACGTATAATGGATAAATTTTTACATAAATATGAACAACAATTCTACTCATGCACAAATAATTTAATTGAAATTTAAAGATGAAGCATGATCTAGTTTTTGAATAAATAGTTGATAGATGGGAAGTTAAAGAAGGCTGTACCTTTCGAACTATTTCATGTCCATCTGTTCCTGGAACCCTACTAATTAAAATATTATCTAAGGTCCTATTAAAATCATCATAATCACTAGCAGCCACAACTGTACGTAAAGATATATCCTGTAATCTTGATAATGTGTGAGGCCACTAAAATTAAAGTAAACAAAATAATTTTTACTTTTCAATAGAGCAAATTATTAAGCATTTAATATATTAAATCCTTTCTTTAATAAAATTGTTAATTTAATGAGACAGAATAAGCATTTTTAAAACAATTGCTCATTAAAAATATTTGAAACATTCATAAACATACAAAAAAACAATTCATTAGGTCAAATTTAATAAATGCAAATTAAAAAAGAAAGAGAGAAACCAAATTACAAAAAATACCTTAAAGTGTAAATGTAACAAAGTAAGTCTTTCACAAAGTCTTGAACATGTCAGGAAACAATAAAAATTAATGTATCTTTTCATAATATACAAGGGTTGATTAAAAAAATTAAATTGCTTACTTTTCTTACCTTATATTAGATGTGACAACTTTGTACTAAGTTTTATGAAGATCATAACAGACATATTATAATCTGTGGTTGGACACACATAGCCTTCTGTTTTTGAACCCAGTACATGGGAGTATTTAGTATGTTTTGATGCTAAGGATGAGGAATATATCAGTAGAACTATATAGTTAAGAAATGATTAAATTTTGTCGTACACTTGAGAAGAGCTTTAATAAAACATTTGAAATGCTACAGTATGAATGAGGTGATGAAACATTTAAAAATACTTCAGGAAGTCAATAACCGAAGCACTTCTGAGCAAGTTCTAGCAGGTTATCCATTCCAGTTACACTCAAAGACAGACAATGAAAGTGACAATTATGTAAAAGTCTTGAAAATCATTTACGTCTAGTCATAAAAAAGAAAAGACTTGATTTGCTTAATAAATTGGTCATTTTACTGGAGGGTAATGCCCAGCTATATATTGTTGCAGCAGCACTGATAGAATTGTCCAAAATCATTTTGTCAGTACTACAATACCCTACACATAACCTCGATTTAGTGGCATGATTTCTGGGCACTCCAGGAGTGGATTAAGACCTACAGAAGCCCTAAGCACTTAAAAGATTTTGGTAGCGCCATATTTTTATTTACTTATTATTATTATTTTAATTCCTTCCTTCTCTCAGTTTTGGTTTAGCTGTACTATGCTTACATAGTAAAACTGCCAATGGGGAATTTTTTACTGCTTCTTTCTTTGATGCCCTACACACAAGCTTATATTGCTTAATGGTTAAATATAGCTCTGGGGCACTCTCAAGCTTGAAAAAATAATTATGTAAGAAGAGATTTTCAGATGAGGAAACAAAAATTGCCATGACCAAAGGGCTAAAAAGGATGCCATAAAACTATTTACTGTATGTTTTTGAACTATTTATAAAACATTATGAAAAGTGAATTTCAGTGTGAAGAACTCAAATCTCAAAAGGAAAAAAATAAAAAATGTCCCACAGAATCATCCAATTCTGAACAGAAAAATCAGTATACAAACTTTTAATCATCCTAAGTATATCTCAGATATTTTTGACAATTTATGCATATCTTCAATACAATATTTTAATTATTAAAATACATTCAGATTAAAATTTTCATCAAAATAATATTTAAAATTGTTAATTTTTTTATTCCATTTTTATGTGATACTTTTAAAAACAGAATAAATTAATTCAGAATTACTGTATTTATATATCTCATCTGAACAGTTTCTTAGCCAAAGCAGAATGATAGCAGTTATTTTAAATCTGCCAAATTTATTCGGCATAATTAAAATTAAATTAAATAAACATGCACTGCTGTCTGAAAATTTCAGGTTATAAAACAACACTGTGAAGCTTACCATTAATAAGTTTTAAAAGGTTTAAAAAAAAAAAAAGTATTCTGTTACTGGGACTGGATTCAGGAATGTATGTATGTATGCACATACACACATTTCTGAATCCCATCCCCTAATACACGAGTTAAAAAAAAATCTGATTTTTATACATAAATTCAAGTTTAACTAAAAAAAAAAAAAAAAAACTAAGCAGCTATAAGGAGTCTATAAATTTAAGAATTAATCTTTTAGAAATTCAAGATATTGATATTTAAAATGAGATGTTCAAAACAGCAATGCTACATGCTCAGAAAAAGTGAGCTATGACACTATTCAACCATAAATAAATGCCAAACACAATCTTGTGGAATTATTTAGTACACAGCAAAGGTTTAATTATTCAAAATGTAGCTGTGAATTTTTTTCATTGGATCGTTTGGGTATAAACCTTACACTAAATATTCTTCAAGTTAAGTGGCAATAGTTTCTATTTTGTTACAACAACAGATCTGAAAACAAACACCTTAAAAGATTTCCTTTGAAGTGTTTAATAAATAAAAAATCCTTTTTGGTTAAAAAATCAAATGTTGGCCACTTACTTAAAATTTAAATCAAACAGTTTCTTAAAAATTGATTTGTTTAATAGATTTTAAAACTTTCTCATATGGTAATACAGGAATCTGATAAAGGTGTTTTAAAAACACTCATTTTATTTCTCAGTCAAGTTAAAAAGCTAATAATATTTATTAAAAGAAAGAAAAGAAGGTAGGGGAAGAACAGAAAAAAAGTAGAAATAAATTGATAACTGCATGGGATGCAATGAAGTGTAATTTCTCATATATACAATTAGCAACTTATAAAAATCTTATGCTACCTCATCAACAAACACATGTAATAATATTATCTTTCTCAAAAAAGTACAATTAGTTAGACTATATTTCTTTTTGCATGTAACTACATTATTTTCTGTATTAAGGTTAATGCTAACATTTCAATTTCAGACCATGTTTCAGATATCCGTAACTATGAATACTAACACATTTATATATTTTAAATAAGTAAATATTTTGTTTTAAACTGAAAAAATGACCTCTGTATGTCAACATCTGAAATCAAAATTCAGAAATATAGGAGAAACCACCTTTCAGTAACACAAAACAGAATTTTCAATAAATCTGCAGCAATCATAGAAGTTAGTTATTCAATAAATAATTACAAATCAATAAATAATTAGAAATACTTCAAATTTATATCACATCTATAATAAAATGTTTAGCTGTAGCAGTTCCAAATTTTTTTAGCTTTAAAATTATTCACCAATTACATTACATGAATGCTGATTAAAATTTTACGTTATAATTATAACCAAATTCCAGAAAGTAAACTTTAGTTCTAAATATATAGACATAACGATATACACATTTACATAAAGAACAGACTTTTCCTTCACACTCTAAAATTTTCATCACATACATATACCTAACTTGACATTAGTACCTATTCTGCTACATCTCTTTCATGTTCTCCTCATTCAGTTTATAATACATATACTATAGAAATTATCCTATGAATTATAAGCTTATCATGCATATATTTATCAGTTCCAAGTAAATGGCTGCAGGAAAATAGTCATAATGGAAAATTCTGTCACATATTCCTGGAGGTTTGCAAGCACAAATTTCAAACTCCAAGATCTAAGAATTTGAAATTTCATATGTAATAAAGTCTTTAAAGACATCACATGCTTTACATTAAAATAATTCTTTGCCTGACTTCTGAAATATAGTTTTTTTTAAAATATTCTTTTATTTTAAGAGACATTAAACAATTGTTCCTATTCTCAGTGAAGTTTAAAAAAATATGCATACTTAGTAAACATGATAATAGCTGCAATGTTGGTTTTTCAACAGGTAATGACAGTGATTGAATAGATAAATTCAAAATTTCATGAATAACATGAAGGAATTGTAATAATATATAAATAAAAGCAAATAATATAGCATTAAAGATTAAATGTCAGATGTATTTTATGTTTACAAACACTCTTGCTTCTTGAAGATGTATAACTATGTACCAGCCTCCCTATAATTTCACAATTTTCTACAAAATCACCGTCAATCTAAGGTTAAATTTTGCTTGGTTTTGAATTTCATACTCTTGCATAAAAGATTATTCCAAAACAAACTCATGAAGCACCAAATATAAGGTTATACAATTGAAAAATTAAAATATAAAAATAGTAGCTAAGCAACAATAAATCTCGGAAAACAGAGTAATTTTTGAATTCCCATTTATTTTTATTTACAAAAATTTCATTTTATAAAATATAGGGAAAAAGCTTACTTTTGATGCTTCTTGAGACCAACTTACACCTTTCACTGAAAACCCTGATAAAGAATAGCTAATTAAAAAGCGAAAAAGTAAAAGGGCTGGAATTAACAAAAGCTGAGATATACTGAGCATGATTTTTAAAACCTTCGACTGAGTTCAAATGTTATATTTAAAAACATATGTCAAGATACTAAAACGAACAACTCTTATACACAGTAATTTCAAGCGTTACCGCCTCGAGCACTAAAATGCGGAAGACAAGACAAGTTACAAACGCAGACGGCAAAATAGAAAGAACAGCTGACGTGCCAAACCGTCACTTCCGGCTTCAGATTTCGCCAAATTTTGTCGCCAAATGTGAATGAGAATAGTTTTGCAACACGAATCACAAATTTATCCTTGGATTCATCGTCGTAATTTTAAACTTCGAGAGATTATATCAGATAAAATGTTTTCAAATATTCGATCGTAAACAATAATGGCATACGTCAATTTCATGATATCATTCTTACGCCATGCAAATGACTATGATTATAGACCGACCCCCCCCGGTGGATATGAAGTGCCAATATTTCAACGCCCCTATAAACTGTAATAATTTAAAAACTAAAATGTAATTAATTTTGGGAAATTTCTATTCATTTACGGTATTAAATATAACTTATATCCATGTATACCAAAAAATAAATCATTTAAACCAGTGGTTTTGAACCTCTTTTGCCCCATGCACCCCTTTTACCCCAGTTAGAAGTTCATTCCCCTCTTCCCAAAGCATGAAAGGTACATACACATTTATTTAGATTTATATTATTTTTAAACATGCTTTATTAATTATACAACAGGAAGTATACAAATTGCTGATGAATATCAAAACTTGTTTATTTATTTATTTATTATTATTAGGTTTTGAACCTCTTTTGCCCCATGCACCCCTTTTACCCCAGTTAGAAGTTCATTCCCCTCTTCCCAAAGCATGAAAGGTACATACACATTTATTTAGATTTATATTATTTTTAAACATGCTTTATTAATTATACAACAGGAAGTATACAAATTGCTGATGAATATCAAAACTTGTTTATTTATTTATTTATTATTATTATTATTATTAGTCCAAAGGGATTTAGTCCCGAAGGATTATTACTTTCGTTTGGGCGTTTTGCGTTGTTTCACAAAAAACGGCGTATCACTTTTCAATTTAGTCCTATGTTTCTT